>JAGFNQ010005084.1:195874-443417 GCA_024364735.1 Boesenbergia rotunda
TCTTAAGGCCTTGGCCTTTTCTTTTCTTATCTTTATCTTCTCTTTTCTTTTCTCATAACTTTCTTAGCCCCTAATCTCACATAGGGTGCTTTATCAAACTTATACAAGCATATAATGAACTAAGATCACATGCAAAACTTAAACAAAAAGGAAATATCTCTTTTAAAAACTTTTAAGGGAAATTCTTACGGAAAAACCGCCTCTTACTGCAGGTGAGCAGTACTTACATTGATATCTTGGACTTACAACCAAGATTGACGTCTAGGGCTCGGAAGAAAATTGAGATCTCGGAGAATTCTTCGCGCCTACGCGTTCCTCTCGTCGCGGGGATCCCGAATATAGGAATATCTCTCGGAGGAGAGCCTTGGCCGGCCCTCTAGGGCTTGATGTGGTGTCGCCCAAGAGAGGAGAGGGAAAAGGAGTCGGCGCAAGGTGCTGGGCGAGGGAGAGAAAGGGTTTAGGTTGAGAGAAAATAAAATTTCTCTCTTTAATTATCTATTTATACTTAAGGGGCGAATTTACCTAATTATACCTTATCTATTGTTTCGCCCAACTTATTTCAACAAAACCAACCAGCCCAGCTGGTTGCGCGCGTGCTTCTTCTTCCGGTGGTCGCGGGTTCGAACTCCTTGCTTGCTCTTTAACGTTTTTCATTTTTTAAATATACTAAACGGACTCGGAAAATTCCATAAAAATATTCTAAAAATCCCTAAAAATATCTAGAATATTTCTAAATCATTTTTAAATAATTCTAAGGACTTTAAGAACTAAAAATGGGAATTTTGGGGCGTTACATTAAGATCTATAGAGTTAGATCTAAGAGATTGCTTGGCCTAAGTCAGAGTACATACATTGATACTGTTTTGCAACAGTTTGCCATGCAGAATTCCAAGAAGGGAAATCTGCCAATGTCACATGGCGTGAGTATTTCGAAGACTCAAGGTCCCTCTTCTAGAGAGGAGAGAGACCGCATGAGCAAGATCCCTTATGCCTCAGCCATAGGATCTATCATGTATGCCATGTTATGTACTCGTCCTGATGTCTCGTATGCTTTGAGCATGACGAGCAGGTACCAGTCAGATCCAGGTGAACGTCACTGAATAGCGGTCAAGAATATCCTTAAGTACTTGAGAAGGACTAAGGAATATTTTTTGATATTTGGAGGCGATGAGTATCTAGTTGTAAAGGGTTACACTGATGCCAGCTTCCAAACCGACCAGGATGATTACAGATCGCAGTCAGGGTTCATGTTTTGCTTGAATGGCGGAGCTGTGAGCTGGAAGAGTTTGAAGCAGGACATAGTTGCAGATTCTACAACAGAAGCTGAGTATATTGCTGCATCAGAGGCAGCAAAGGAGGCAGTTTGGATCCGTAAGTTCATCACTGAGCTTGGGGTGGTTCCTAGCATATCTGATCCCGTAGAGCTCTATTGTGACAACAATGGAGCTATTGCGCAGGCTAAGGAACCTCGCTCACACCAGCGGACCAAACACATACTACGGCGATTCCATCTCATTCGAGAGATCATCGATCGAGGAGATGTGAAGATTTGCAGAGTACCCACAGAGGCTAACGTCGCAGATCCCTTGACCAAGGCTTTGGCACAGATGAAGCATGATGGTCACACTAGGTCATTGGGTATTAGATACTACAGCGATTGGCATTAGTGCTAGTGGGAGATTGTTAGTGAGAGCCCTAGAGCCAATCATATGATGATTACTTTTTGGACTCATTGTATTATATTCTTGTATATATATTTCTTATATATAAAGGCATTTCTTATGGTTATTGTACTTATGTGTATTGGTGCCAAATAACTTAGTATAATAACGTCCTTGAGTAGAAGGTTCTTATCTATATCAATCGATTAGTTGAATCGATAGTGAGATGATATAGAGAACACTACTTTTAATTATTCCTAGTCAAGTATTAACATTCAAGGACAATGTTAATGCATAGAGACTAGCATGTAGGTCAACATGATGACTTGATCTCACAAGTCATGGATATGAGATATCAAGTTGACACATGGGTATACATTAGGGAATGTATACTGAATGGCCCGCCATGAGAAAGTATCATGGATCGTTATATGAGTGTCATATACTTTCTCATGTGACTATTAGTATGACTATTAGTCCTTAGACCTGAAGTCACCATAGTTCCCTACATAAGGAGTTATGTACTTTGGTTTCGTCAAACGTCACCCGTAACTGGGTGGACTATAAAGGCGATTACTGGGTATGTAACAAATTATGCGGAGGGATGTGAGTGATGTAGATGGGATCTATCCCTCCTATATGACGGGAGAGATATCATAGTCTTGATAGAGTGAGATCACTAAGTGCATGACCATGCCCAAATAAGGCAATATGAGATATTGAGCTTATTTGATTATAGTGAGTCTACTTGGAGTTCAAGACACATAGATTGATTGGAGGATGACACGGTCTATGCTTCATAGAAGATCAATCTAGATATCGAGGATAGAAGGACGTTGTCACATATTGTGATGGTCACAATTATTAGTCACAATGGTGATGTTGGATCTCGACATTCTTGTAACTTGGGTAGCAATGATGTGTTGCTAGATACCTCTCATTGCTTATGTCCTTAAATAGGTTTAAGGGCATTGCCAACGTTACAAGAACCTATAGGGTCACACACATAGAGCAATAGATGGAGAATAAGTCCATATGATGGACCGAGAGTAATGAAGTCAAAGTTTGACTTTGGCTAAATATGGAAAGTCCATAAAAGGCAAGTTTGACTTGACTCAAATTAGACAACTTGAGTTGGACTCGAGTTTGATCCAAGTGTTGGATGAATCTAATCATGGGAGAATAATGAAGTCAAAGTTTGACTTTGGCTAAATATGGAAAGTCCATAAAAGGCAAGTTTGACTTGACTCAAATTAGACAACTTGAGTTGGACTCGAGTTTGATCCAAGTGTTGGATGAATCTAATCATGGGAGAATAATGAAGTCAAAGTTTGACTTTGGCTAAATATGGAAAGTTCATAAGAGGCAAGTTTGACTTGACTCAAGCCACATCACCTTGACTTGACCAAGTGATGACTTGGCATCATCATCAAGGCTAAGTAACCTCCCCATTTGAATTTTGAATTCAAATAAGGGGGTTATGGAAGGTGGTGGTCGGCCACTTAATGGCCAATAATGGCCATTAAGTGGCCTGCCACTTATACACACAAAATGAGTTTTTCTTGTGTGTGATTGATTCTTCTCCTAATGAGTTTTCGGTTTTGGCTCTCCCTCTCCTCTCATCTTGCCGAGACCCAATCAAGTGCTAGCACACTTTTGGGCTCTCCTCTCCACTCTCTTGCTTGTGTGGATACTTCTAGAGGGTTGCTACTTTGCATCCTTGAGATCCGACACCAACCGAGGAGCGAGCGGGAATTGTGGGGCACGCATCGAAGGTAGTTTTTCTCTTCTCTAATAGATCTAGGTCGTAGATCGGTTTTGAAGCATGTAAACGAGCACTCGTAAATTTTTGAAATGGTTTTCTTCGCTCGGATCCTTTCTATTGGGGCTTTCGGGGTTTTCGCGACGCGAAAAAGCGGTTTTCGCGGCCCGAAAAACCCTACAAAGCCCACCGAGTCTACAACAAGAAAACTAGATTAGTTGAAGAGTCTGCTGATGTGGTCTTTGAAGAAGTTCCAAAATCAATTGACCAGTCAGAAAATGTAGAAGGAGTTCAACTCGAACTTAGGAGACTAAGTTTGAATGAAACTCCAAGTGTTGTTGATGGTGATGAGTCTGATGACGGTGAGCCTAGACAACCCATTGATCAGCCGGATCCTGAGGATGAACCTGTGTCTAGTGAACCTGTTCAAGAAGCACCACCAACACCAAGGCAAACTAGATTAGCCTCTAGTCATCCCCAAGATCAAATTGTTGGAGACATCCATCAAGGGGTTAGAACTAGATCATTCTTCCGGAATGAGGCTAATGAAGTTGCTTTGATTTCCGAAATTGAACCTAGAAAAATTGATGAAGCGTTAAATGATCCCGATTGGATCATTGCAATGCAAGATGAACTAGGTCAATTCGAGAGGAGTCAAGTTTGGGACTTAGTCCCTAGACCCAAGAAGACCACCATTATTGGAACCAAATGGGTCTTCAAGAACAAATTGAACCATAAGGGAGAAATCATTAGAAACAAGGCACGCTTGGTAGCTAAGGGCTACAGTCAAGTTGAAGGCCTTGATTATGATGAGACTTATGCTCCTGTGGCACGATTAGAGTCCATCCGATTGATGCTAGCATTTGCAGCACATCGTGGCTTCAAATTATTTCAAATGGATGTCAAATCAGCCTTTCTAAATGGTTTGATTAAAGAAGAGGTCTATGTCGAACAATCTCCGGGGTTTGAGAGTACCGAGTTTCCAAACCACGTGTTCAAGCTCAAAAAGGCACTCTATGGCCTTAAACAAGCACCCCGAGCTTGGTATGAGCGGTTGTCCTTAATTGAGAAGGGCTTCGTTAGAGGCCAAATAGACCCTACACTATTTCTACGAAGAGATGGTGACAATATATTTGTAGCTCAAGTATATGTCGATGACATAATTTGTGGCTCAAATAATAAGGGCTATTTAAATGAGTTCATTGGACACATGGAGAGTGAATTTGAGATGAGTCTAGTGGGAGAGTTGACTTTCTTCCTTGGACTTGAAATCAAGCAAACTCGCGATGGTATCCATGTGCATCAATCAAAGTATACACATGAAATGCTTCGAAAATTCAATATGAGTGATTCGAAAGAGGTAACCACTCTCATGGCTACAAACACAAGATTAGACAATAATGAGAGTGGTAAACCCGTTGATCTAACTCAATATCGAAGCATGATAGGTAGTTTGCTATACCTCACAGCTAGTCGACCAGATATACTATTTGCTGTAGGTATGTGCGCTAGATATCAAGTCTGTGCCAAGGAATCTCACCTAATTGCTGTTAAGCGAATTTTGAGATATCTCAAGGGTACAATTGGTGTAGGTCTTTGGTATCCCCGTACCGAATCTTTTGATTTGATGGGCTATACGGATTCTGACTACACTGGATGTAAGTTGGACCGGAAGAGCACTAGTGGGGGCTGCCAATTCTTAGGATCGTCTTTAGTAAGTTGGTCGAGTCGGAAGCAACATTGTGTTGCTCTTTCCACTACCGAGGCAGAATATATCGCCATGGGAGAGAGTATATCGCAATTGTTGTGGATGATCCACACCCTAGAGGATTATGGATTGAGTTACAAGGGTGTGCAAGTGTTATGTGATAACATTAGCACAATCAACTTAACCAAGAATCCGGTCCATCATTCTAGGACCAAACATATTGAAGTAAGACACCACTTCATTAGGGATCATGTAGCTAGGGGGAACATCATACTCTCTCATGTGGAGTCAAAGTCAAACCTAGCTGACATTTTCACTAAACCACTTCCCGAGAGTGAATTTAGTTTCCTAAGACGGGAATTGGGAATGTGTCGCGCTTCATGATGTTCAAATTGCGGTCAAAACCCTTCATGATTATTTCGAAATTGTTGGGGAACAATTGGGTAACTTTGGGAACATCTCACACAAACTGTAAGGTTTAACAAAACATTTTTGTTTGCTAGATATGGGGTGAGATGTTAGGTTTAACTCAATTTCTCAAAATGTCATTGCATCCCTTGAGGAATTAAGTTAACGAGATAATAATCACGGTGGTGACCAAGTATGGGGAAAACCATTGCATAACATATGTGTATATGGCTCCATGATCATACTTGGACATTCCAATCAAGGCAACTTGATTGGAAACTTGGATTTGGAAACAAAATTTGGTTGAATTTGCTTGATTGATTGTTGAATGAGTTTGACTCCATTTGGATGGGTCAAAGTGTTTGTTGAACCTCTAAGGACTTTTGATTCTTGTTCAGGGATCAATTTTAGTCATAAAATCATGTACAAGTTCGACAAAGTCCATCAAATCACGTTTGGAAAATTCAGAAGTTCTGAAACTGAACATTTCAGTTCGTATCAGGAACCCTGATCGGTCACCGGACCGATCAGGCATAGGGCTGATCGGTCCCTAGACCGATCTGACCCCTTCCTGTGGTGTTCGGTCCACAGACCGATCTGCGAGGCAAGCCGTGATCTCCCGAAATCTGACTAAGTGTACTGAGCTAGCCTGGATCGGTCTCCGGACCGATCTGACACCCTGTGGGGATCGGTCCACAGACCGATCAGGGAGCTCAGAGGTTTCTCTCCGGACCCTACTGATCGAATCCTGATCGGTCCCTCGACTGATCAGGAGCCCGTCTGATCGGTCATCCGACCGATCAGGACCACGCCAGTCCGATCAGGCTGTATCCTGATCGGTCTGGACGCGATCAGATCGAACGGTGATCCGTTCAAACGCATTAAATTTTAGTTGGTGGACCGATCCACCAACCGATTAATTTCGCAAAACCCCTCTTCAGCGCCGAACCCTAGCGCCGATCCTCATCTGCGCGACTTGCTTGTGCGAGAAAACCCTCCTGCGTGCTCTTCTTCCTCGCGTGAGCGTGAGTCGTGTGCTCGTTCCTTTCTCGCAGAAACATTCTGCGACCATCTTTTGCTCCGAGAGCACGTTTCCTGCGTGCGGTTTCTTCCTCTCAGCTTCCAAAAACGACAACGATGCCACCAAAGTAAGTTTTTGCTTTGGTTTTCCATTCATATCAGTCTATGATGCTTGTTTATGAAGCTAATCAGGTTTTTGTTCTTGTTCTTGGTGATGTACCATGGTCATGTTGTGCCGTGACCCCTATATTTGTCGTAACCCCACCTTTCTTCAAATTTCTCCTTATTTCATGTCTATCTTTTGATTGGGTATTATCTATGATGATCAACTCTTGTATGTCTGATTCAACCCATGTCCATCTTACCAAATCATTTGAATTCTAATGTGTATGATCAATTCGACTCTTTAGAAAATCTGCTAGGGGAAAGGAGGTAGCGGAGGGTAGTTCAAGGGGGAAAACTCCCTCGTCGTCTGCACCTTCCAGAAGGCCCCAGCCTTCTTCTAGCTCTCGATTCCCCAATGCGGCCTGTGAACAGGCCTTTCAAGCAAGGACCTTCAAATTATTACCTTGCAGATCCATTGATGCTCCTTTCCTAACGGAGTTCTGTCCCTCGGTCATGGAGATTGTCACTTACTACAATCTGGGTTTTCTTCTCTCCCTGGAACGGACCATAAACTATGACCTTGTATCTGAATTCTACAACAACCTCCAACAAGGTCCTCAAGGGGGATTCGAGTTCACTACTCGTGTCGGGAAGATGAACCTCGATTTCTCATACGAGATTCTAGCTGAGTACTTGGGTGGTCGACGATCACCTAACCTCTATTCGCTTTATCCGGAGCTCCCTGATCCTCTGTTGGCCCCGTTCACAGATACTACCCCTGATTCTATCTATCAGCACTTCTTTGGTCACCCTCGCCCTGCCGGGCTTGATGAGTTGGGTCCAGTGTTTCCTACCTTTGCAGCTCTCCGCCTTGCTCCAGCTGATTATGTCCTTTTCAAGATCATTACGAATTGTATTTTTCCCATTACTTCAAAGCCGTTGGCCGAGATCCGTCCCTACCACTGTCTCATGCTCTACGGCATGCATTGCCGGATGGACTTTGACATCATGGAGAGCATTTTTCAGTCTATCCTATCCTACCGTGAGCCTAGCCATCGCACGGTTTATATGCCTTTTGGTCACCTCATCACTGATTGGCTTATGTCAGTTGGTGTTGATGTCACCAAGGGCAGGACCATGCCCATGGTTAGGCAAGATTGTCGTTTGGGTCGACGGGCTTTTGCAAAGTCTGGTATGATCATTCGTGAGCATAATGGGGTCTTGGTGTGGAAGGATGGACGCGGACTTGGTGAGCTGCCTGGCGGAGCACCACATTTTCAGGCACCACACGATGCTCCTCCTGCTGACGACGAGTATGACGACGAGCCGGAGCCAGATCTTCAGTGGCAGATCGCGGAGCTGGATCAGACCTTCCAGCAGGATTTTCAGTTGCGCGAGGCTTACCGCGAGGAGACCCGATCACAATTCAGCTCTATTGAGCACAGACTGACCAGGATCGAGACCGAGGTCTCAGGGACCCGCACACTCCAGCAGACATGGTATGATGAGTGGCGCAGCCACACATTTCCTGGAGGTGCACCTTCTGTGAGTACTACACCAGGGTCCTTGGCTCCTACTGATGCCACGATGGATGACCTCATGCGAGATGACGACCCTCCCACTGACACTTGAGCTTGGATGCCTGCTGTCTTATCATGATCTACGGATTTGACTATGATATTTTAGGGCTGTATGCCCTGTGACTTGATTGTTGTGATCTTGTGTCACATGTATTTTGCTACTTGTCTGGATGACTTATGTTTTGACTTATCTGACTTTGTTTCACATGCCTATCTGATATTAGTATATCTATTGTTGATGCCATGTTGTTTATATGCCTATGATCTGCATGATTGATCCATTGTCATGTTCATGCGTACACTGCCATGTTTGCTTGATACTTATGAATATTATGGCATGTTCTGTGATCTTATACTTCATACGCATATGATGCATGTGCTTGCTATGTCTTGTGATACCTTTTCACATGCGGTCGTATGATTAGTCCACAAACTATCACATCTTTGTTGATTTGGGATACCCCTAGGATTGAGGGGGAGTTTGTTTAAAACTTAACAGCCCCTCTAGCTCCTTTTCGGTGCTCGACAAAGGGGGAGAGTGTGGATTGGTTAAGTTTAGAATGACCATGTTGTAGGGGGAGGATCTGGATTCCCCTATGATTCTAAAGTTGGAATATTGATTGAAATCCCTAAACTTAAAATCGGATTGTCAAACAACAAAAAGGGGGAGATTGTTGATGCAGTCTGGCCCTGATTGTTATTTTGGTGTTGACATCGATTTTAGTTTAGGTTGATTATGATGATTATGATTAAGTCCTGATCGGGGATCAGGCATGGTATGGGAAATCCTAGTCTGGAGGGCTAGGTGATGGAAAATCCTAACCTGGAGGGTTAGGTGTTGAAAATCCTAGTCTGGGAGGCTAGGTGTTTGGAAAAGTCCTAGCTTGGAGGGCTAGGTGTTGGAAAAGTCCTAATTCGGAAGGGTTGGGTGAAAAGTCCTAGCTTGGAGGGCTAGGTGAAAAGTCCTAACCTGGAGGGTTAGGTGCAAATTCCCATCCTGGAGAATTAGGTGAAAAAGTCCTGGCTTGGAGGGTCAGGTGCCTAGCTTGGAGGGCTAGGTTGGATGATGTTCTAACTCGGAAGGGTTGGGTGAAAAGTCCTAGCTTGGAGGGCTAGGTGAAAAGTCCTAACTTGGAGGGTTAGGTGCAAATTCCCAACTTGGAGAGTTAGATGGAAAATCCTTAGCTTGGAGGGCTAAGGTGGATGGAAACTTAGCTTGGAGGGCTGAGTTTGAGTCCCTGGATCGGTCTGGTGATCGATCAGGGATTTTGGCACGCTGCTCCTTCGTGGATCGGTCTGGTGACCGATCCAGCGATGATTGATCGGTCGGGCGACCGATCAGGGAGCACACAGTGAGGTTGGAAACCTACTGTGTTGCTCCTGATCGATCTGGTGACCGATCAGGGAGTATGCGTTTCACCTATTGACTGGCTCCTGATCGGTCTGGTGACCGATCAGGGAGCGAGCAGTGAGGTTGAGTTCTCTTGCTGAACTGTTCCTGATCGGCCTGGTGACCGATCAGGTTTACTGTGCAGATCGTTTCGGAGAACGATCAAGCGTCGCAGGTTCCTCTCTATGATCGATCAGGACGGAGCCTGATCGGTCTGGTCAGGTTCTGATCGGTCTGGTGACCGATCAGGAGGCTGCCTGATCGGTCAGGTGACCGATCAGAAGGCTTAGCCTGCGAAACTCAGAAATCGCTCAATATAAGGCTGGATCGGTCCGATGAACGATCCACGACCTGAGATCGGTCTGGTGATCGGTCCAGGAGAATCTCAAGGAAATTGCAATTTCTAATTGAGCGTTGGGGATCGATCAGGACGAAGCCTGATTGGTCTGGAACGAGCCTGATCGGTCTGGTGACCGATCAGGAGGCTCTCTGATCGGTCCAGTGACCGATCACTTTAATTCAAATTGCATTGTCAGACGCTCTGATCGCGTCTGAACACAACCGATTTGCTGCCACTTTCCTCTGATATTTGATATGCTGCTTGATTTGCTGCTCTAATACTCTGAGTAAGTTTCAGGTGACAGGGGAGGATTCAAACACTCAAGGAGAAGTCAAAGAGAGCTTTCCTTGGAGCAGGTTTGTCCCTTTCTCCACACAGGTTGCAACGGCTGGATGCAGGACTGAAGCTGCTGACTGAAGCTTGGCTGAGGGAGCTCAGGAAGTTCAGTTAGGGTTCAGTGTAGCTGGCGCGTTGGCAGTGAGGCAGCTGGAGGCTGCTGGAGATGAGATCATCTGTTGCTTAGCGGAGAAACAAAAGGAACGAGAGTTGTAGTGTTCAGTATTGATCGAATCAAGTCTTGTGCTCTTGAGTTCCTGTTTTTGAGTTCTCCACATCAAGCTTGCTGTTCTTGAGTTCTTCAATCATTCTGAGCAAGCTATTGAGAAGCAATCATCATACTTGAGCCTTGAAGGAAGGAACAAGAAGCTTGGAGTCCGACAGTGGGAAGACACGGGGAAGGGTTCTTGCGTGAGATCGCCACTGGGTGGAGCTCAAGGAAGCTTGCTGTGTTCTTGTCCTTGTCAAGGGTTTGAGTAAGATCTTTCTTGTAGTTTCATTGAGCTTAAACACTTATATTTGATTGAAACGCTGTGGAGAGGTTTCTCCACCGAGAAGGAGGTTGCTGATTTATCCGGTGATCACCGGGGCTTGATCTGCCGACGATCAAGGGATCGCCCACCTTAAGGGCACGCCAAGGAGTAGGGGCAAGTTATCCCCGAACCTTGTAAAATCTCCTTGTTAGCGATCTTGCTAATCTTGCTAGTTAGGTTTTGGTTTTAGTTTCTGCAAGTTTTGTTTTCCCATACTTCCGCTATGCTTTTAACAACTTCAAGTGCAGAAACTTGATAATTCTTCAAAGAAGAAGTGATTGGCTATATTCACCCCCCCCCTCTCTAGCCATCTCGTTCCCAACACTTCTATCTTGCCTCCAACTCCAGGTAGCTGCAAGGCAACAAACACAAGGCAAAACACACACTCTTATGCCCTAGTTTATTGGTTATGACTTTGGATTTCACCCGAAACCTAGGTCGAACTGACGCCTAATGTTCCCTTTCCATGGGAACGCGTCCTCACCTACTCCACCCTGGAGAAGTTATCTTTTGCCAACTGAGACCTCTGGTTGGACGTTCACTCATCCTCCGAGAACCCGAATCTTGAGACGTTCGACCTTGACCCGTCTCTACTTCTGTCTGTGATCCCCGCTTAGCTAAGTCTTTTGCCCGATCCTCGACCAAGACTTCGTGCTTGACCTCCGAGACTCCTGGATCTCGAGACGTCCTACCTCGACCCATCTCTACTTCTGTCCATAGTCCTCGCTCGGCTAAGACTCCATTGCCCGTGTTGGATTCCTTTGCGGGATACCTCTCCACATCCCCGGGTTAAAATTCTATTGATTTGAAGTAATCCGGATGGAAAAAAACTTCCCGAACAACCTTTTTCATCTTCATGCTTTTCGATTGAGTGATCACTTAAACAAACTTGTTGTTCAAGCAATCAAACTCCTTGATCGATTAGTAGCATAATAGAAGACGAAT
This sequence comes from Boesenbergia rotunda, assembly GCA_024364735.1. Lineage (NCBI taxonomy): Eukaryota > Viridiplantae > Streptophyta > Magnoliopsida > Zingiberales > Zingiberaceae > Boesenbergia > Boesenbergia rotunda. The sequence goes on from JAGFNQ010005084.1 coordinate 207,663, forward strand.
TATGGATCGTTGGTTCTTGTGTTCAATTCGAGGTCCAAGATAAACAACATGAATACAATTAAACGGGAGTGAAATAAAAATAAGATATACCTCTTGTTTTACCTCGTGATCTTCTATTATATTTCTATCGCCTCTTTGGACGTCGTGTGGGCGATGATCTTCCAAGAAACAAAGCCACCAAAAACCTCTTTCTCCTCCTCTTGCTTGCGTCGAACCTAAAGGAGAGAAGAAGACTCTCCTTCTTCTTGCGTCTCCTTCTTCTTGCGTTGAACCCTAGCTCCCAAACAAGGATGCGTCGACCCCTTCTCCTATGTGCTCGGTCCCCCGAACCAAGACTCCATGCCCAGCTTCACTCACCAGGACTTCGTCCACCTAGCTTCACTCACTAAGACCCAGCTTCACTCATTAGGATTTCTTTCCTCCATAATGACTTCTCTCTGCTAGTCATCTTAATCCTGACTAGACTTCTTCCTTCCACCTTTCAAGTAAGTATCATCCCAAACCTCAAGTCCGGTTTGGTTTAATCCCTTGGTCAAACTAACCAACCCTGGGTTCTATGCACTTTGCCAAATATCAGATCTTGTTTGGCTAATCCCATTATCACTTTGACTAAACCTAAGGATATTGTCACTTATAGTTCTTCCAAACATCAGGTCCTGTTTGACTAACTCTTTGTCATACTTTATCAAACCTGAGTTTATCCTACCAAACATCAGGTCCTGTTTGGCTTAACCCATGATCACTTTGACTAACCTTAGTAAATTATCAAACATTGAAACCCTAGAGGATGACTGTTCATCACTGATGCTCTTTGCACCAACATAACTCTCTAGCACTGTTGAAGGGATTGACCTCGTTCAATTATTCCTTTATTAGGCCGCACAGGAGGGTCTGAGTAGCTTTATCGTCTGCCTCAATTCTTTTCATTTGGGTTGTGTCTCAGAGTTTGCATCCTAATGGTTCTCCATTTGAATTGAGAGGCATTATGAAACTCGTCTGAATGATCACCCACAATTGAACATGGGTTCTTAGGTGGAATTCCATCCGACTCTTCTAGTAATCGAAGTCCTTGTTGTAGAAAAGAGGCGGGCGAGTGTTGCTAAAGCCTTCTTGTTGGGCCATAGATAAGATAAAGAAGAACCTCATAAAAACACGAACAATAAAAAAAATCAAGACTTGGTCTTGGATTACTAGTGTGGGAAGAGAAGAAAAGTAAGTAACTTGATTGGTTTTATGCAAACTTCGAGAGACAAGAAAACATGAGTGAAGAAATGATCAGAAGCGGTGATTGCACCAATTATGATTAATTATGAAAAAATAAAAAAAAGCTCTAATAGTGGTTTAACCAATTCAGAGCAACCCCACTTTGATACCAATTGTAGAATCAAGAAAGCGCTAGAGGGGGAAGGGTGAATAGCGATCGCGGTTTTTTCATGTTTTTCGTAAAACTTGAATTTAAAGTATGTAGCAAAAAATAGAAAGAGAAGTTGTAAGTACCCTGAGTTAGTTTTGATATGATTAACCGAGTCAAGTCTTGGTTAGTTTGATATCTTATGTCTAAGTGTACAGATACTTAGGAGTATAAGAAGTCGAACGGAAGATGCAGTACGTGAGAAGGATGACACAGGGAAGGGAGCTGACGAGCTGATCAGTGCATCTGAGGGATGACAAGGCTATGGAATAGTACACTGGTGGACCAGAGGGCGTGCGCGACGTCTAAGGGACGAGAAGCAGGGGAGGAAGCCCGTTCGAGGTCAAGGCCGGGGTTGGGTTTGGGTGAGCTCAACATAGAATGACCTGAAATCATCCAAGCAAACGATGATGGAAGAAAGTCAATTTAAGAGTTGTCTTTGACCAAATGGTCTACTGAGGCACCTCAGTTGCCTCTGGAGGTGCCTTAGTTGAATGCATGAGTTCTGCGCAAAAACAAAATTGAGACATCTCAGTTGGAACCCGAGGCGCCTTAAGTCGGAACTGAGGTGCCTCAGGTCAGAACTGAGGCGTCTCAGATCAAAACTTATCAAAAGTGAACGTTGGCTGCATGGATAATGTTTTATCCAACTAAGGTGCGTCAGGTCCCAAGTGAGGTACCTCAGTGCCACATTAGCACATCGGTGACTTCCTATTTTTGGCTATAAATTACCCCTAGAGCTAGGAACAAGGAACAACAACTTGTATTTAATTTCTAGTCCTTTTTGAGCTTTCAAGAGTCTATAAGAGGCATCTCCACCTTCCACAAAGGAGATATTTTTAGTACGCTTTCACTGTCTTGGTTAGCAACCACCCTGATTGCTACCAAATAATACATAGTCACTTACTTAATTTAATCTATATTGTTCTTATTTGTTTTAAATGATTAACTAGTTATCTATCTTTGCTACGAATTTGTAAAAGATCTAGTTTTAACTTAAAGGTCTATTAACCCTTGCCCCCCCCCCCCCCACCAACTTGCACAAGACGTCCTATGGAAGCAAAAAAAAGCTAACACAGTTTCTTTTATTTGTTTCAGAGCTTGTGACGACTCCTACTCCAAGGCTTGCAATCGTTGATCACTTTCATTGGGCAATCATTATCAATCCAAGAAATAGTACAATGATTTAAAGTACAATTTACAAGGACACTTTGAAGATCTAAACTTGAGCATCATTCTCAGAGTAGTACAACAACGTTATAGAGCAGTTTTCAGACTATCACTTGAGCACGTAGAACATAGGAAATTGTTGATTGAAGCTCCTTGTCGAAGCTAATTATAAAGACCAGTCCGAGCGCTTGATTCTAGTTCAGGCTCCCCCATTATGCTGATTTGGCTACACTTCGCCGAAACATGATCCGTCAAGTTTATCCACCTTTGGGAACTTGGACCATTCCCGAGCCTAGACTATGATGTGGGTCCACCAATCAACTCACGCAAACTCAGCCGTGCACCTGATCATGTTGGTGCCAGAAGCACCAGATTGAACCTGGTTTTGATAATGGCAAAGGGTTCAAAGTTAAGTTTGTATTGTTATTTAATCGATTTACCAAGTGTGCAGGAAAGACATAGTTCACCTAGGCACGAAGTCTTGACCTGAAGGGTTGAGCAAGAAGTCTTGGTGGGACTGGGCAAGAAGACCTGGCCGAGGGTTGGGCAAGAAGTCTTGGTCATGGACTGGGCACCAAAGTCTTGATCCGGAAGATTGGGTAGGTGTCTTAGCCGAGTGAGGATTGCGGACAGAAGTACAGGCGGGTTGAGGAATGAATGTCTCGAGATCTGGTAGTCTCAGAGGCTGAGCAAAAGTTCAACCGGAGGAGCCGGCTGACAAAAGGTAACTTCTCCTAAGAGGAGTAGGTGAGGACGCATTCCCCGGGAAAGGGAACATTAGGCGTCGGTTTGACCTTGGGTTTTGGGTGAAATATAAAGTCAGAAGCAATAAGTTAAGGCTAAAATTATTTGTGTTTTTGTCTTGTGTTTGTTGTCTTGTAGGTACCTGAAGTTGAAGGCAAGATAGGAAAGCAAACGCAGGAGAAAAGGGCCTAGGAAGGCTAGGATTTATCTCTGCTGCGATTTCGGTGGTTCGAATGAACATTGACCACACGTGGCAAGCGCCCCATAAGCCTCAGGCGCCCGCGAAGCCAGTATATAAAGGGGTTTGACCCGCTCATCTCAGCACTACACTTTCTACATCAAAAAAAGTAGTCTGTGTGAAACAAACACGCTCAAGTCGATGCTCTACGACCAAGGAGGCTCCAGGAGGAAGTGTGCGGCACTTCGGACTTCCAGAGTTGGGCGAGTTTTTTTTTGTTTGCTTTTAATTTATGAATTGAATTTATTTATTCTTTGTTTGTAATTCAAATTGTAAGATGAGTTTCTCCGCCTCCGGAAAGTCCGAAAAGGAGTCCACTAGTGGACTCGTTGAGTGCTTAGGCCTTGGATGTACTGACCCTGGTGGGTTGGGAACCAAGTAAATCCCGCGTGTTCTGTTGACTTTTTTAAATTCTATTTTCTGCTGCGTACTATCCCTGATAGGAAGATGATCAAAGGAAGGTTTCCGATGAAATTTTGACAAAACGTTCAAGTCGATATTCACCCCCTCTCTATCCATTAGCACGGATCCTATAGATCGAGTCATACTAATCTGGGCATCTGGTGCACCTCCTAGTGCCTGGATCTTCAGGCACCAGGATTGTCTTTGAGCGCTTGGACCTTCGGGTGCCTGGACCGCGTCCGGGCACCTAGATACCTTTTTCCAACCTATCTTCAACTTTTATTTTTCATGCATTTTAGAGTTATGAAAACACAAAATATATGAATAATATGCACTAGACAGTGTCTGACTGTCTGGTCCTGAGTTTTAAGTTTCGACTGAAACTCAAAGTCAGACCAATGACTACTGTTTACTCAACGAGGAAAGCGCCCCCACCTACTCCTCTCAAGAGAAGTAACCTTTGCCAAACTCATGTTTGGACTTTTGCTCAGCATCTAATCCTTGACTTTTAGACTCTCAAGTCTCGACATTTGATCATCGACCTGTCCCGAGTCTCGCACGTTGTCCTCAATCTGCCAAGACTCTGCTCGATCCCTGACTAGTACTTCAAGCCCAATCCTTCAGATCAAATCTTCATTGTCCGATCCTTGACTAGGTCTTCATGCCTAATCCTCTAAATCAGGACTTCGTTGCTCAATCTTTGACTAGGACTTCATGCCCAAACCTCCAAACTATGATTTCATTGTTTAATCACTGACCAGGACTTCGTGCCTAGCACAACTAGGACATTGCTGCACACTTAGTTCAACATATTCGATCACAATGAACCTTAATTTTGAGTCTTTACCAATATCAAAACCCAGATTTGATTAGTTAGTGCTTTCAACACCAACAACATAGACAAATACATACCTTCTAATTTGCCTTAGCTTTGTTTAAGATCCACCTTTGAATAATGGCTATCTTTAATATGTTGCAAGCATTGTTGGTCAAAGCCAACATGTACTTGCTTATTGCATGTGGTCTAGTAGTCTAAGAATAACTAAAACGTCCTTCTAGTCTAACATTTTGAAAAAAAATAAAATATTTGGCTTCAAGTCTTAACTATTATTTAGGTCTTTGTTCATCATATGGTCCTATAAATTCTATAAAAGGACTTTGCCCTTGGGGATATAATACAGTAGAAGAGTATTAAGTTAATACTCAGATATTCACAGTTTGATCCCTAACTACGATACATTTTATAAGAATTTTTCCATCAAATGGGGTCCGTAATCACAAGATGCTAGGCCTCTGGACTATCCGCCATAAGCACTTCCCAATTTACCCTAGTAGCCAATGAAAAACTTTCGTGGGGTCACGTCGATCACCCCAATTTCGATTATTACCTGGTTCATCATTTTTCTCTCTAGGTTGGATTGTTATCCGGTTCATCATTTTTCCCCACCATGTACCTCTTGCTTGTGTACCTATATTTACATCCCTTCATATCCATTTGACTGACTCTAGGGAGACCGATCTTTTTTTATAAAAATACTTAAAATTGAAAAAGGTTTGGCTATATTTAGTTTGCTTTTTTTCATTTAATTTAATAAGAAAATGTGATTTTTTAGAAAATGATGTTTGGTTTGCATTTTCCACCTCTATTTTTTAGAAAAAGCGATATCATTTTTTGGACAACTTCAAGTGTATGGGACTCTTGGACACATATTTGTGTAAATTGAATCCACAGGACAAGGAAGTATTACTTAGGCTAGGTGTGACATAATCAACCTAGTGGGGACTGATCACATAGACCATGCCCTATACTAAGTGTTTATAAGACGAGCAGAAGGAATAAGACATGACTCAATGTAGCTGTTGAAGGGTTCAAAAATGGTTCTTGAATCAATTATGATTTTTTGTCTAATTAGAAATCATGATGTACTATTAATATCACTCATGATCGAGCTATAATTAATGGTTAATAATAGATGACCAACATAAATCGGGAACATATGAGATCACATGCACTACGAGTTTAGCCGAGAGATATAAAACGAGTTTTAGAATTGAATGCTTAGATCGAGAGAGACTAAGTTTGGTTGGACCAGACGAATGACAAATATGGAAAGATATTTATCGAAACGGAAGCGTGAATGGACCACACTTATTATAGGAGAGATGGATTCATTATGGTTTAATAATAAATCAAAAGAGATTTGATTTAGTTATGAACCAAATTGGTTTAATAATAAACCAAAAGGATTTGGTTTAATTAATTATAAACCAAAATATTTTTGTTTTGAACTAAACTTAATGGTAATAGATCAGGTTGATTTGACTTATTGGGTTTCGGAAATGACTTGCTCCCCAAGTCATTTAATAGGTATATATATACCCTTACATGAGAGAATTAATTAATTAATAATTTATTGGAGAAAACCTAATTGTGATTAGTAGTTTCTCTCCTCTCCCTTATGCCTCCGTCACCCAAAGGAGGCAACCCCTCATTGCATCGTCGCCAAACTAAGGAGCGTCATAGACGTTCTATATCGATTGACGGCACTGGATGTTCGGCGTTGATACTGATCAGCGTCACCGACCTTCGATGCCAATACCGATTGGTGTCACTGTTGTTTAGCATTGAAATCAATCACTGCCACTACAAATCGGTGTCATCACCAATCGACGCCTCCACCATTTGGGGCTGCCACCTCGTTTTGTGTCATTGGGTTGCGAACTCCGTTGGACATTGAAGCGAGTGGGAGATCCTCTGTGTTTATTATCGTCGAGTTGCTAATGCCATCGAATACCAAACCATTGGTGAGATCCTCTCTCGGATCTTTTCGTTTCGCTCCTTCGGCTAGTACCGAAGCTAAGACACGACTCATGATTTAGCGAAGTCACATTGAGGATAACTGGATGTGGATATGAATAGAGGCAAGACTTCAAAGGGCCGCTAGTTGATTTTAATACCACTCTAGTTGATTTTGATGATGGCTAGCCGTGCAAGGCTGGCAAACGCTATCTTCAAAGTTCGATAATGAATTTGCAGGTATGATTTATTATCATAAAATTTTATTTTGCGGCTATGTCTGACATGTTGTATCCTTGTATGCTCGTGGTATGTGTTCTGTAATAAATTGGTTTATTATTATTTTTAATTTATGCTGGGTGTGTTTGTAAAATATGTTTAAGCACACACTACCATTGGGCTCCCCAACAACACCACCACCCTCTCCTCCGCCCGTCGCCCTTTTCGTACCCTCCAGTATTACCAACCCCACTACTCTCACCATAATCTGATCCAAACCCTTGCTACCGCACACTGCCTCCTCCTCCTCCTCCTCCTCGTCCTCTACCATAGCCTCCGGCACTCCCTCCATTGACACCCTCACCATATCTAGACCCCGAGTCGAACCCATATCCGGAACCACTACTAGATCCTCCACCTTCGCCTCCTCCTCCTCATCCATTGCCACCAACACATCCTATGGCAACCTCGGTGAGCAATCTAGCGGCCAACGCAAGCTGGAAGCTCACGAGGGTGATGAAGGCAACAACCCAAAACTTAGCGCGAACTTTATTAGCTGTTTCAGTTGCACAATACTAGCCAAGGAGGATGCAAGTGGGAGAAGGGCAATTTATAGGGCATCCACTCCCTTCATGGATAACTAGTCACCAATCAAAGTCGCACTACGTAGATTCCAGGAGTGTGAAACTTGGACTAGCAATAAAAAAGTGGGGAGTCTTATTAAATGGTTGCCTCGGTTGCACCCTTGGTCTCAATCATTGTCAAATATTCCATTCATCATCATATTTATACTTATGTAATTAACAAAATGAAGATTGTCAATAAATTATGGTTTTCACCAGTCAGCAAGATGCACTGACTGATATGTGGTAGGGCAGGATCTGTAATTCAATTTTCTACTTTGGTAATGGCCACTGATGTTTTCCATGTTAGTGTGAGTTTATGTTAGGTTGTCTTTTTCTCATGTTACAAGTGAAGGATAATCTTCCATCTATATTAATACCATCGAAGATTGTGCACCAGGGTCTTGATATCAGAAAGAAATCCAAAAAGAAAAGATAAAGAAGTTTTCTAATGCAAAAGGTCCTTCTAATTCTCATTTTACCTGATTTTTTTTCTTTCCGTTAATTTTTTCTTTTCTTTTCTGTACATAATATCTTGCTCTCATCATTTCTATTTAGCAATAGATCTAATATCAATAAAATCATTGAAATATCTTCCAACATAGAGGTATACTCAGTATTTGATTTATTCTCTTTGAATGATATGAGACAATCACGAGGAGGGTTCTCTCTTCATTTCAACTCAAAATAGTCAAGCCATTAACCGTATAGTAAATTTATAGAATTGATCAAAGAACAAATCTTGACGGAGCCATGAAAATATCCTCCCACATGGGGATATGCTAGGCATCTGATTGACTCCCTCTCAATAGTATGGGGATAGTCATGGAGGGGCCACCAAGATGACGAATTTCATATTTTTTTTTTTGAATTTAGAAGAAAGTTGATTTAACCGTTTGACTCGATTAATGATATTAATCGATTGATGATTGATATTAGTCAACTGATTTCGATAAAAAATCGAACAAAAATAAGTCGATTCGACTATTCAACTCGACTAATGATATAAATCGATTGAGAGTTGATATTAGTCTATTAATATTCAAATAATCAACAAGATCATATAGATTTTAGAAAGCTTAGAGGTTATTTAATGGTCGGAGACCATATCAATCGACTGATGGGTAAGTTCTGTCAACTGATAGGTAGAAATTAGCCCCTACCTAAAGAGACCATATGAATTGACTGATGGGTAAGTTCTGTCAATATAAAGTCATTTTCGATTTCATTTATTTATGTATTTATTTTCTTGTTGTGTTCTTGTAAGGACATGTTGTAAGAGGTTTCTCCGCCTCCAAAAGATATCAAAAAGGAGAAGTTCATAATGGAGAGAGATCATTAGGAGTAGACCTTTGATTAGTCCTTTAAAACACAGATACCAAGTAAATTTCGGAGTTGAGCATGTGGCGTCGGTATTAATCAAGTTTCCGCTGCACATTCAAACAATAAACACAAAATCAAGACAAGAAATAATAGGATTTATTCAACCCCTCCTTAACGTGCATATGTCCTAATATTATCCGTCTCTAAGAATTCTAAATCTTAAACTCCATCAGTCGGAATGTAATTGCTCTATTATTTTGTAGACAAAGTTCAATTTTGTGCTTTAATATTTCTATATTGCTCTTCTTTTAGTTATACAAACAGATTTTAGATATATAATAGAATTTTGATCAAATTAGACTTTATCAAATCATTTGTCAATAACCATGGTTTTATTAATAACTATATCATTGGTTTTTTTATGTATCGGAGGTAACCCATCCAGATTAATCACCCCTTCCATGCACCTGCCTAATTGTTAGTGTCGAAAGCACCAGATCGAACCAGATTTTGATAATAGTAAAGAGTTCAAAGGTAAGTTTGTATTGTGATCTAACGTATTTGTTAAGTGATGGGTATGGCTTGGCGGGTTTCCTAAGCGAATACTTAATCGTCCTTGAGAAAACTCTCCATGTCTACGGATTTAAAAATTAATCCAAATGGAGACCCGTCTCCCAATGTTCATCTTGTCAACGTATCGTTCGGTATAAATTACAACTTGGCCAATCACAAAGATCGAGCCTTGTAATTCTCCTAACCAAACGACCGCGGAAAAGACGACGAGTGGATCGTCGATTTTTGTGTTTATTATCGGGGTCCAAATAATTAATTATTATCTACGATTAACAAATAATTAAAACAACAATAATTAATTATTAACCACATAAAATGACGAGACTAGAAACAAGAGCCGAGAGAGAAATATACCACTCTTTACCTCGTAGCCTTCTACCTTATGCCCCTTCCCTCCCGGACGTCGTGTGGGCGATGAGCTACCAAGAATCGAAATCACCAAAGGCTACAAAAGATCACTTCTCATGCCAACCAAAACCCTAACCCTAGGGTTTGGAACCACCGGCAACACCACCTCTAACCCTTGTGCCGCTGGCCTCCTTTGGCTGCCAAGCCCATCAGCCATAAGGGATGCTCTGAGCGGAAGATGGAGAAGAAGAAGAAAGGAAGAAAAAACCTCCTTTCTCATCCAAAAGTGGCTGGAACTGCCTCCTCCTCCAAGCTTGCGGCGCCACCGCAAATCTCTCTTACGCTGCCTCCCACTGGCCACCGGCCACTCCTCCACCGCCGCCGAGCACCACAGAAGGAATAGGAGAGCTCTTCCTTTTCTATGTGAGTCTCGGCCGAGTGTTGGTGGAGAAGGGAAGAAGAAAGGAGAAGGAGAGCTTATCCTTATCTTGCATCGGACGAATACCCTAGGAGAGAGAAGAGAGAGAGAGGAGAGGAGAGAGGCCTAGGGTGTTATCAATTGGATTAAGTCTTGGTTTCATGATCCCATGGGGTTTACATAGGGCTAAGGTAGGGACCAAGAGGAGGAGTTGGGTCTTGGCCCACTAATGGATCTAAAACCAATCCATTAATGAAGATCCATTCCACTAAAGGATCTCCATTGAACTTCCTCACCAACTCCCATATTTTACATATGGGCTCCACCTATTATGAGTCATCCACCCCCCCCCCCCCCCCCCCCCGTGTTTAAGATATCGAATGTCAGTCGATTAATTTAAATTACTGACAATTTTAATTAATCAACTTCTGGCTCTTTGACTAGTACCATTCAACCTTATTATCATGTTGGATCAAATCCAACTACAGGGTTTAACTTGATGAACCTTATGAGCTCATCAAGGTGGCATCATCATCCCGACTCACCAGAACACGGATTCCATCAATAATCAATGACACACCATATAATTAATATTATTTCCCAACTTACCGGGCCTATCGATTTAGTAGAATAAATCTCATCCATTGGTAAATCAAAGAAATAAATATTAACTATACGTACCCGTTATTATATTGGGATTTAGAGATTGTACTCCATAATAATCCGAGGTCCAATATAATTATTAAGTCAGTACAAATTGGATGACCTCTGGTTTTGGTCATTCTCAATGCACACAAAGCACACTAGTGTAATTCTATGGTCATGATAAACCTCACCTAATTACACTACAAGTATCCCGATGGTTTGTCCAACTTCATCTCGGTTGTGAGCCTCAACTTATACAATGCAAGGGACTGATAACATAATCTTCTGTGTGTCACCACACACAATGTTATCTATAATGCAAAGTATCAGACTTTTATGCATATACTAATATAAATACGCATTAGTGTTATTGCGATTCTTTTTCAAAATGTGGATGACCATATAGAAAAGGCAAGACTTTTAGTATATATCCTAACAATCTCCCACTTATACTCAAAGACTTTGCTGTCTTCAAAATACCATACATCTAACTGCCTGATCCACCACATGCCTAAAAGCTCTCGCTATCAAGGCCTCAGTGGAATGATCTCCCAGGTTGTCTTCTGATGTAATCTAGGCAACAACAGCATTTCTTCTCTTGGGTGGTACTTGCGCTGTAACGACCCGGAAAATTCTCTTAATATTTTCTTAAAATATTAAGCATGTCTAAATAATTTTCCAAGGGACCTAGAAATATTAAGGAGAACTTTGGCCTAGAAAATCCATGTTTTCTCATTTAAATTGAGAAAACTAAGTACCAATGAGCTTTAAATGGGCTCCAAAAATGGGTATTAATTAGGTAAAAATTAATATAAATTAGGTAAAATTAATATAAATATAAAAGAATTTTATTTAGGAATATTGGCATAATTATGGGTGATTTTAGGGGGATTTTCGGAATTTAAAAAATAAAAATAATAAAATAAATGAAATAAAAATAAAATAAAAATAAAGGTGTATGAGCCAAGGATTGAACCTTGGACCTCTTCTACAACCATGTATGCACTAACTAACTCACCTAGTAAGGTATTGTTAGGAGGGAATGAAGTGGATATTGGTTAAGGCATAGAAGAAGATGAAGAGTCATGGAGAGACTCTTCATTTGCCTCCTTAATGGGCTATTAAAGGGGGGTTTTGGGAGTTACCTCTTCTTCCCATCACTTGCATTTCGAAACCTCTCCCTTCCCTCATCCTAGCCGAATACCCAAGGAGGGGTTCTCCCTTGGAAAAGCTCCACAAGAGGTCTTATCTCCAAGATCTAAGAGTTTTCCCAAGGATACAAGGACAAGGAGGCAAGGATCCAAAGCTTTTACAATCTTCTTCTTCTTCCAAGGTTCGAAAAATCAAGAAACTCAAGGTAAGACTCCCTCACCTATTGTATAATAGTTCCCTATAATTTTTATGATTTTTAGTATGATATATAGTGGTTGGTTTTCGAATTGGATGTTGAAAGGAAACAAAACTAAGAACCCTCATGTTTAAGGGTTTCGGCCACCATGATTTACAGGTCTATAATTATGATAAAAATCATGATAATGTTATTTAATGTTCCCTTACGATGTGTAGAGGTTAAGTATAATTTTTGTGAATTTTTGGAGTACCCTAGGACACCCTAGGGTTTCGGCCAACATGAAAGAAACAAAACTAAGAACCCTCATGTTTAAGGGTTTCGGCCACCATGATTTACAGGTCTATAATTATGCTAAAAATCATGATAATGTTAGTAAATGTTCCCTTATGATGTGTAGAGGTTAAGTATAATTTTTGGGAAATTTTGGAGTACCTAGGACACCCTAGGGTTTCGGCCAACATGAAAGAAACAAAACTAAGAACCCTAAGTTTAAGGGTTTCGGCCACCATGATTTACAGGTCTATAATTATGCTAAAAATCATGATAATGTTATTTAATGTTCCCTTATGATGTGTAGAGGTTAAGTATAATTTTTGGGAATTTTTGGAGTACCCTAGGACACCCTAGGGTTTTGGCCAACATGAAAGAAACAAAACTAAGAACCCTAAGTTTAAGGGTTTCGGTCACCATGATTTAAAGGTCTATAATTAATCCAAAAATCTTGATAATGTTAATTTATGTTCCCTTATGATGTGTGGAGGTTAAGTATAAATTCTGGGAATTATTGGATTACCCTAGAGACCCCATATGTTTCGGCCAACCTCAAGGGCCCAAGGGTTAGGGTTGAGCCTTTAACTTCAAGTATATGTTTATGTGTTTCCATGATAAGTATGATAAGTATATGTTCAGGATATGAATGATGCCATGATAAGAATGATAGGGTTATGATCACGATAAAAATGATGCTATGATATGTTAGGTTCATGATATGAATGATGCCATGTTAAGTATGTTATGTTTATGTTTAAGAATGAGGATGATGCCATGTTTAAGAATGAAAATGATGTCATGTTAAGTATGTTATGTTTATGTTTAAGAATGAAAATGATGCCATGTTTAAGAATGAAAATGATGCCATGTTAAGAATGAAAATGATGCCATGTCTAAAAAAAATGAAAGTGAAGAATGAAGTTAAGGTTCATGCCTTTAAGGCTTAATGATGATGTTAAGTATGATGAATGAATGAATATGCTATGAATGATGATGAATGAAAGATGATGCTTATGTCTTTAAGGCATAAATATGCTAAGACGGCACGGTCGATGGTTGACGGTACGACGGTCGTGAGGACCGGTAAATAGGCCGGTAGACGGGCCGAGCCGTAACAAGTTATGCTATGTTAAAGATGCCATGAATGCCATATGAATGATGAAGCATGAAAAGTATTTTACTTTATGTATGGGCTTGTACCGGACCGAAGTATGGGTCCAAGGGATGGACACCTTAAGAACGCCCCGGTTTTGGACTACCGTAGCTGTCCACGGTTCTAGCACTACCGGAGCTGTGCAACAGGGATGGGCACCTTAAGAACGCCTCGGTTTGGGGACTACCGACTATGCTGTCCTTACCCTAGTAGGATGGGGCTCGCGACCTCGGACTTGCTAGGGATGCGCGCAATGATGTATGTATGTGGTACAAGCCGGGGACCCCAAATGATGTTATGATGATTATGTTTAAACAATGAAAAGTATGTTTTAAAAGTTAAGCATCCTTATGTATATGCATTCCACTCATGCATCCATTCATGTTATGCATTATGCTATGTTGATAAGATTTTATGCTTACGTTTCATGTTAAGAAGTATGCATGAGAATGAATGAATTATGTCATGCTTAGAATGTTAACTATGTTTACGATATGCCATGAATTATGCCATGCTTAGAATGTTCACTATGTTTATGATTTATGCCATGAATTATGCCATGCTTAAAATGTTCACTATGTTTACGATATGCCATGAATTATGTCATGCTTAGAATGTTCACTATGTTTATGAATTGTGCCATGAGAACGAATGAATTATGCCATGCTTAGAATGTTCACTATGTTTATGAATTGTGCCATGAGAATGAATGAATTATGTCATGCTTAGAATGTCTATGATGTTTATGTTTATGTCATGTATCATGCCATGCTTAGAATGTTACTATGTTTATGTTCATGTCATGCTATGTATACGATAAGTGATGCAAGATGTTATGTTCTAAGTAGAGCACCAAGTATGTTAATGTTTTATGGGCATGCCATGAATTATGCCATGCTTAGAATGGTCACTATGTTTACGATATGCCTTGAATTATGCCATGCTTAGAATGTTCACTATGTTTATGAATTGTGCCATGAGAATGAATGAATTATGTCATGCTTAGAATGTCTATGATGTTTATGTTTATGTCATGTATCATGCCATGCTTAGAATGTTACTATGTTTATGTTCATGCCATGCTATGTATAGGATAAGTGATGTAAGATGTTATGTTCCAAGTAGAGCACCAAGTATGTTAATATTTTATGTGCTCATTATGAGATGATGAATGATGAATGGTTTTGTGAGTAGGAAAGAGTCTTACTAAGCCTGTGTGCTTATAGTCTTATTTCCTTATACCGTAGATCATTCAAGGGGACAATGATGGAAGCAGCAGGAGGGCAAGAACGTATGTGTGTAGTAGTGACTTGGCCCAGGAAAACTCTATGTTTACTGTTTATGCTAGAACTTCACCTTGGTTACTTATATGTCTGAATAATGACCTATGGAACCTTATGATATGATGTTACGTATGACATGATATGATATGATGCTTAAGTTCAAAGTTAATATGCTAAGGTTCCTATGTCATTAAGTTAAGAATGGTAACAGGGCATGTATAAGTTAAAGTTATTCCGCTGCCTTATGATGTCTACATGCCCTAAGCATGTGAACGTAACGCCGCTTAGGGAAAAAAGAAAAAAAAACGGTCGTTACAGGTTGGTATCAGAGCAGTAACCATCTCACTACACACACATCAAGCCCTCTTCCTGCCGCTTCCAAGTAAGTACCTCTTTACAAATCTTATAGTAAGATGTTTAATGATTTAGGATATGCAAGTATGAACGATAGTTATGATTAGGATATGCAAGTATGAACGATATGCAAGTATGAACGATAGTTATGATGAAAGGTACCTTAAGATATGTAACGATGAACAATATTTTTATCTTCTTTTAGGAATTAGATGCTTAGAATAAAATAGGGGTAGAAAAGAGCTGATATTGATCATACTTGTCTTCGGTGAAGAAAAACATGGCTAGAAGACAGAGTAACCGACTTAACGAGGCAGCCCCACCGCCTGATCTGGTGCAAATGGTAACCCAACTTCAGGGCCAAGTCACCGAGCAGCAGCAGACTATTAACACCTTGATGAACCAACAGGAAAATTCTACTACTCCACCAGTGAACCACACTGCTATACCTGTGGCACCTACGGTTACACACACTCCTCCGCCGGGCTCGACCACTGTGGCACGACAGGAGGCTTACTTGATCCAATGGTTAAGGCTGAAACCGGAAAATTTTTTCCGGTGCTGGCGAACCTTGGGACGCCCAGGCATGGTTCAAGACGATGGAAAGTACCCTGGAGCTACTGGACTGGCCTGAGTATGAGAAGATCAAGTGTGCGTCATTCTGCCTGACTGGGGATGCTAGAATGTGGTGGGAAAGGGTCAAGGCCAAGAGACCGGTGGACCAGATGGCGTGGTCCGATTTCGAATCAGAGTTCTTTGAAGAATTCTTCAATATGCGTGTCACAAACAGACACTACGACGAGTTCATGGAATTCCGACAGGGCAACCTCTCGGTCAATGAAGCCGTGAAGAAGTTTAATCGCCTGGCTCGTCTATGCCCGGAGCTGGTTCGCACTGAGAAAGAAAGGGTCCGTCTTATGTTGATGATGTTGCGGCCCGAAATAGCCCTGAACGTGGCCGGCGGAGTTAACAGGCCGCAGACCACCGAGGAGCTGTTTAGTAGTGCTCTACTCACCGAGCATTACTTGAACAATATCAATCAGCAAAGGAAGGCATTCAATGAGAGAGGTCAGAAACTTCAGGGTACCAACGCTAATGGGAAGGGAAATCAGGGTGGTAAACGGCAGCCAGGGGACGACCCCCAAGGGGGCTTAGCAAATAAACAGTCCAGGTTTCCCCTATGTGCTACATGCGGGAAAATGCATCCTGGGGAATGCCGCAAAGGTACGAACCGGTGTTTGACTTGCGGGGTGGAAGGGCACATAGCCCCTTACTGTCCTACCAAGAACCAGGCACCTCCCCCAACAGCTTGTTCCGTACTGGGGTGCACCAGCGAAACTACATTATATGCAAGCCGAACTGGAAGGTACCCCGATGAGCCAAGGGAGATTGGAGGCCCCACCAACTATGGCGGATGCCAGGGTTTTCTCTATTGCTAAGGAAGATGCCACGAATGCTGC
This sequence comes from Boesenbergia rotunda, assembly GCA_024364735.1. NCBI lineage: Eukaryota > Viridiplantae > Streptophyta > Magnoliopsida > Zingiberales > Zingiberaceae > Boesenbergia > Boesenbergia rotunda. The sequence continues at coordinate 224,445 of JAGFNQ010005084.1, forward strand.
AACGGTTGTCACAGGTCAGATACCTATTTACAGTCAGTACGCTACTGCATTATTTGATACTGGGGCAACACACTCGTTCATCTCTATGTCCTACACTAAGAAGATAGATAAGTCTCCACAAGTTTTAGACTGCAAGTTCTTGACAACCTTGCCTTCGGGAGAAATAGGGACATCCACTCCCGTGCTGCGTGCTGTGCTAGTCGGAATCGCAGGAAGAGAACTCTACTGCGATCTGATAGTACTCGACATGCAGGATTATGATGTTATAATGGGAAGGAACTTTCTGAGCAAATACGACACTTCTGTCGAGTGCCGTAAACGAAAGGTGATCTTTCAACTTGAGGCAGATTCTATGTTCGAATTTATCGGAGAGCCGAGGAAAAGAACCGGGGAATTTTTATCGACTCTCAAAGCACAGAAGGTGATAGATAAGGGATACACTGGATTCTAGCACATGTGGTTGACGTAAGTCAAACCAAGGACCAGAAGCTAGAAGACGTTAGGGTTGTAGGTAATTATCCAGAGGTATTCCCAACTGAATTACCAGGATTAGCTCCTAATAGAGAAGTGGAATTCGAGATCGAATTGGTTTCTGGTACTAACCCGTTCCCCAAGGCACCTTACCATATGGCAAGGTCAACGGTTTGAGGAATTCACCTGGCAAGGTGAGGACGCGCTGAGACGCAGGTACCCGGAGATATTCTAAGTTCGAGGACGAACATTCACGAGGTATGGGGGATTGTAACGACCCAGAAAATTCTCTTAATATTTTCTTAAAATATTAAGCATGTCTAAATAATTTTCCAAGGGACCTAGAAATATTAAGGAGAACTTTGGCCTAGAAAATCCATGTTTTCTCATTTAAATTGAGAAAACTAAGTACCAATGAGCTTTAAATGGGCTCCAAAAATGGGTATTAATTAGGTAAAAATTAATATAAATTAGGTAAAATTAATATAAATATAAAAGAATTTTATTTAGGAATATTGGCATAATTATGGGTGATTTTAGGGGGATTTTTGGAATTTAAAAAATAAAAATAATAAAATAAATGAAATAAAAATAAAATAAAAATAAAGGTGCATGAGCCAAGGATTGAACCTTGGACCTCTTGTACAACCATGTATGCACTAACCAACTCACCTAGCAAGGTATTATTAGGAGGGAATGAAGTGGATATTGGTTAAGGCATAGAAGAAGATGAAGAGTCATGGAGAGACTCTTCATTTGCCTCCTTAATGGGCTATTAAAGGGGGGTTTTGGGAGTTACCTCTTCTTCCCATCACTTGCATTTCGAAACCTCTCCCTTCCCTCATCCTAGCCGAATACCCAAGGAGGGGTTCTCCCTTGGAAAAGCTCCACAAGAGGTCTTATCTCCAAGATCTAAGAGTTTTCCCAAGGATACAAGGACAAGGAGGCAAGGATCCAAAGCTTTTACAATCTTCTTCTTCTTCCAAGGTTAGAAAAATCAAGAAACTCAAGGTAAAACTCCTTCACCTGTGGTATAATAGTTCCCTATGATTTTTATGATTTTTAGTATGATATATAGTGGATGGTTTTCGAATTGGATGTTGAAAGGAAACAAAACTAAGAACCCTCATGTTTAAGGGTTTCGGCCACCATGATTTACAGGTCTATAATTACGCTAAAAATCATGATAATGTTATTTAATGTTCCCTTATAATGTGTAGAGGTTAAGTATAATTTTTGGGAATTTTTGGAGTACCCTAGGACAACCTAGGGTTTCAGCCAACAGAAAGAAACAAAACTAAGAACCCTAAGTTTAAGGGTTTCGGCCACCATGATTTACAGGTCTATAATTATGATAAAAATCATGATAATGTTATTTAATGTTCCCTTATGATGTGTAGAGGTTAAGTATAATTTTGGGAATTTTTGGAGTACCCTAGGACACCCTAGGGTTTCGGCCAACATGAAAGAAACAAAACTAAGAACCCTAGGTTTATGGGTTTCAGCCACCATGATTTACAGGTCTATAATTATGTTAAAAATCATGATAATGTTATTTAATGTTCCCTTATGATGTGTACAGGTTAAGTATAATTTTTGGGAATTTTTGGAGTACCCTAGGATACCCTAGGGTTTCGGCCAACATGAAAGAAACAAAACTAAGAACCCTAAGTTTAAGGGTTTCAGCCACCATGATTTACAGGTCTATAATTATTCTAAAAATCATGATAATGTTATTTAATGTTCCCTTATGATGTGTAGATGTTAAGTATAATTTTTGGGAATTTTTGGAGTACCCTAGGACACCCTAGGGTTTCGGCTAACATGAAAGAAACAAAACTAAGAACCCTAAGTTTAAGGGTTTCGGTCACCATGATTTAAAGGTCTATAATTAATCCAAAAATCTTGATAATGTTAATTTATGTTCCCTTATGATGTGTGGAGGTTAAGTATAAATTCTGGGAATTTTTGGATTACCCTAGAGACCCCATATGTTTCGGCCAACCTCAAGGGCCCAAGGGTTAGGGTTGAGCCTTTAACTTCAAGTATATGTTTATGTGTTTCCATGATAAGTATGATAAGTATATGTTCAGGATATGAATGATGCCATGATAAGAATGATAGGGTTATGATCACGATAAAAATGATGCTATGATATGTTAGGTTCATGATATGAATGATGCCATGTTAAGTATGTTATGTTTATGTTTAAGAATGAGGATGATGCCATGTTTAAGAATGAAAATGATGTCATGTTAAGTATGTTATGTTTATGTTTAAGAATGAAAATGATGCCATGTTTAAGAATGAAAATGATGCCATGTTAAGAATGAAAATGATGCCATGTCTAAAAAAAATGAAAGTGAAGAATGAAGTTAAGGTTCATGCCTTTAAGGCATAATGATGATGTTAAGTATGATGAATGAATGAATATGCTATGAATGATGATGAATGAAAGATGATGCTTATGTCTTTAAGGCATAAATATGCTAAGACGGCACGGTCGATGGTCGACGGTACGACGGTCGTGAGGACCGGTAAATGGGCCGGTAGACGGGCCGAGCCGTAACAAGTTATGCTATGTTAAAGATGCCATGAATGCCATATGAATGATGAAGCATGAAAAGTATTTTACTTTATGTATGGGCTTGTACCGGACCGAAGTATGGGTCCAAGGGATGGGCACCTTAAGAACGCCCCGGTTTTGGACTACCGTAGCTGTCCACGGTTCTGGCACTACCGGAGTTGTGCAACAGGGATGGGCACCTTAAGAACGCCTCGGTTCGAGGACTACCGACTATGCTGTCCTTACCCTAGTAGGTTGGGGCTCGCGACCTCGGACTTGCTAGGGATGCGCGCAATGATGTATGCATGTGGTACAAGCCGGGGACCCCAAATGATGTTATGATGATTATGTTTAAACAATGAAAAGTATGTTTTAAAAGTTAAGCATCCTTATGTATATGCATTCCACTCATGCATCCATTCATATTATGCATTATGCTATGTTGATAAGATTTTATGCTTACATTTCATGTTAAGAAGTATGCATGAGAATGAATGAATTATGCCATGCTTAGAATGTTCACTATGTTTACGATATGCCATGAATTATGCCATGCTTAGAATGTTCACTATGTTTATGATTTATGCCATGAATTATGTCATGCTTAGAATGTTCACTATGTTTACGATATGCCATGAATTATGTCATGCTTAGAATGTTCACTATGTTTATGAATTGTGCCATGAGAACGAATGAATTATGCCATGCTTAGAATGTTCACTATGTTTATGAATTATGCCATGAGAATGAATGAATTATGCCATGCTTAGAATGTCTATGATGTTTATGTTTATGCCATGTATCATGCCATGCTTAGAATGTTACTATGTTTATGTTCATGTCATGCTATGTATACGATAAGTGATGCAAGATGTTATGTTCTAAGTAGAGCACGAAGTATGTTAATGTTTTATGGGCATGCCATGAATTATGCCATGCTTAGAATGATCACTATGTTTACGATATGCCATGAATTATGCTATGCTTAGAATGTTCACTATGTTTATGAATTGTGCCATGAGAATGAATGAATTATGTCATGCTTAGAATGTCTATGATGTTTATGTTTATGTCATGTATCATGCCATGCTTAGAATGTTACTATGTTTATGTTCATGCCATGCTATGTATAGGATAAGTGATGTAAGATGTTATGTTCCAAGTAGAGCACCAAGTATGTTAATGTTTTATGTGCTCATTATGAGATGATGAATGATGAATGGTTTTGTGAGTAGGAAAGAGTCTTACTAAGCCTGTGTGCTTATAGTCTTATTTCCTTATACCGCAGATCATTCAAGGGGACAATGATGGAAGCAGCAGGAAGGCAAGAACGTATGTGTGTAGTAGTGACTTGGCCCAAGAAAACTCTATGTTTACTGTTTATGCTAGAACTTCACCTTGGTTACTTATATGTCTGAATAATGTCCTATGGAACCTTATGATATGATGTTACGTATGACATGATATGATATGATGCTTAAGTTCAAAGTTAATATGCTAAGATTCCTATGTCATTAAGTTAAGAATGGTAACAGGGCATGTATAAGTTAATGTTATTCCGCTGCCTTATGATGTCTACATGCCATAAGCATGTGAACGTAACGCCGCTTATGGAAAAAAAAAAGCGGGCGTTACATGCGCTCTATGTGTTTACTTGCCTTATGGGCTCGTGATTCCTTCGAGTTTGCAACTGCACCATTGTTTATCACAACAAAATGTGATAGCTTTGAGAAAACCAAGAATCACATCGAAGTCCATCTTGAGGTTCCTGAAACATGTAGCTTTCCTGGCCGCCTCAGAGGTTGTCATATACTCAGCTTCCATGGTGGAGTCTGCCATGCAGCCGCTGCGTGACACTCCTCCAACCAATGGTTCGATCTCCTAAAGTAAACACAAAACCTCGAGGAATACTTATATTTGCCCCTATCCGATTGGAAGTCTGTATCCATACAACCCATAGGGAATTGGTCTGCCCAGTAAACCAGCTTATAATCCTTAGTCCTTCTCAGGCACTAATATATGCTTTTACCGCAACCCAATTTCCTTGACTTGGGTTACTCTGATATCTGCTAATCATGCCTACGACAAAGCAGATATCCGGTCTCATTTTTAACATACCTGAGGCTTCCTTCAGCCGATGCATAAGGAACCGTCTTTACCTGCTCTATCTCCTTTGATGTATTAAAAACACATCTCCTTAGATAGAGCAGCTCCACAACTGAAAAGCACAAAACCTTTCTTGGAGGTTTCCATGCTAAAACGAGCTAAGACAGTGTCTCTGTTTGAAGCTTGGGATAAGCACAACATCCTTCTCTGGTGATCCCTTAGAACTTTGATCGCCAAGGATGTGCCCTGCTTCTCCTAAGTCCTTCATATCAACTGTTTGGACAATTATACCATTACGTCTGATAATTCTTTGTTATTGTTGCCAATCATCAAAATATTATCTACGTATAGTACAAGAATACCACTATATTTTCGTCACATTTCTTACTTACACAAATCTCCTCCGTCCCTTGAAAAAATCCATATGACTGGATTATCTCTTCAAAGCGGATGTTCCTCGTCATAGGTCCAAGGATCTTGATTCATGGTCGCTAGGGACCGAGTTCTAAGACTCTCCTAAGAACATGAATCCTGCTGGTTGACTAACAACCCTCCCACTATGACGAGGTACCACCTGTGTATCTTCTGTGACACACGGTGCACTGACTTGTGGTATATCTTCTTGTACAGTTGGTACTAAGATCGGAACATCCCCTTTTAATTCTTCAAGAACTAGTCTACTCATGGGCTTGTGGTTCATCACATAGTCTTCTTCTAAGAATCTGGCATTCGTGCTAACGATTACCTTCTGATCCTTAGGACTATAGAACAGACCACCTTTCGTCCCTTAGGATAGCCTACGAACAAGCACACTTCTACACGAGATTTCAACTTATCAGTATCTCCCTTCAGCATATGTGCTGAACTACCCCAAATCTAAATATGTCTTGGACTAGGCTTTCGCCCAGTCCACACTTTTATGGGAGTAGAGAGTACTGACCTAGATGGTATCAAGTATGTGCGTTGCCGTTTCCAGAGCATATCCCCAGAACAAATCCGGCAACTCGGAGCAACTCATCATTATCCTATCCATAAGAGTCCTTTTCTTTCTTTCTGCTGCACTATTCTGTTGGGGCGTACCGGGTGCAGTCAATTGGGATAGACTCCCAACCTCTGATAAGTAAGTCCTAAACCTCTCCCAAGAGGTACTTACCACCACGATCTAAACGTAGTGTCGCGATACTTTTATCTTGATGTTTCTCCGCATCAACCTTGAACTCTTTGATCTCATCAAAGTATTCAGACTTACGGTATATCAAGTAAATGTACCTATAGCTTGAATGATCGTCCATAAAATAGACGAAGTATTCAAGGCTACTTCTCACCTGGATAGACTAAGGATCTACACAAATCAGAATGAACCAACTCTAACATACCTTTGGCTCTATACCCCTTGGCCTTGAAGGGCCTTTTGGTCATCTTACCTGTTAACATTTAGGAAATTTTTAAGGGCTAAAAGGTAAAGTTTCTCAAATTTAGGGGCTATTGTGCGAATAGCCAAAGTTGGATGGGGCAGGTTGGAAAACGGTCAACCTTTTATTAATTCCCCTGTGGCCGAATGTGATCGAAAGCCCTAGCTCTCACGACTTCTCCTCTTCCTTCTTCTTTCTCTTCTTCTCCGCCTGATCTATTTCCACTGCATCCTCCGATCTCTCCCTCTCCTTTCCACAATCGGTGCCACCAAACCTCGCCGATCGCCGACCAGTGTTTTTATTTTTTAGGGTCATACCTTGTCTTCTTACATCTCTGGATCGTGAGCCTTTCTTCCCCCATCCGAACACTGTGCCTCCGAAATCTGGATACTACTTCTCCTTCGGCCGTTGCAACTATACCGATGTAGGGTTGAGCCCTATCCCCCGATCTGCGGCGCTGAGGGGTCGAGGAGGCAAGATCAGCACCGATAGGGACTCGTGCGTGTCTTCTTTGGTCGATTGAGCACCCGACGCCCAAGGGGTTGTGCTCGATACCTGAGCGAGGAGGATGGGGCTAAACACCAAGGCACAGATCTAGGACGGGATGGTGTTCTTCTTCTTCGCGAGCACGGTTGTGATGGAATCTAGCAGGGGCGGCGCCGGCTCACCTCTGGTAAGATTTGATGGCGTGTTTATATGTTGATTTTGATTGTTCTTTTTGAGTTGTGGTTTTGACTGTGTTTGTACGTTTTAGTTCTGCTGGGGTGTTGTTTGAATTGAGGAGTTGGATCTGGGTGGTGTTCTTGAGGCTTAATTGTTATCTTCTTTCCACCTTGGGTTGATGTTAGATGAAATAGCTAATGGAGTGTAATTGGTAATGAAGAATTAGCTTGCTAAATTGCTTATTGTGTGATCGCAACTCTGTTTTCGAAAAAAGGTTGTGTTTTGGATGTGTATCCTTGTGCTTAAATCCTTATCGTGAGCTAGCCTTGTGCCAGAGTATCTGCCATGAAGCTCCATTTGGAGTAGAGGCAAATGGTGTAGTTATTTTGAGGATTTGGCAGTTTTACTGAGGTTGCTATGGGAGAGTTTTGGAACCCAAAATTTATTAATCATTGAGTTGGTGTTGGATTGTTTCAATTAGCATGTGGTAACAAATGTGTTGATCTCGATTGTTCTTAGCTTAATCCAATTGAATGTGTAGTGCTACTGTCCTTGTGGACATGGGGGCATGAATTGTAGGTTGGATATGTTTTTGGGTTCATGTTGCTAAGAGGAATGGGTTATGATGTGGTTAGCTAGATTTGGTTGGGGTGTGATTTGGATTAGGCTAAACCTAGGTTGAGCCTAAGACTTATAACTCAGTGTAATTTGTTGGTGCAGGCATCACCTATGTCAAACCTGGGTTTTGATAATGGCAAAGGGTTTAGAAGTTAAGATGTTATTGTGATCTAACTTGTTCACTGAGTGTGCAGGAAGAAGTCCTAAGTACACTAGGCATGAAGACCTAGCAAAGGACTGGGCAAAGAAGTCCTGGTCAAGGACTAGGCAAGAAGACCTGACTGGAAGTCGGGCAAAGAAGTCCTGGTCGAGGACTGGGCAAGAAGTCCTGGCAAGGGGCTGGGCACAGAAGACCTGACCGGATGTTGGGCAAGAAGACCTGACCGGAAGTTGGACACGATGACCTGGTCAGGTGGATTGGGAAAAAGTCCAACCGGAGGAGCCGGTTGGCAAAAGGTAAACTCTCCTGAGTGGAGTAGGTGAGGACGCGTTCCCCGTCGAGGGAACAGTAGGCGTCGGTTCGACCTAGGGTTTCATTTGGGAGACCCGAAGTCAGAACCAAGACAGCTACGACTGTAACTCTTGCTTATTATGTTTTTGGGACTAACCTTAGTTGCATGGTCGAAGGTGTAACACCCCAAATTTGTCAATGTAAAATCATGACAATGTATGAAAATGGTTATAATGAAATGATATAAATTTCATGCAATCACATGCTATGAAATGTCATGAATACATGAAATATTATATTCATGAAATATTATTATCATGAAATATTATCATGAAATAGTATATGCATGAAATATTATTATCATGAAATATTATCATGAAATGTTATATTCATGAAATATTATTATCATGAAATATTAACATGAAATATTATATTCATGAAATATTATCATCATGAAATATTATCATGAAATAGTATATGCATGAAATATTATTATCATGAAATATTATTATGAAATATTATATTCATGAAATATTATTATCATGAAATATTATCATGAAATATTAGATTCATGAAATATTATTAATATTATGAAATTTCATGATGGGCTTGGTTTATTGGGCTTGGAAATGAATTAGTAAGAGGTGCTAAAAAGAAAGTGCAAAGTGGAGGAAGCAAGGATCGAACCTTGAACCTATCACTTGCACTAACTCTTTCCTAACCAAATGCTCTAGTGGGTGTTTCATGTTAGGAGAAGGGGAAACACGCTTGTTAAGTGTGTAAGAGTGATGAGACATGCTTCTTCACAAGAGGTGTATAAATAGGATTAAGAGAAGGAAGTTAGAGGAAGTTACTTCATTCTTCTTCCTCCTTTCTTCTTCTTGCCGAGCCTAGCCCTCTCTCCCTTTCCATTTTCGAAATTCCAACCCTAGGGTTCTAACCCTAGGGCAATTGCAAGAAGGAGAGTCCAAGTGTCATTGCTCTCTACCAAGACCAAGAATCCTAGAGAAAATTTAGAAGAAAAGGATCTTCACATACCCTCCAAGTATAGGGTACCCTACGGTTTAAAGAAATTTCCAGCGCTAGGATGTAAGTATCCTCTCGCCTGTGGCATAATTGCTATTGAATGTTTGCTTGTTTTGTTCTTTTGAAAAATCACAAGGACCATTCTTATGAAACTTTCAGCCACCTCTTGTAAGGGGCCCAAGAGAAGGGTTTTGATCAAACCTTGATGCATGCTAGTGACCCTAGGGATTTTATATACATATGTGTTGTTTCCAAATATTTTTGGAAGGCCAAAAGTTAGGGTTTGGTACCCTACAAAGTTTCGGCCACCACCCACTTATGGGCTTTGGTTGCTTCTTGATGCATGAGGATATCCCTAGGAACTTAGGGTATGAATTTATGTCATTCTTCCATCATGTGTGATAACAAGAATTAGGGTTTTAGTGCCCTACAACTTTCGGCCAAAGAAGAAAAGTTAGGGTTTTGTGTGGCTTGCTATCCTATTATATTCCCATGATTAGAATGGTAGATAAAATGTTGTATATATATGTGTGTTGTTTTGTGAATGATGACTTGTCCAAAAACCCTAGAAACCCCCACCTTATCATTCGGCCACCCCTTGCAAATTAGGGTTAGTGGATGCTAATCCCAATATGAGATATAAACCATGTTTCAATTGTTAACATGAAAGGTACTTGAGGTGTTTGTAGAAATGCTTGAATGAATGCTTGCTTGGAAAACCAAATTCCCTTACTTGTATGTTTCGGCCAACCCTAGTTCTAGGGTTGGGAAGTACCTAATGAGACCATGAAGCATGCTACTACATATGTGATGTGTGTATAAATTATATGACCTATCTTGTTAGGTATAAAAGCATGCCTTATAGCCCATGGGGCACCTTGATGATATGAACATGATGTGTTTGATAATATGCCTAAAAAGGGTTACTCTATTGAAACTGGGATCAAGAGCACCCGAATGTGTGGTGTGTCCCTAGGGGATCAAGAGCACCCGAATGTGTGGTGTGTCCCTTTGAGAAGTGATTAAGAGTACCTTTAGGCATATACATATATGAGTAATTGCATGATAAATTACTTTACTTTGAAAGTTGTGTACCCGACTCGGAAGGGGGTCGTTAAACAAATCCAATGTGCATGTTAACTGAAGGTCATGGCATTGGTAGGACGGAAGGGTCCTGCTCTAATTAGATTGGTGGCTCGCTACCCCAATTTATTAGGGAACGCGCATGATGTGGTACTACAACTGGGCCCTGGATGATGATATGATATTTTGAAGTACTTACCATTATGGAACCTTTTGAAAAGCATACTTTTCTCATCATGTGATAATCTTGTTCAGTAAAGTACTTGGAGATATTTGATGTGATGTTTATGATGCTTTGATGAGATGCTTATGATGCTTAATCTTGTTCTATCTTGATTACTGAGTACATGATATGATGTATTGATATGGTTTTGCGAGTAGGCCCGGATTCTTACTAAGCATGTTTTGCTTACTAGTTCATGTTGTTTTCTTATGCTGCAGATAGCGGTAAGAAATACTTGAATTAAAGGAAGAGGCAGAGGGAAGGCTAGAGGATGTGTGTGGTGATGGCTCGGGAAAGGATGAAAGATTCTATCTACCTTAGTTTGTCTAGAATCTAACTGCTTCCGATAAAAGATTGAAATTGTATTACTATACTCTGAATATATGATGATTGTGACTACTCTACTGTTAGAGATATGGAACCTAAGTCATGTTAGATAATACTATTATTAATGTCTAATTCCTATAGTATGCATGCTCAGTAAAATGCTAGATGTTTACTATTTTCGGTTGCTTATGAATGCTTCTTTTGTATATGCTTCTTTTGCATGTATCTAAGACTAGATAACTCTTGCTATATTCTTACTTGAGATTTCATGCTATAGTGTGTTAAATGATTTTCATATTAGGTTGTAAATGCATGTAGATATAAAAGAAATGAAAAACCTTGCTTGGTAAATTAGTCTTCAATAAGCATGCTTATTACTAGTTCATGTATTGTAACTGTTTTGTTTGGATATACATGTTTAACATGATTGAATGATATGAATGTATGGACCCGTAACCCCGCCTTTAGGGTAGATATAAGGTCGGGCGTTACAGAAGGACTGGTCATCTACAAGTGTGGTACATCACTGGGCCTAGGTGCCCGAATGGAGACAGGCGCCCGAATGGGCTCAGGCGCCCGTATGGATACGGGCGCCCAAGAGTGAAGGCAAAACCCAAAACATATCTGCGAAGCCATTGGACCAAGGCGGATCAGGCGCCCATGAGTTCACGGGAGTCCCCATCAGCTCAGGCGCCCAAGTGGAGGTGGATAAGCGCTGACCGAGCCCGCGGATAAGGATTCACGGATCGAAAGGCACGTGTTAGGCGCCCCCAACATCACAGGCACCTGTATGAGCACTATAAAAGGGGGCTTGACCCCAAGGCTTCACAACCAATTCTTTCCATCACTCCAAATACTTTCGCTTACCCGCTGCGCTCCGGCAAAGTTCCATTTCAAGATTTCAGCGCCTACGACGGCCCTCTGCTCCGGAATTCGATCCATCTCGGGCGTCGGTAAAGTTTTAAATTCATGAAAGTGTTGTAATTCAGTTTTTAAATTCTATATCTGTACTCTCAATCTGTAAAGATCTTTCCGAATATAGAATTGCCCAAAGTAAATGGTCAAGGACTGTGGGCCTTGGAGTAGGAGCTGACCGCGACTCCGAACCAAGTAAAAAATTGACTTGTGTTCTTGTGTATTTTATTTCTTTCTGCTGCGTATTTGCTCTTTCTTAGTTCGAAAAGTTTTTAACGATATTCACCACCCCGGCTATCATTTTCTTCGATTCAACAAGTGGTATCAGAGAGGGTGGCTCAAATCTGGTGCAACCACCAATTTGAGAATTTTTTCGGATTTTACGAAATTTTTTTGTTATTTCTTTTTCGAATTTTTCTCATTAATCGAGGTTGGTGCAACACCACTCGATCGCTTTCAATTCAATTATTTTTTCCCGTACTACTAATCCAAGACCAAGTCTTGGAACAGAGTTTTTTTGTTTTTGTTTTTTAGAAAAATTATTATGGCCATGTAAGAGGGTTTCAGCACAGCCAGACCACCACTCTTTAGTGGAGAAGAGTTCTCCTACTGGAAGAGTCGGATGGAAGTCCACCTGAAAACTCAGGTGGATATGTGGATTATTATCTAATCTGGCCTTGAAATCCACAAGAATGCTGAAGGAGTGGCACAACACTACACAGAATGGGGCGTCTCACTGAAGAAAAAGATCGAGGCTGATACAAAGGCAACTCAGACGTTGCAGTGAGGATTAACCAAAGAAGAACTGACCGGGTGGGTCCCTTCAACAGCGCTAAAGAACTCTGGAGCAGGCTGATTGAGTTGCACTAAGGTACCTCCGACACCAGAATCAGCAAAAGGGACCTACTGCTGAACAAATTGTATACAATCAAAATGAACAAAGGTGAGTCAGCAGCACAACTCCACGCTAGAATCCAGGAGCTAATGAACGACCTGCACACAATCGGTCACAAGGTAGAAAATCGTGACCTTTTCAGGTATACCCTAAATGCTTTCCCAAGAAATACTCTGTGGGCATCTATGGTAGATGCTTACAATGTTTCTAGGGATCTTTGTAAAATTAATTAGATGAATTGTTTTCAGGACTAGAATTACATGAGCAGACTAACTGCACTTTGGCCGAGAAAGGTATTGCTTTTCTTGCAAGTAAACCCCAAGGAAAGGTAGCCAAGAAAAAGCCTCAACCTGCACCCGAGTCTAACTCAGACTCAGACTTAGAAGATAGTTAAAAGGATCGACCCAAGCTGGTTCGGCTAGCCTAGGACTACTACAAGGAGCTGAAGCATCTGACCAATAGAAGGAAAGCTAGCCGAAGAAAGGAAGATCCAGCTGAACCTTCAACGTCAAAGACCAAACCAAATGTGACCTGCTACGAATGCAACAAGAAGGGACACTACAAATCGGAGTGCCCCAATCTAAAGGAAGCTAAGAAGACTCGAAGGAAGAAGGCTCTTCAAGCCACGTGGGACGAATCTTCCTCCGAAGAAGAAGAAGAGGCCCCACAGTCAAACTTTCTTGCCTTAACCGCATCGGAAGACATCGACACCGGATCGGAATCGGAGCTGGACGACAGAAGGCTCACAATTTCAGAAAATGGCAAAATAATAGTAAGTGGTTATTCTGAAGTTGAATTATCAAAGTTAATTGCTTACCTATCTCGTAACATGGCGAAAGCCAAAATCCGAGTCAAGTCCCTCTGACAGGAAGTAAAACTCCTGAAAGAGGGAGCTGACTCTAGATCCTTGACCGAGAAGGTTCAAGAAGGAACCTCTACTCAAGTTGAAAAACTTGAGAAAGAGAACTCCTCCTTGAAAACTCAAGTCAAGGACCTTAGAGCGGCTTTAAAACGTTTCACTTCGGGTTCCAAGGGTCTTGACATGATCCTTGGATATAGAAGTACGTTCTAAATCGATCTGGGTTAGGGTATCAAACCAAGTCGAGACAACGGTCCTCTTATGCTGTATTGAACCAATCTAGACCCAAAATTCAAGCATGGGTACCAAAACTTTGCTTGAACAACCAAGCTGGACCAAACCATTATTGGATCCCTAAGGACAAGATTCATATCTTGCCTAACCATTATCATGGCTTTAGTCCAAGGGGAGCCAATTTAAAAATAATTTTTATAATTAGATAAATTCTTGTATTTCTTAGTTTTAATTGCATGCTTGATTGTTTATTTATTTCTGTAAATTATTATGTTTAGACCTAGGACTGGATAGACTAAGGACTGAAACGATTTAACTGATATTTGAACAACATAGTATTGGGTGGAGGTGAGATGATAGTACGTTAGGGAAGCCATTTTTGGTGGAACTAGCCGAAGCTACAGATCCAAGACCCAAACTAGTTGGACCAAAATCTTTCAATGAGTAACTTGAAGATGAATTTTCAATAAAAGGCTTTGTGAAGGAAAGGGTTGATGATCTAATAAGGCTACGGCCAAAGAAGGCCTAGTGCCTCACCAAGACCTGGAAGCCGATTATTGAAAACCAAATTCACTCTACTATTGTCAGATTTGAATCTAACACAAATTTCAATTAATCTTAGATTCAACCACATTTCAAAATAAAATTAACATTCAATGAAACTATTTTCAAAATTAATTCAACTTTTTCAAAATTAATCATATTTTTCAAAATAAAATCCTTACATCTATTAAAACCTGTCTCACAAAACCTATAAGGTTAACGTGATTGAAAACTCTAGATTGGGTGAGACAAACTAGGTTGTGAAAATCAATTTAAGCTATCCTTAATTCTAATTGGATCCAAATCAATAAATTCTTTATGTGTAGGAACATAAAGATTTGGACCAATGGATGTTGGATAGCGGATGCTCCAGACACATGACTGGAGACAAATTGAAATTCACCAAACTCAAGTTCAAGAACCTAGGCTCAGTAGCATTTGGCAACAATGCTACACTCAAAGTCATTGGGTCAGGTAACATTGAACTCAAATCTGATTTTGTAATTAAAAAAGTACTTTTTGTTGAGAACTTTAAATTTAATTTGCTTAGTATAAGTCAATTATGTGATACTGGCTATGTAGTTACCCTTACCAACTCTGACTGCATGATTAAAAATTTACAAGATTCAGAAGTCATGCTTAAGGGCACTAGGAAAAATAATGTTTATATTATAAATCTACCCTTAGTACCTAAATGCCTCTTAACTCAGTTAAAAGAATCAAACCTCTGGCATAGGAGATTAGGTCGCACTAATCTATGACTAATTTCAAAAATCACCCAACTTGGTTTAATTAGAGGAATACCAAAAATTATGAACCATGAAAACATGATATGTGACTCATGTAACCAAGGTAAACAAACCAGGTCTAATCACAAACAAATTCAATCAGACCTAACTCAAACTACACTTGAGCTCCTGCACCTTGATCTATTTGATTCACATGGAGCCAAGTCACTAAGCGGAAACCAGTACTGCTTAGTCATTATCGACGACTACTCTAGGTTCACTTGGGTTAGGATCCTAAAGACTAAGGATGAAACCCTAAACCTGTTTATTGATTTTTGTGAGATAATTGAAAATCAAAATGATACCAAATTCAAAAGACTTAGGAGTGATCACGGGGGAGAGTTTAGGAATCAAAGGTTGGAGGAATTTTGTAGAATAAACGGGTATATTCACGAATTTTCATGTCCTAGAACCCCCCAGCAAAATGGGATAGTAGAAAGGAAAAATAGAACCCTAAAGGAAGCCGTTAGGACTATGCTCAATGAATTCAACCTAGCTAACCAATTTTGGGCAGAAGCAATTAGTATGACATGCTATTTCCAAAATAGGGTCCTAATTAACAAACGACATAATAAAACTCCCTATGAACTATATTACCATAAACTTCCAAACCTACATTACCTAAGGGTCTTTGGGTGCAAAGTCCATATCCTAAATACCAAGGACTACCTAGGTAAATTTCAGTCTAAGTCAATTCCTAGAATATTCTTAGGATATTCAACAACAAGTAGGGCCTATAGGGTCTATAATAGACAAACCAACAAAATTGAAGAAATAACAAATTTAATATTTGATGAGGAAACTAATTCAAAATCTAATAATCCACACCTGAATCCATCAAATATTGATCAAGAAGATAATGAACAAATTATGAAACCATCAATTGAACCACTGGTTGAACCTCTAAATGAACTGACTATTGAACCAACTACTGAATCGACTGAACCAATAACTGAACCAACTCAAGTAATTGAACCAAATACTGAACCGAACCGTCTAGCCGGACCTGAGGCTGAATCAAGTTCTAGAAGAACCAGAAAACCCAAACTCAGTCATCCAACTGATCAAATTGTGGGTGATCCAACTTTAGGAGTCAGAACTAGGTCTTCCTATAGAAATCTTAGTCAGATCGCACTGATTTCAAAAATTGAACCTAAGACTATAGAGAAAGCCTTACATGATCCTAATTGGATCATAGAAATGCAAGAGGAGATAGCCCAATTTGAAAGAAACCAAGTCTGGGAACTAGTACCTAAACCTGAGGGCAAATCTATCATAGATACTAAGTGGGTATTTAGTAACAAACTAAATGACCAAGGGGAAATAGTCAGAAACAAAGCTAGCTTAGTAGCTAAAGGGTTCAGTCAAGTCGAAGGGTTAGACTATGACGAAATCTATGCCCCAGTAGCCAGACTTGAGTCTATTAGAATATTGTTTGCCTTTGCAGCCCATAAAGGATTTAAACTTTACCAAATGGATATTAAGTCAGCCCTTCTGAATGGGTTTATTAAAAAAGAGATCTATGTAGGACAACCCCCAGGTTTTGAGGACCTAGAAAAACCCGACTATGTTTACAAACTTAATAAGGCACTTTATGGACTAAAACAAGCACCTAGGGCATGCTATGAACGTCTATCAACTTACCTCATTCCTAAGGAATTCAACCAAGGACAAATTGACTCAACTCTTTTTGTCAAAACCTTAGAAAAAGACATCTTCATTGCCCAAATCTATGTTGATGACATAATCTTCGAATCCACTAACTCTAACTTTTTAAAAGAATTTGTAAAAATTATGGAAAACGAATTCGAAATGAGCTTAGTTGGTGAGCTCAACTTCTTTTTAGGATTACAAATTAAGAAAACTAGGGATGAAAATTATGTACACCAATCCAAATATGCTAAGGAGTTAATAAAGAAATTTAAAATGGATAACTCCAAAAGCAAAAGTACCCCTATGGCGATAAATGTAAAAATTGATAGTGACCCTGAAGGTAAACCTGTAGACCTTAAACTATATCGAAGTATAATTGGAAGTCTACTTTACCTTACAGCTAGCAGACCTGATATCCTCTTCGCTGTAGGAATGTGTGCTAGATACCAAACCTGTGCTAAGAAAACGCACTTAGCAGTCCTAAAAAGAATATTAGATACATTAAGGGCACCCTAAATGTAGGGATTTGGTATCCTAGGACCTTAACTTTTGACTTGTCAGGATACTCTGATTCTGACTATGATGGATGCAAACTATAGAGAAAGTTTACAAGTGAAAGCTGCCAACTTTTAGGAAATAGTCTTGTCAGTTGGTGCAGTAGAAAGCAACATTGCGTAGCTCTATCTACAACCAAAGCAGAATATGTTGCTTTAGGAGAGTGTGTAGCACAACTCTTATGAATGATGCACACTCTTAAGGACTTCCAGCTTGATTACACCCAAACCCAAGTCTACATTGATAACATAAGTTCAATTAATCTAACTAAGAACCCAATCCAACACTCTAGAACAAAACATATAGAGGTTAAACATCACTTCGTAAGAGATCATGTAGCCAGGGGTGAAATAGTCCTTAAGCATGTAGACTCAAAGTCAAACTTAGCTGATATCTTCACCAAACCCTTACCTAAGTCTGAGTTCAGCTCACTAAGAAGGCAGTTAGTGTTATGCTTAGTAGATTAGGACTGCTCTACTTGTTTTTTTAACTATTATTTCTTATTTGATATTTATTTGAAAAATCATTTTTATCTTGAAATTTAAAATAATTTACCAACTTAGTTTTTGAAAAACATTCCCCGTTCAAAACTAGCGCTTTTTCGCAAATGGACTTAGCATAGGCCCTAACCCTAAAACTGCATGCACATATAGATCTAGAAGTCAACATCTCACAAGCACCTTAGAGTACTTTTAATTGATAACCTAGACTGGGTTGAGATGCTTATGTCTATGCCTTGATTCAAGATGCTTTAAGTCAGTGCATCTTCAGTAACTGGGGCAATAAATACCAATTGAACAGTAATCAGGTTAAGTGTCAAGCTTAGAAAATCTAACTTGATCAGAACACTTAACTTGACTAACTCTAGCGAAAGCTACTGTTTATAATAGTTAGTAAGTAGCTAATTGGGTTAGACAGGACCCGAAAGAGAAGAATTTAAATTGATTTGGTCCATTTGGGAGACCCGAAGTCAGAACCAAGACAGCTACGACTGTAACTAATGCTTATTATGTTTTTGGGACTAACCTTAGTTGCAGGGTCGAAGGACTAGTTATTTGCAAGTGAGGTACTTCACTGGGCCTAGGCGACTGAATAGAGATAGGCGCCCGATTGGGCTCAGGCGCCCGTATGGATACGGGCACCCAAGAGTGAAGGCAAAACCCAAAACATAGCTGCGAAGCCACTGGACCAAGGCGGATCAGGCGCCCATGAGGTCAAGAGCGCCCCCATCAACTCAGGCGCCCAAGTGGAGGTGGATAAGCGCTGACCGAGCCCGCGGATAAGGATTCGCGGATCGAAGGGCACATATTAGGCGCCCCCAACATCACAGGCGCCCGTATGAGCACTATAATAGGGGGCTCGACTCCAAGGCTTCACAACTAATTCTTTCCAATGCTCCAAACACTTTCGCTTACGCGCTGCGCTCCGGCAAAGTTCTATTTCGAGATTTCAGAGCCAACAACGACCCTCTGCTCCAGAATTCGATCCATCTCAGGTATCGGTAAAGTTTTAATTCACAAAAGTGTTTTAATTCAGTTTTCAAATTCTATATCTGTACTCTCAATCTGTAAAGATCTTTCTGAATATAGAATTGCCCAAAGTAAATGGTCAAGGACCGTGGGCCTTAGAGTAGGAGCCGACCGTGACTCCGAACCTAGTAAAAAAATCGACTTGTGTTCTTGTGTATTTTATTTCATTCCGCTGCGTATTTGCTCTTTCTTAGTCTGAAAAGTTTATAACGATATTCACCCCCCCTTCTATCATTTTCTTCGATCCAACATAATTTAGGATTTATGTTGATGTGGCATAATAATTAGTTTAGATAATTATTTATGTATAAGTAGCTAAATAATTATGTCCTCGATATTGGACACTGATTGACTTGGATATTCTTGCGACGGATATTATTCTGGACTGGAGGTTTTTGATGTTGCAGGCACCGACATCGGAGGCGGGTATCTCTGACTTTACTTTTAGATTAGTCATAGATATATGCTTGATATGCTTTGTTTAGCAATAGAGTAATAGATTGTGATATAACTCTTATATTTGTCTTACTGATACTGTTTATGCTATACCTGGCATGTGATACCTATACCTTTAGACTTAGGTTATGGTGTATTATCTATAACCTTGCATATCATGTTGATATAGGTGGACTAGATAGTGGATGTTGTTTGACCAGTGCCATGCATCATCTATAGGGTATTTCGGGCCACGAAAACCGTTTTTTCGCGTCGCGGAAACCCCGAAAGCCCCAATAGCAAGGATCCGAGCGAAGAAAGCCATTTCAAAAATTACGAGTGCTCGTTTACATGCTTCAAAACCCGATCTACTCCTAGATCTAAAGAGGGATAAACATTTTACCTTTGATGCGTGCCCCGTTTAATCCCGTTCGCTCCTTTTGGATGTCGAATCTCTAGGACGTCAAGTGCCGTCCCTCTAGAAGTATCCACGCGAACAAAAGTAGATGGATGAAATCCTTTAGGTGTGCTAGCACCTTGTAGGATTCGGCCAAGAGGAGAAGAGGAAGAAGAACTCCAACAATTGGAGAGGAAGAAGAGAAGACACACTTAGAGGAAAAATGAAACAAAACCCACCTTTGTTCTTCCATGGTGGCCGGCCACTTAATGGCCATTAATGGCCATTAAGTGGCCGGCCATAATGGCCACTAATGGCCATTAGGTGGCCTTCCTTAACCCCCTTTCAATTTGAATTCAAATTCAAATGGGGGGGAAACCAAGCCAAGTCATCACTTGGTCAAGTCAAGGTGAGGTGGCCTTTTGGTCAAGTCAAACTTACCTTTTATGGAATTTCCATATTTAGTCAAGTCAAACTTGACTCCATTTCTTCTCCCATGTCAAGTCTAACTTGAAGTGGAACCAAGTCAAGTCAAACTTGATTTGGATTTGGGTCAAGTCAAACTTGCCTTTTATGGACTTTCCATATTTAGTCAAGTCAAACTTGACTCCATTTCTTCTCCCATGTCAAGTCTAACTTGAAGTGGAACCAAGTCAAGTCATACTTGATTTGGATTTGGGTCAAGTCAAACTTGCCTTTTATGGACTTTCCATATTTAGCCAAGTCAAACTTGACTTCAATTTTTCTCCATCTATTTGTTCTTTGCGTGTGACCCTATAGGTTCTTGTAACGTTGGCAATGCTTCTAACCTCTTAGAAACATAAGCAATGAGCGGTATCTAGCAACACATCATTGCTACCCAAGTTACAAGAATGTTGAGATCCAACATCACCAATGTGACTAATAATTGTGACCATCACAATATGTGACAATGTCCTTCTATCCTTGATATCTAGATTGATCTTTCATGAGGCATAGACCGTGTCATCCTCCAATCAATCTATGTGTCTTGAACTCCAAGTAGACTCACTATAATCAAATAAGCTCAATATCTCATATTGCCTTATTTGGGCATGGCCATGCACTTAGTGATCTCACTCTATCAAGACTATGATATCTCTCCCGTCATATAGGAGGGATAGATCCCATCTACATCACTCACATCCCTCCGCATAATTTGTTACATACCCAGTAATCGCCTTTATAGTCCACCCAGTTACGGGTGACGTTTGACGAAACCAAAGTACATAACTCCTTATGTAGGGAACTATGGTGACTTCAGGTCTAAGGACTAATAGTCATACTAATAGTCACATGAGAAAGTATATGACACTCATATAACGATCCATGATACTTTCTCATGGCGGGCCATTCAGTATACATTCTCTAATGTATACCCATGTGTCAACTTGATATCTCATATCCATGACTTGTGAGATCAAGTCATCATGTTGACCTACATGCTAGTCTCTATGCATTAACATTGTCCTTGAATGTTAATACTTGACTAGGAATAATTAAGAGTAGTGTTCTCTATATCATCTCACTATCGATTCAACTAATCGATTGATATAGATAAGAACCTTCTACTCAAGGACGTTATTATACTAAGTTATTTGGCACCAATACACATAAGTACAATAACCATAAGAAATGTCTTTATATATAAGAAATATATATACAAGAATATGATACAATGTGTCCAAAAAGTAATCATCATATGATTGGCTCTAGGGCTCTCACTAACAATCTCCCACTAGCACTAGTGCCAATCGCTGTAGTATCTAATACCCAATGACCTAGTGTGACCATCATGCTTTATCTGTGCCAAAGCCTTGGTCAAGGGATCTGCGACGTTAGCCTCTGTGGGTACTCTGCAAATCTTCACATCTCCTCGATCGATGATCTCTCGAATGAGATGGAATCGCCGTAGTATGTGTTTGGTCCGCTGGTGTGAGTGAGGTTCCTTAGCCTGCGCAATAGCTCCATTGTTGTCACAATAGAGCTGTACTGGGTCGGCTATACTAGGAACTACTCCAAGCTCAGTAATGAACTTGCGGATCCAAACTGCCTCTTTTGCTGCCTCAGATGCAGCAATGTACTCAGCTTCTGTTATAGAATCAGCAACTGTATCCTGCTTTGAACTCTTCCAGCTGACAGCGCCACCATTTAAGCAAAACACGAACCCTGACTGTGATCTGTAGTAATCCTGGTTAGTTTGGAAGCTAGCATCACTGTAACCCTTTACAGTTAGCTCCTCTTCGCCTCCAAATATCAAGAAATATTCTTTAGTCCTTCTCAAGTACTTAAGAATATTCTTGACTGCTATCCAGTGACGTTCACCTGGATCTGACTGGTATCTGCTCGTCATGCTCAAAGCATACGAGACATCAGGACGAGTACATAACATGGCGTACATGATAGATCCTATGGCTGAGGCATAAGGGATCTTGCTCATGCGGTCTCTCTCCTCTCTAGAAGAGGGACCTTGAGTCTTCGAAAGACTCACGCCATGTGACATTGGCAGATTTCCCTTCTTGGAATTCTGCATGGCAAACCGTTGCAAAACGGTATCAATGTATGTACTCTGACTTAGGCCAAGCAATCTTTTAGATCTATCTCTATAGATCTTAATGCCTAGAATGCAGACTGCTTCACCTAAGTCCTTCATTGCGAAACAAGTCCCCAACCAAGTCTTCACAGACTGTAGCGAAGGGATGTCGTTCCCAATGAGTAGTATGTCATCCACATACAAGACTAGGAAGACTACTGTGCTCCCACTAACCATCTTGTAGACACAAGGTTCATCTTCGTTCTTGATGAAACCAAACTGTTTGATCGCATCATCGAATCGAAGATTCCAGCTCCGAGAAGCTTGCTTTAGACCATAAATGGCCCTATGCAGCTTGCATACTCTGCCAGTATGTTGTGGATCTACAAAACCCTCAGGCTGTGTCATGTACACATCCTCAAGGAGGTTTCCATTCAGAAACGCTGTCTTGACATCCATCTGCCACATCTCATAATCGTGGTAGGCTGCAATAGCAAGCATGATCCGAATAGACTTAAACATCGCTACTGGAGAAAAAGTTTCATCATAGTCAATACCATGAATTTGCTTGAAACCTTTAGCTACCAGTCTACCCTTATAGGTATGAGTAAGTCCATCCATGTTAGGCTTTCTCTTAAAGACCCATTTACACCCAATGGGTTTGACCCCTTCAGGTGGATCAACCAAGGTCCAAACTTGGTTAGTGTACATGGATTCCATTTCGGATCTCATGGCTTCCAGCCATGACTCAGAATCTGGGCTCATCACAGCTTCCTGATAGGTGGTAGGTTCATTCTCAATGATCATAACGTCATCATGGTCAGGCAAGAGAAATGAATATCTCTCAGGCTGACGACGTACCCTATCAGACCTGCGAAGAGGTAAGTCTACCTGAACAGGTTGTTGTTCCACAATTTCTTGTGTAACAATCTCATCCACAATTTCTTGTGGTGCTTGTTCAGTATCCATCAAGGGCTCAGTGCTATGGTCGTTGTCTTGAATTTCTTCAAGATCAAACGAACTCCCACTAGTCTTTCTAGAAACAAAATCCCTTTCTAGAAAGACCCCAGTCTTAGCAACAAACACTTTGTGTTGACTAGGAATGTAGAAGTAATATCCCTTAGTTTCCTTGGGATATCCCACGAAATAGCACTTATCAGATTTGGGTCCCAGTTTGTCTGAGACTTGACGTCGTAAGCCTCACAACCCCAAACCCTCATGAAAGACAACTTGGGACTCCTCCCCGTCCATATCGTATATGGTGTCTTCATGACAGCCTTTGATGGAACACGGTTTAGTGTGAACGCTGCCGTGTCTAGAGCATATCCCCAAAAGGATATAGGAAGATCTGCGTGACTCATCATAGATCGTACCATATCTAATAAGGTACGATTCCTCCTTTCGGATACACCATTCCACTGTGGTGTTCCAGGGGGAGTGAGTTGGGATAGAATCCCAGACTCAGCTAGGTAGTCACGAAACTCATGGCTCAAGTATTTCCACCTCGATCTGATCGAAGTATCTTAATACTCTTGCCAAGTTGGTTCTGTACTTCATTTCTGAATTCTTTGAACTTTTCAAAGGATTCAGACTTATGTGTCATCAAATACACATAGCCATATCTACTGAAGTCATCAGTAAATGTGATGAAGTACCTGTAACCACCTCTGGCAGCGACATTGAAAGGGCCACATACATCACTATGTATGAGTCCTAACAAGTCTGTCGCTCTTTCGCTATGTCCACTAAAGGGAGTCTTAGTCATCTTGCCTAGAAGGCATGACTCGCATGTCTCATATGATTCAATATCAAATGAGTCCAGCAAACCATCCTTATGGAGCTGGGACAAGCGACTCTCATTTATGTGGCCTAAGCGACAGTGCCAGAGATAGGTTGGGTTCAACTCATTTGATCTCAACCTCTTGGTATTCACGTTATAGATAGGGCTTTTTAAGTCTAGAATATAGAGGCCATTCATCAGATGTGCGCTACAATAGAACATATCCTTTAAATAAACAGAACAACATTTGTCCTTTATTATGAATGAAAAACCTTTGTTATCTAAACATGAAACTGAAATGATATTCTTTGTTAGTACAGGTACATAACAACAGTTATTCAATTCCAGTACAAGCCCAGAGGGTAGAGATAGAAAGTAAGTCCCTATAGCAACAGCAGCAACCCTTGCTCCATTGCCTACTCGTAGGTTCACCTCGCCCTTGGCCAATGCCCTGCTATTTCTCAGCGCTTGCACATTTGTACAAATATGAGAAGCACACCCAGTATCTAATACCCATGATGTAGAAATAGAAAGGTTGACTTCTATAACATTTATACCTGAAGTAGAAGTCTCACTTCTCTTCTTCTTCAGATCTTCCAGGTATACCTTGCAGTTCCGCTTCCAATGCCCTGCCTGCCCTTGATACAATTGCTTGAGGTGGCCAATCATATCGTAAGCATTCATGTTCTCGTGTTGCTTCTGAAGCTCAGAGGACATGCAGCATAGCATTAGGCACGATACGTCTAACGCGTCTTCTTGATGCTTCTGATGAGCATCTCTAACGCTATGGATGGCTGAGGGAAGTGGTGCTTCAAGAACTGCTTGCTCTAGAACGTACAGCTTACGTTCCTGTATGAGGACTATTCTCAAGTTCCTGTACCAGTCTAGGAAATTAGCTCCAGTGAGCTTGTCCTTCTCAAGGACAGATCGCAGAGAGAGATTGTTCGTGTTTGACATGGTAATCTACAACATAAATGCAGAAAATAAATATCCACCATTGTATCATATTTATCATTTAACTAGGCCTTTAATTAAATGATGCTCCCACTGAATTATAGGGCTTTGGTAGAATCGAGTCATAGATGTGGTAAAACCACACTACTAGATCCACACCAACTAACTATAATTCTCGTAGGTCAAGATCCACATCATACTACGCCTTGAGTTAGCTTTGGCTAAATCGCCCAAGACTTAGTATGATCGGTAGGTACTAATTACCAATTACATCTCTATGCAACTCTTGATTATAGGATCAAGAATTAACATTTATGAATAATCTTGAGTTAGCTTTGGCTAAATCGCCCAAGACTATTGATAAATGCGATCTTGTCCTACCTTTCCAACTATTGGAATATGCCTATAGTTAGGCTCGATCCAATTGAGCTAACTAGTTACTCAATCTAATTGAGCTCAATCTAACCCAAGCGTGATAGGCGGGACCAAGGTTGTCCCTCCGCATCCCACCAAGATTAAATGCATTGCTCTGCTTTGGCAGATTCAACAATCGCATATGATCATGGTAGTGATGGGTATCAAGGCTCGTTAGGCATATACGAGTTGATTTCGACTTAGATCTAATCTAATCGATGATGTGCATCGTATCAAGGCATTTATTTAAATCTAATTTAACCTAAATGTGTACTAGGTGCACATCAAAATGTGGTTCCCACATTACATGTGCATCACATACACTCATGTATATTCTATTCTATACTAACATGCATCACATACATATAAGTAAAAATAAAATATACAAGAAAATTAAGTGTGATTAGTCATGGCCCTACTAAGATCTTCTCAAGCCAATGAGAAGATCTTTTGGTCAACCTAGGGTCTAGGCAGCAGCTTCTCCAAGCTCCTCCTTCCAGTACCCTATGTGTTGTCGGCTTGCTTCCCACGAGTCCGTCTTCTCCAAAATTGCCTTCATCTTTAATTTTGTACATTACAAAATTTATACTCGAGATACATTCGAGTCTTAAACTAATTTTAACAGAAATAATTAAAAAAAACCGACACGCAGGTCGCAATCACAATACAACACCCACAACACAAATAACGGCACGCAGGCCGTAATATGAATTACACACATATTTTAATCTAATTAAAATAGGGTTTTGGGCCATGATCATCACACTTCTGTACATAATTCAAAATTATGTAATTTTATAAATTTTATATAATTTTTCTACTGATTATTAAAATTTTTCCGAGTCACAACTCCGCGGCGGTCCCGGTAAGCGGGTTTCGGGCGTAATCGCGAGACAAGGCCCCTTGCGGGGTTAGGGGCAGCGCCCCTACTCGTGAAATAACCTTCATGAGTATCATCTTGCGATTATACAACGCTTTAACCCGCTGTCCCAAAAACCATTTGGGCGAAACTTGCCGTTTCGGAGAAGTTTTTCTCGGTGGCAAAGTCTACAAGTGCTTCGCACTCGTCGCTTTGCCTCTACGAGAAAAATTACTCAAAAATCCTAAAATTTAGAAAAATTACAGAAGCAAATATTTATCTAAATTTTGTATCTAATACAAAAAAAAAATAAAAACAAAACGAGCACAAAGCNGTGTTCGCTGAAGGCATCATCGGCAGTGATGTTCCAGCATAATTAGCATCCATAAACTCGACAATGAAGAAGATTGTTCAGGATCAAGAGAACTCCAAGAATTGGTTGACAGAAGAGAGAGAGCACGCCGAAGATTAGGTGCTCCATCCAAGTTCGAAGCTCCTACAGATGCCTCTGAACCTGTATAAGAGATAGTGAGAAGAGGTTGAATATGAAAATATAAATCCCCGTTAAACAATCATTTGCAATTACTCTGAACAATCATATTCTTTACAGCCACACTACCCAGACAAGCCAAAACATTTATTCTAAATTCACCTGTGGGATATAGTAATGTTCAATGATTACATGATAGGCCAGTACGTTACTGTAGCTAAAAAGACTGGCATAGCTGGCATGCGTAATTGATTCAGGAGCCTAGACAATGAGTTTGCAAAAACAGTATAACAGTGTTGTTTGTGTATCGTCTTTCACAAAGCTAGTTAATGTCTATTTAGTCATTTCTTTGTCCTGGATAGTTCTCAGATAGTATAAAGTAGAAAGTATCAACTAAAACATAACCATGCATAACAGATGAATCTGCAACAATTGATTCCTTCGTTTAGACAAGAGCACATTGTTCAGTGATATATCAAAGACAAAAGAAAGTGGCAGATTTTTCACAGTAGTCACAAGACTGGCTATACATTTTAATCAAATATCATTTTGCACCTCAAGCAGCGATTGCTGGATGTTTGATAAATAAGACCATTTATTTTCATGCACTAGAAATAGAACAACATTACATGTGACAAATTATTTTCGTGATATAGGATCCAAATAGTCAAGTAAAATAAACCATATATGTTCTGTGGTCAATTTAGCTGCTATGAAGTATCCACAAGAGAAAAATGGGGATCCAAATCAAAGCAGGCAAAATCACAAAATCATGGATCTTATTGTGTGTATCCGACTGCATTGCAATAATGAGAATCATAAATTTTTTAAATTTCACCAGGGAAATCTATTTTTAAGTTTCAATCAGATGGGAAAGCAGTATAATTTGTACAATGCAGATACATCTAACTTTTAATCTTCCCAAGGTGCTCATATAAGCAAAAAGATAAAAATTTCTATACTTGGATTTTGATTCCATATCCATGCATATCTATCAATCATTCAAAATACTGAAATGGCTCATCTGAATTTGGATCTATATCAACAAAGGCCTAGCCGATACTTTATGCATGTTTAATAATAAAATATAGTTTTATCAAAGATTTTTAAAATGTGATATCAAATAATAACGCTAACAATCAATAATAAAAATAAGATATTAATAAGATTTTGATAGTATATTATGTTATTAATCTAATTCTATGAACTATGTATTAATAATTCATGAATTATGTATTAAAATATATGTTAAAGAACATAAATATGCAACCTTTTATTATGACTATCATTGGCTATATGAAATTGCCCTATTGTTCTATTTTTCTATTTGTGTTTCTTAACAAGTCTGATTTTATGGATCCCACTGATCCGATAGACTGATACCCCAGATATTTAGATTTTTTACCACTGGATCCTTACTGACCAAAATTTTTTCAATTATGTTTCGGTGTCGAGAAGTTTCCAAATAAAGCAAAAACAGGCAAAACACCACACTAGTAATATATGAGTTTCAATTTCAAGGAGAAGGAACTTAGAAGATAGAACTCTCAACAAACTACTGAAGAAAAGCCTTTGAAGAAGTAACTTGCATCAAAAAGTTATGTACCTTGATTGAGAACTTCGGCCACAGTACCTTTGAGTGGCAAGAGCCTGTCGACATCATGATAAAGCGAGAAATATCCATTTGATAGTTCGGTGTCTGGCAAGTAGTGCTGCTCATCAATGCTGCCTTCTTTTACTGATTTTGTCCATGATCCTCTTGTTTGTGCGAGCTTAAAACTTTGCAAGCCTTCATTAATGGTGCTTGACATGGATCTCATCTGTCCATGAGAAGCTTTATTCCAAAGGAAGTTCATCTGTTGTTTGTCATCTGGAAAAGCCACATATCATTAGGCAGCAAGAAAAAAAATACTACTGAACAATTGTTTCACATAATTATCAAGAAGATGATATTCACTGTTTATAATATATGTAGCTTATTAACAAAACAGTTTATCTGAGTTATATTACATCATTGATGAAAATAATTAATAGACTGCATAAGAACAAAACACAGAAATATAATGACAAGATTGAAAAGAAAAAAAAAAGAAAAAAAATGGAACCGAAACATAGGGCTGTTAATTAACTAAGCATCTATCAAGAGTGGGACATCACCACAGAATGACTAAGAACTTTTGGCTCCCCGTTGGTGAATGTTAACATTTTTCTGGGATGTTTGACCATCTACAAAGTAATCAAGACGGAAGATGAATTGAGACTATAATCTCGTGACACTGTGTTGAGCATTGAGCATTGAGCACAATTTATATTACAAAATGTCGAACCCTCTTGATATCAATCTTGAAAATAACTCAAATTTAACTATCATTAAAAAGAATCATCTTGAATCAAGTATTTGTAGTGGTCCATGTAGACTCAACCTCTTAAAGCCTTTTAATAGAAAAGAAAGGCGAAATAGGAAGTGTCTTCATACATTATTAGCCGTATTGACATATTAGAAAACATACACTTCTAGCACTTAGAGTTGTAATTATCCTAAATAATAAAAATGATTCAGAAATGCAACAACAAGAATGCAAACAAATGAAAAACACTTGAAACTGCAATGGAAGTGTTCTTTCATACCATAAAATGATGAGGAAAAATTTATCGATCTGAATGGGATTAGATTCGGTCGTGGTTTGCGCCGTCGTGCATTATGGTCCGACAGACGTCTGCGGCAGCTTCTCTTTTTCTGATCAAACTCGGACAATTCATGAAACCTTAAGCATGAACAAGTAAAAAACAGCATTATGATTTGCAAAGTTTTGCACAAACAAGAGTAGCAATAAGTAGATTAAATCTCCAAGTAACCTGCTACATTGCTGACAAAACCTGCGCTCCTGACCGGCGATGACAACCTTAGGACACTTAGAGTGGGTTTCACAAACCCTGTGCTTCCGGTGATAATCCTTAGCCGCACTAAGATCAAGATGACATCCTTCAACTTGACAATAATAGTCGCTCTGTGAACTCATATATGGCCCTCTTGACTTCTTGAGAGCAGCCGGTTCGATTGCAGAATCAAGCGTCGGCAAACGGTTATTGGTGTTATTATCAGCTGAAACATCTTCAAAGTAGGTCCTTTTGCCCAGCTTTAACCCTATTTGGGACTCCTCCAATCCACCCTCCGACGGCACGACTGAAACATGACTAAACTCCTGTAAAGAGTTGTTCTTGTGTTGTGCCTTAGGGCTTGGGTCGATCTCCTGCTCCTTCCCAGTTCTCGACGACGAATCGAGAGAAGCGGAGACGGTGCTCTTGGAGGACGAACCAATCCCCAATTCAGAGCCAGATGAAACGGCACCGGCGGCGGCGAGCTTGTAGCTCCCTCCGACCGGCGCGTGATTCTCCCAATCCCAGAGAAACGACGCGTTCGCATTCCAGTCCATCGTGTGAAATCGCACGCGCTATTCACAGAGATGGATCGAGAAACAGAACCGAAGCCTATAAAAATAAAAAAAATTCATGTGCTCCGTCAGATCTAAAACACGACGATCTCCGGAGGAGAAAACCAAGATCTATAAGAAGATGGGAAGACAGATGAAGAAGGTAAAGTAGGCGGCTTACCCGTGTTATTCCCGAATTAAAACGAGGCATCAAAGTCAACGAGGCGAGGGGAGGGCGGCGAGGGTTTGAGGAACTTCATGCGCAGTGGGGAGTAAACAATGGCAGCGGAACAGTGTCAGACAGGGATGGGGAGGCTCGGGAACATACATACCCGCCTCCATCCTGCTCACCTCCTCAAGCCCACACCAGGAGCCAGCAATCAAACAAGTCAGCTGTTGCTGTCCAGTAAATGACAAGCGAGCCATTGCTATCCCAACCACACAACCCTCCCTCGCCCTGCACCACCGTGATCTGACTAGTGACCATGACAACGACGCCCCTGGCGAACCAAGTCGTCGTCTTGCGAGTTGCAAGAAGAAAACAGGCTTGTCTCCGTCCCAATCCAATCAAACCCACCACGGTGAAAATGAGGGAAGATCGGCCATACGTGATGCATCTTCCTCCAGCTCTCCTGGTCCCGGCCCGCTTCGGGCACATGGGCTACTGACACAAACATGGGCAAAAAAAAAGCTTATTGAAATGACTACTCAGCTACTGTTTTCCGGAATATATGCAACTCTGTTCCCGGAGTTGATGGAAAACAAAATTAGGGACATGATCTTCTTTTAACGACTTCCATTAACCGTATCGATCGATGATCGATCGTCCAATTGGGAAAAAAAACAGCGTCGGAATTGAGAAACGCCGGCAAAAAGATCGGAAAAAGTCTGAGTTTTCAGTCAAACCCTCAATTATCATCCTAATGTCATTGTCAATAATAGGAGAATCATGTACAAGAACACGTTGACTCCGGCCCTCGGCCGCGTTCCCCCCCCGACGTCGATCATGATCTCGAACCTACAAGTGGAATTCGACGGGTCCTCCTCGGTGACGGCCGCCAAGCCGGAGAACACGCACGCTCGCCCGTCTTGGTCGTTCTTCTGGTAGTATCTGTTGAACGCGTACGAAATGTTGCCGCGCACGTCGAGATCGCCGCAGGAAGTCTTGTACCCGAGGCTGGTGCAGTCCGCTCGCCCGCAAGCGTAGCCCACGCTCGGGCCGATGCGCTCGTCGTCGAGGCTGACCGAAGGCTTCAGCACGCACCACCTCCGGTCCAAGTACTTGACGTTCTTCGCTCCGACCAGCGAGGAAGACCCGTCCGAGTTATTCGTCGACGCGCGGAGTCGTCGGAGCTCGTACTTGGGGCTGCCGTCATACGCGAAAATGCCCCAGTGCGTCTCGAAATGCCCGGCGTCGATGCTCTTCTGGTCTTCGTCGACGAGGCTGAACAGGTACGCGTCCACATTTCCGGGCCGCAGCGGCGTGCCGTTGCCGCTCGCAATGTGGTCCACGAAACCCTGGTTGAAACGCTGCGCCAGCTGTGGATTCGCGTTCATGTCGCCGTCCGTGGGCCAGCCGATCTCGCCCACAATTATGGAAAGATTGCCGAAGCCGTTCCGGCGCAGCGCGGCCACAAGCGTGTCGTGGTTCGCGTCGAATACGTTGGAGTAAGTCAACGAGCCGTCGGCTATGGTGGAGGAGGAGGAGGAAGAGCCGTCGAAGAATGCGTAATCTATTGGGAAATTAGGATCGTCGTAGAGGCTGATGAAGGGGTAGATGTTGACGGTGAAGGGCGAGCCATTGAGACTGAGGAAATCCGCGATGGAGAGCATGAGATCGTGGATGTCGGCTCGGAAATCGCCGTCGGAGGGTTTGTTGGTCGATGACCGGTAGACATCGGCGTTGAGAGGGACGGTGGCTTTCACCCGGTCGCTCAACCCTGCCGCAGACAGAGCTGCTTGGATGTTTCGCAGCGCC
Source organism: Boesenbergia rotunda (assembly GCA_024364735.1). NCBI lineage: Eukaryota > Viridiplantae > Streptophyta > Magnoliopsida > Zingiberales > Zingiberaceae > Boesenbergia > Boesenbergia rotunda. Next base: position 256,651 of record JAGFNQ010005084.1, read on the forward strand.
GGTAAGGTGGTGGAGTAGTAGCTTCCGTTGTGCGCCGCCAAGAATGGCTCGTTCCCCACGGCGACGTACCTGCCATCGCGCCGTAAATCGTTCTTGACGATCGAGCGGAATTGTCCTGCAATAATCGATCAATTGGCGAAAATCTTAACCTGACGTCGACTCCGTCGTCGACGTAGTCGGAGACGTTCTTGGCCACCCATCGGCGGGCCGCCTTCTCCTCGGCTGCGAGGCCGGCGAGCATGCCGTTGGGGATGCCGACCATGACCTGAATACCGGAGTTGGCGAGGGCGCCCAGCGGAGCGGCCTCCGCGTCGAACAGCTTCACCTTGTCGATGCCGTTGGCCCGCAGCATCTCCACCACCGTGCTGGGCGGCAGCGGGTGGCTCGCCTGCGTCCCCCAGTTGACCCCAATCCCGCTAGCGCATCTCGCCAACCACAAGCAGACCAGCACCTGCGGCTCCAGTAGGCCCCACGAGGGCCGCGGCCGCCGCTCCATCCCCCAACTGCCGGTACCTCGAACGAGTACGGCAAATCTACCGTGTCAGGATTAATTTTACATTTGGAATGACTTACATATGATCATTGATGGTCCAAAACCTTGACTGATCCGTTGTATTCATCAAGATGGGTGGGATAAAAAAACGATGGATATAAATGGAGAATTAATATCATGGCCCTACGTATTTAATGTCAATGCCGACGTATCAAGAACCAAAAAACGAACCGAAAAACAAAAATAAATTTTTAAAATTAGAATTGGATGAAGTTCCAAATTATATCATTACCATTATCGAAAATATTCTTTGATAGTCTACATATCACCAAGCAAATTTTTTTTAATATAATATGTGATGCGGCAGATTTTTTATAGTCCCCACGTGTCATATACGGTGAGATGAACTAGACTCATGTCAAATTCACTCTAAAAGATATTCGGGTCTAATAAAACTTGCTTAACACACTCATCTCAAATGTTCAAGTCTAATCAAGTATAGATACTGATACTCTCCTAGTCTCAATTACCAATTCTATCTCCGTCTTAGTCTCAGTTGTTAACATCGTTTCTGCCTCGGCTATGGATCTTGATGTTAAGATCTTACCGTTAAGCTAGAGAGGAGGGGGGGGGGGGGGGGAGAGGGGATGAATAACTTTCGTTCAATTTTTCTTCCTACAATGTTAGCGTGCACAAGCGGAAACAATAATAACACAAATAAACAACGTTAACACCAAACCTTTTATGTGATTCGGAGATGACGCTCCTACTCCACGACTGTCCATAAGGTGGGCGATCCCGATCTGTCGGTAGATGACTCCCCGGATGTCCTCCGGCTAGCTCGTGTAGCTCCTTGTGGGTGGAGAAACCTCGCCACAAACCAAACTTCACTTTTGAGCTCTTAGACTACTATTTGGCCTTTAACCAAAGCTAAATTCGTCAAGAACCCTCAGCAAAAACCGAGCTCCTTTAAATAATGCTCTAGGCTGACAAGACGCTACCAGTCGACTGCCCTAAGGGCAATCGATTGATCCCACTCAAATTCGACCGTTGCAAGCCCAACGTTCGAATTCCCTACCACTACCAGTCGACTGCTCCCATAGCAGCCGACTGATGTTTCTGTGGTGTTTATTAGTCGACTGCCTAATCACCAGTTGACTGCCCCACCTAGGTTTTCCTTCTCGAGTACAATTCTCTCAGCACTCGACCCCTAGGTTTTCTCGAGTACAATTCCCTCAAAACTTGAATTCTCACAACTTAGCTGACTCTTCACCAACAACCTTGATCTATTGCCTTCACACCCTCTTCGTCTTCGGCTTCCGTCCCTCAAATGCGCACACAAGCCCTCGGCTTGCCTCTATGCCATCCTTCATGCATGCCTCGAAGTCCGCGTTCCTTGGCTCATCGTCCCTGCTATACTCATGGTCCCTCGGGTGCACACAAGCCCACGACTTGCCTCCATGCCACCTTTCACCATACCCGAAGCCGTCCAGCTAAGTCCATGTGTATCCTGCAAGACCTACACACTCAAATACATATCAAAACACATGAGTAAACCTAACTTAAACCCTTTGCCCAAACATCAAAACATATGGTCATTCCGGACCATAGATTGCCCCAACACTTAATACCTTCCTATCTCAGCCTAAGATCCTGACATTCTCATAGACTCAACCACCAACTCCATCCTAATCTCGGTTGTAGCCGCCAATATCCCTTTTGACTTGGCTTCGAGTCTTGACATCTTCCTCGTCTTAGTTTCAAATTCTGACACCCTTTTAATCTCAACCACCAACGTCGTCTTGATCTCAATTTCAATTGCCAACATCGCTTCCGTCTCGGTTTCAAATCCTGACACCTTCCTAGTCTCAGCCTCAGTCGCGGATATTGTTTCTATCTCGACTCCAGATCCTAACCCATTCTCGGTCTCATGCTTAGTTACCATGTATTTCCATGTTTCAGCCTCGTATCTAGACATCTCCCCCGACATCCTCCATGCCTCAGTCTCATATCTTGGCATCACATCTAGCTCGGTCTTAGTCGTCGACACCCTCCAGGCCTCAACATCGAATCCTAACTTGTTTATTCTTGTCATGCCCCGAGGAGTTGCATGTCTAATAGAAAATCAGACAGCACCTCCGTTATACGACGAACAATCCAAAACTCATATACATATCAATCTTATCCACAAAATATAACACAGTCACCACTACTGGCCACAAAAACATAAATAAAGAAAAACACTACAACCACGCAGTTAATAACGATGAAAGACCACACATAAACTCCATAAAACTTACCTTGTCTTATCAGAAGTATATAACTCTGAATGAAATTACAAATCCCACCGTCCAAACACAAAAATCCATAAATACACATCCACAACTCCAAATCCACATAAATAAATATAAGTCAACCAAAGACCGAATCATAACAAATCTACTAAAGAAAATACGAAAAATAGCTAACAATACTCGATGTCATGGGATTGATAGATGGATTCTCTCTTGGTTTCACAAGTCGCAACACTTGAAATGGAAATAAAAGCAAAGGGCGATGAGTCCAGACGGACGCTATGGGTATAATAGATAGATAAATGCATGACATAAAATAGGGTACAACAAGCAGAACAGAAACAATAAAATATGATCTCTGGTATAGAGCAATATCTGAACAAAATGACTAAATGAGCATACATACCTGAAAATAGTCTAACATGTAGGGGAATGTCAGAAAACCCCATGATGAAATCCATAAGTATACTCGTACTACTAAATAGATTCAGATTATATAATAAATACAAATAACAACCCGTATATGTATATCAATCAAGTGTAGCGATCAAAGCTTAAACAAATGCAATGATCCATCATATACACATGATGCAATGACCTGATCTGTACACACTCCTGCTATTGCTACACTAGGTGGTCGGGTGGACCATATGCAGAAAGTCCAACACCTATGACTATGCAAAAAAAAAAGGCTAACACTTATGACTATGTATGAAAAACCCAACACTTATGGTTATAAAATCCCAAAAATACCTGTGGATACCCCTAGCACCCGGGGATGTCAACTGCCTGTATACAACCCTAGCTACCATTATCCATGAGTACCCAAGCATGGCACGATAGGATATATGATTAATGACCTGTCTCAGCCACAAGAGAGTTAGTGATCGTCAGCATACAACCAATGTAAGAATGATGCATGACACTAATATGCACAACCTCGACCAGGTTAACAATCATACAACAAACATGATACACATATATCCAATTAGCATCATAATCAATAAACATGTAACTAATTTACTAGGTAGGGTATATTTAAAGTCAGCCAAAACTTAGATATATCTAATGATCGTTTTTATATACTCGCATATAAGCGGTACTTAACCGATCAGGAAAACAACAGGTGAGACTATCGATGTAATTTTGATCAACTCGATGATCAAATAACGAAAGTATCAATAGTTAAGTACAAATAGAACTAAGTTAAATAAAGCAGTCTACTCAGATAATAAACAAGTTGTGCATTTAAGAACAATGAACCACGAAATACAAAGAAAAAGTACCTACCTCGTAAAAGAAGTATACGTATCGAGAGAACTCCCCTCACAATCAACCGTAGGCATCCGAATCAAAGTCCTATACCAAAAACAAAGTTTAGCTATTTATATCATTAATAAAGTATCTAAACTACATATAAACAAAATTAGGATAAACCCTATTTACTACATCCGTTTAATTAAATCTTAAACACCGATTGGTTCTTTTTAAACCTAATTAACAAGATCAGGTCATTAGGTTAAATACCACGTCCAGATATCCATATACGATCAAGTCAATGTCCTGTATCAATAAGATACAACCTAGCTAGTTTAACTAATAGCAACAGGCTAGACCAAATTTCCAAGCTCAATTAGAGTTTGTCTTAATTGTGTTATCCATTTATTAACTCTTAGGTTAATAATTAGTCTCAATTAAACTAAATTATTAAGATTAGGTTTCATCCCCACCTAACCCAAGTCTTGCCATAATCCCACGAGATTGGAATTTTAACTTCCTATTGGATTAAACAACACATCGATCTAACACCACAACTCCTATCAAATAATCACACCAACACCCTATTCAACCAAGAACCAACCCCAAATGGTGGCTCATGGCATAGACATTACAACTCAAGGGATAAAGCTATAAATATAACTAACTCAAAAAAATGGAATTGTTATCCAAGCCACAACTCATCACACGACAACACCAAAAAACACAAGAACACAACTAACACAACCTCAAAACCATTCAACAATAAGTTAACACCAAACCTAAGTAAAAATACTTTCCATTTTTTAGCTCACGGCCAACCATCATAGAATCAAATCTCAAAAATAAGCCTAACCCCCAACAAAAAGTCTAAAACCAATGTAAGATCAACCAAGACAGACCTAAATTGTTCTTTCGATCCAAGCAATTAGATGAAAGAATTGACCATCATAACAAGGACAAAGATCTACTAACAAATTTCAAAACCGATCTACATTCCCAACCCTGGATTGCGATGAGACGAATTCCGATCGCGAAACAAATTAGACAACATTCCTTACCCAATTAGAAGTTCGCACACGTGCCTCCCCCTTGCCTGCACAAATTTGGCCATCCCAACAATAAGGAAAACAAATCGTGGCCCACCCTCCAAGAATCCCTAAGGAAGTTGCAGAAAAGGAAGGACATGAGGCTTGGTATGAACCCTCTTGTTGGATTGAAAGCATTAGATGGAATCAAACTTACAGTGATCTCCTTTGGTTCTTCTTCCTCTGCTTGCCTGCTGTCATGCGAAATATCACCACGGACAAATCTCGAATTATCACAAACCAAATCCCAGAAGCTCCGATTCCTCTTCCTCTGTTCTATGGATTGCACTTGGACGCCTATTTATACAGGGAGAAGCAGACGTTTCCTCCATTGATGGAGGTATTCAATACTCCATCAATGGAGGCCAGTAACGCCTGCAACCAGTAACGCCTGCAACGCTAAAGGTTAGCAATGCTTGTAACGTTAACATCTCCCACTCATCCAATTCTATCCATATAGGTCATTTAGTCACTAAGACTACGTAAGGAAGTCACAAAGACCATATAGGAGCATTCAACTCATACTTCAGGGAAAATGGTTCGTACGCCAAAGGTTAGCACACTGAGCAATTAATGCTAAGAAAGTTGTTACACTTAACTTAGCTGCTCTATAGAACGAATCAGAGACATCAATAACTTGCCTTTACCCCAGATTAAATATTTACATCATATAAACATCTCTAATCTCTCATATGACATTTATGTCAAGAGCATGTTCGACATCTCAAATCAATACTTTTATTCACAATCACATTTTTAAGTACTTAACAAAAAAATGTAACTGGTCGACCAGTGAATAAGTATTACAGATGTAAACCAATTTTAATCTTCCTTTTCAGCTAGAATCTATTCATTCTAATCAGTCGCTTTTCTAGTTATGCTCCATAGACCGAATCATCCATAGTCAATAGGACACACACTAAAGTAGCAAACACTGATTAAAACTTCAAGTAGACAGCTAAATAGTCACTTAGGGTAAGATTGAGATTAACTGATAATCTCAAGGGTCTCACATAGTAGAGAAGCAGGGATTCTTTCTCCTACTACCCTTATTGTCGCTATAGCACATGTGGTATGAATTACATGCTACGATGTTTTTCTCTTTGACAAAAAAGAGTGCATGTTTTTCTCAAATATTTAACATCGTACAGATTTCGATCTAGACATACCTAACGTCTAATCCGAATTCAACTTATGAATTCCAATCTGGCTTTAAACAGGTTTAGTAAATGGTGAGTGCATTTACTTCGATCATTACATAGATGACCTCATCTTGATACAAAATCAAGGCGACATCAACTTATGAGTATGTCTCTATTCACAACTACATAAGTTGTCTCATAAGTAATTGTCTTACCTCTATTTATACTCAACAAATAGAGACGATTGTCCATGTGAGTGGACCAATCTCAGCCTGCCAACATGCTCATCGAGACTTTTCCAAATGTAACAAATACATTTACACTGAATAAATCATGACATTTCATTTATATAAATGTAACAAATACATTTACAATGGGTTACATTTTTCGTAGTCCCAAAGACTTCACATGTTCATGAAATGACTCTTTAGTCAATGGCTTAGTAAAAGGATCTGCAAGCATTGCTCGGGTAGGGATGTACTCAAGAATTATCTTTTTCTTGTCAACAATATCCCTTACAAAATTGTATTTAATTTCTATATGTTTGCCTTTGCTGTGATATTTAGGATCCTTGGAAAAAGCTATAGCAGCTTGATTGTCACAACACACTGTAACAGGGCTCCCACTGTCCTCAACAATCTTCAGATGCTTTAGGAACCTTCTCAACCAGACAGTTTCTTGTACAGCAGCTGCACAAGCCACATACTCAGCCTCTATTGTCGACAGTGCTACACAAGCCTGTTTCTTGCTGTTCTATGAAATGTCACCTTCATTCAGCAAAAAAATATAGCCAGATGTGGATTTTCTGTCGTCAAGGTCCCCTGCCCAATCTGCATCTGCGTAGCCCTTCAAGCTCAGCTTTGATCCTTGGAAGCAGAGACAATAATCTGCCATCCCTTTGAGATATCTGAATTTCCTTTTTACTGCTTTCCAGTGTCTCGATCCTGGGTTTGACTGGAAACGACTAACTAAGCCAACAACATAGCTTATATCAGGGCGAGTACACAACATAGTGTACATCAAACTACCAATGACACTAGCATATGGTCTTTTCTTCATCTCGGCTATCTCTTCAGGAGTCTTGGGAGACATACTTTTGCTCAAAACAACACCTTTCGTTGTAGGTGTTTGTCCAACGTTGCAATCAAACATATTGAAGTGTTGTAGTATCTTAGTAATATAAGCCTCTTGGGACAAACCTAAAAGTCTTTTTGATCGATCACGAATGATCCGTACTCCTAAGATATACTCAGCTTCTCCCATGTCAATTATGTCAAATTGTGATGAAAGCCAAGACTTGACATCAATCACAACTTTTAAGTCACTTTCAGCTATCAGCATATCATCAACATATAATGATAAAATGATCAACTTTCCTTTATCCTTTCTTAGGTAAACACAATGATCCTCATTGATCATTTCGAAACCATAAGATAAAATGACTTCATTGAATCTTATGTTCCATTGTCTCGACGCTTACTTTAGCCCATATATAGACTTTTTAAGTCTACATACTTTTTCTTCTTTGCCATCAGCAATATAACCTTCTGGTTGTACCATATAGATTTCCTCGTCAAGATTACCATTAAGGAAAGCAATTTTTACATCCATCTGATATAATTTCAAGTCATAATGTGCTACTATAGCTAAAATGACACGTATTGACACAAACTTCACAACAGGGGAAAATGTCTCTTCAAAATCAATACCCTCCATTTGGGTATATCCTTTTGCAACCAAACGAGCTTTGTATTTATTAATCGATCCATCTGCCTTCCTCTTGATTTTGAGAATCCATTTATTCCCAATAGCCCTTCGGCCTGGAGGAAGATCGACTAAATCCCAAACCTGATTCTTTCTCATAGACTCCATTTCTTCATCCATTGCAATTCTCCATTTTTCTCTAACTGAGCATCTCAATGCTTCCTCAACCGTTCGAGGTTCTTCATCGTCAACTGGGAGAATCATTAATGTCTCATTTTCAATGTCAAACCTTCTCCGAGGAATTATCTTACGATTACTTCTTCGCAGATTTGACTGTTGAGAAACTAATTCACTTATAGGCAATTTACTCCCACTAGGTTGACTAGATTCAGGTATCCCCTGTGATTCCTGATTTGTTGATGGAGGAATAGTATCCTCCTCCTCTATTGCAAATAGAGGAGTTGATTTATCAACTTCACCTCTCGTTGGGAACTCAGTTTCGAGAAAAGTAGCATCTCTTGACTCAATTTCAGAGATGGTTCCATCTTACTGCTTACCAATAAAGACATAACCCTTAGAGGTATCAGAATATCTTACAAAAATACACTTCTTACCTCTGAGTCCTAATGTTCCATATTTGTGAGTCTTGTCATGAATATAAGCAGCTGACCCCCATGGTCTCAGATTACTCAAATCTGGTTTTCTGCCTGTCCAAAGTTCATATGGAGTAGATGGAACGGATTTAGAAGGCACCCGGTTAAGTATGTAGGTTGCTGCCAATAATGCATCTCCCCAATAGGAAATAGGCAAATTAGCTTGAGCCATCATCGACCTAACCATTTCAAGAAGAGTTCGATTTCTTCTTTCAGCAACTCCATTTTGCTGTGGAGTTCCAGGGATAGTTAACTGTCTAATAATCCCTTTCTCATTACATATTGTCTTGAACTGATCAGACAAGTATTCACCTCCTCGGTCAGTGCGTAAGGTTTTAACCTTACGTTCCAATTGATTCTCAACTTCGTTCAAATAACGATTAAAGCAATCTAATGCTTCAGATTTATGAGAAATCAAATACACATGACCAAAACGCGTGAAGTCATCAATAAATGTAATGAAATACGAACTACCATTTCTAGCCTTAAAGTTTATTGGACCACAAATATCCGAATGAATCAATTGTAATGGTGAATCAGCCCTAATAGCCTTACCAAACGGTTTCCTAGTTGCTTTTTCAGCAAGACAATGCTCACATATAGACAAGTCAACTTTAGCACGAGTGCCGAGCAGACCCTCTCTTGCTAATCTATTCATTCTTTCTTGTCCTATATGTCCCAATCTAGCATGCCAGACTTCATCATTAACATCAGCATCACTAGTAAAAGCAATGTTTGAAAAACAACCATTATTTCCACAATTAACATCTGGTTCTACATCAAGAACCATGAAACCGTTTGATATAAAACCATATCCAATTAACACAGAGTCAATTTTAAGTTCTACACGACGACTGTAAAAATTCATACAATAACCCAATTCAAGAAGATAATTCACAGAAACCAGATTCCGTCGAATCTCAGGAGCATACAGGACATCATGCAGAAACAATGTACGCCCACCACGAAGGTTGAGTTTGCAAGTGCCAATTCCTTTGACTTCAATTCTTGCATCGTTTCCCACATATATCCACTTATTGCCAGCTGGTACGCGACGGTACTCCACGTACGTAGCTCGATCACGAGCTACATGGTTCGTTGCACCTGAATCTATAATCCACAAAGGATAAGAATTAGCTAACAACACCGAACTAGCAACATAAAGCTCATGAAAAGAAGACAAACATGGATTTACCTTTTTCGGCTCAGTACACTCCCGAGCAAAATGACCCTTCTTGCCACAGTTGTAGCAAGTTAGCTTGCCTTTAGGTTTCTTTCCATTCTTCTTTCCTTTCTTCTTGATTGGGTCTTGCACAGTAGTAGCACCAGCTTCTTTTCCCTTACCCTTCCCTTTCTTAAACCATTTTTTCTTATTCTTGGATCCAAAACCTTCAGCTACAAAAGCTTGCTCAGAAATCCTTGCGGATTCTATTCTCTCCGTCTCTAGTTCAATATGGCTTGAGACATCAATGAAAGTCCTGATACTCTCACTGTGAGTAAGGTTCTGCTTCATTGTTTCCCAAGAATCAGGAAGGGAACGAATAACTGCTTGAACCTATTGTTCGTCGGTCAACTCATGACCAGCAGTCTTAAGCTCCCGAATCATATTACTCATTTCTCTCAGATGTTGGGTCATCGTCACATTCGGGCGTTTTTTACAACTGTCAAACTTGATTGTCAGTTGACGAAGCTTGCTTACACTAACTCCACTGTATCTCTCTCTCAGGGCAACCCAGACAGCATGAGCTGATGGTAGTGGCTCATACTCAAATACCAGGTTATCTACCATTGAACTAATCAATATCTCCTTTGCAGTGGAGTCCTTTTTCTTCCATGCCCTATAGGCATCTAGATCAAGTCTGTACTGTGCAGTTGAACCAACAGCAGGTTCTACCATGAAATGATTTACAGCCTCCAGAACTTCTTGTTCCTCAAGAACATATTGTATCTTGAGATGCCATATTTTATAGTTGTCCCCATATAATTTCTCTCACTTGTTCAGTTCAGCTATGATGTTCTTAGTTGCCATGATCTATCATAAATAAACATATTATTAATTAATTCAGTGTATAACATCTGTACATAATTTTTAATTGACTCAATGTAAACTTGACTTGGTTTACGAAATCAAGTGATAACTACGTTTCCACTCATCATTCGTATAATCCAATCTAATTAATATTGATCAATTATATTACATACATCCCATTAAACGAACTAATCATTTGTCTTGAATATGAACTAATCATATAATGAACTAATCATTGGCAAGTCAGTTAACACATAACATAACTTTATTTAATAGGCTTAATAAGTTGGTACAACAAACAGAATTCAATGAACTAGATAAGTTGACATCATTCCCATAATAAAAAATATTATGACAGTGGCTATCACTCTCTCGTTCATCTCTAATCGGCCAGTCTGATCAGGCTCGGGATCTTCCACAGATTCTATCAGATCTTCCTCAAATATTTCAGGATCTTCCTCGATCATTTCAATATCAGGATCTTCCTCAAATATTTCAGGGTTTTCCCCAGGCATTTTGGGATCTTCCTCGAACATTTCGAGATCTTCCTCGAACATTTCGGGATCTTCCTCGAACATTTCGGGATCTTCCTCGAACATTTCGGGACCAGGCATTTCGGGATCTTCCTCGAACATTTCGGGATTTTCCTCGAACATTTCGGGATCTCCCTCGAACATTTCGGGATCGTCCTCGAACATTTCGGGATCGTCCTCGAACATTTCGAGATCTTCCTCTGGATCCTCCTCAGAATCTCCTAGATCCTCTGGAAACTCATGGCGAAGTAGTTGCTTACACAACTCAGTATATGAGATGCGACATTCATGATGCCCCCATATCTGGTGTGCAACTTCTCTCGCACGCTTTGGTAATGAACGAATCAATGCTCCAATCCTATAGTCATCCAAGATTGGAAACTCTTCCTGCTCGAGTTTCCAAAATAATTGATCCAATTTTCCTATATTGCCTTGGATCCCGAGAATGAGACTATAGTAAACTTCTTCTATCTGCTCCATTATCTCACGACTTCGCTCATAGCAACGAATCGTGGTGCATATCTCATGCGACATCTGGAATTGAAAAACGACATAGTCAGTACAAAACTGACAAAACCAGTAACAAAACCAGTTTTTTTTTTCAATTCGCACATGCATAGAAAAAAAACACAAATAGATAAAAGCATATATGTTTCTTTTTGTTTGTAGCTACAATTAAGCCTATTTAAATTTGAGGTTCAACATAACAATCAAATCAGTCTGTTTAGTTCAGATTATTTGATCAAAATGGTTTGAACCAAAATCGATTTGACCAACTTAATCCTTTTTAAACCAAACTAGAATCTAATTTAAATAAATTAAACCAAATCTAAACAAACTACTGAATACAGCTTTTGGTTGAGGCTCTTTGCCTTCGACTGGGAGGTCGGTGGTTCGATCCACCCTTGGGCAACAGCGTGACAGTAGGTTTTTGCAGACTGTAGAATAGGTTTCGGTTTTTTTTAATCAAATCAACTTTCCTTAAAAAAACACAAAACCTAATCTTAACGCACACAACCATTTCTCAACGCACGCAGCCGCCTCTTCTTCTTCCCTCAGCCGACTCCCCTTTTATTTTCCTCGCCATCACCAACGCTATGGCCGCCCCCATCGACACATCCAGCCGATGGCGACGGCTCCTCTTGCGCGCGTGATGCGATCGTCGGCCATGGGATGAAAACGCGGAACTCAGCGGCGATTTTATCCATCAACAGATCGAGGAATTCATCGCAAAGGAATTTTCATTACAAAGGTAAATGCTTTTCATGCTCTAACAATTGCTCTGATACCAATGTTGGATTGAAAGCATTAGATGGAATCAAACTTACAGTGATCTCCTTTGGTTCTTCTTCCTCTGCTTGCCTGCTGTCACGCGAAATATCACCACGGATAAATCCCGAATTATCACAAACCAAATCCCAGAAGCTCCTCTTCCTCTTCCTCTGTTCTATGGATTGCACTTGGACGCCTATTTATACAGGGAGAAGCAGACGTTTCCTCCATTGATGGAGGTATTCAATACTCCATCAATGGAGGCCAGTAACGCCTGCAACGCCAAAGGTTAGCAACGCTTGTAACGCCAACACCTCTAACTCACAATGATCCAGGATGGAACAACATCCGAATTTTTAACAAAGTCTTACCTAGACTAGAACCGGCGGAGAAGAAGGAAGTACCCTCCATCACCGTCATAAGCAGAAAAAAGGCAAGATCCACTTGACTCCGGCGAGATCGAGGGGAGAAGAGAGTGATCGGACGGTGGTGGGGGTCTCGGCAGTCGGCGCGATGTCGCTCGTTCGTGTCGTGCATGACGGAGAGAGGAGGAAGAAAATCGCGATGAGGGGGTTGCAACGCAAGTTATGAAGAGGAGGAGGAGAGTTTAAGGTAGTGGGGTCATTTGCAAATCACCCCTTTCCTTTTTAATATTTACAACCCACCCCTTAAGTTTCAATTTTTAATCGTTTACACTCTCCAAATTTGGTTTCATGCCATCAAACCCCTCCAAAAACTCACCCTTTAACACATCAATCCCTTAGAACTCATCCCGAGGTTCGAATACCCTAAATAAATTTCCAATAAATTTTCCAAAACTTTCTCTTCCAGATTTTATTTTGCCAGATTTAACACTATTCTCAAGGTTACTTTGCATAGACCTCATTCCCTTGTCTATCCTCAGATCAAGGTGGTAAAAGGTGATTTGCTCACCCCCAACGCCCCCGCCAACCTATCCCAAGGTCAACACGGAGGAGGTAAATCACAGGGCTACTAGCCTGGATGCTGTGGTTAGTGCATTGGGAGGGTGAGATCTATGCTCGGATCAAGCTCATGATAGAACTTGGATTTTCTCCTAACAGTATGAATTCTAAAAATAAAATAAGAATTCTAAGGAGAAAAGACAAGACATATAAATATGGATCTATTGTTTCTTCGAATCATGGCATTACAAGAATAATAATATAAACTGAATGACAAGGAACCTGATTGAAGAGCCATCGTCCCTGTCGTAGCGTCGTCGGCTTGATCCCTGTGGAAGAAGATACAATGGAAGGAAGAAGGAGGATCTTCCAACAGGCTTAGGTTTGACGGCGCCGTAAAGTTTCTTGTCAATGGGGAACAAGAAACTAGGTCATAAAGCTCACCTAAACCATTGGGGACCTCTCCTTTATATAGCAATCCAATCTGTTATCAGCCCATAGATAATAACAGATTGGTCTAAAGGGTTCTATACATTGAACCCACATCCAATAATCCGAAACCCAATAAACATAAGTTAGATCACTTTAAGGGCTCAGATTGTATTTACTTGTGCAACTTACAAATAAGCCCACCTAATAGAGATAATAATAATAACATCCAACAATCTCCCACTTGGCTATATGTGAGTTGTATAGTAAATACAAGCAAAACTTTAGTTGATATCAAACTTTATGGGTACAAGATACCCCTTTAAACAATCTGGTCCATTAACTTAATTGGTATAGGAATAAAGAGGTCATAGCTACTGTATATGATCGTAACAAGCCCCAACAGTAATCACAATACCAATGTCATTAACGACATAGATCAAGATGCGGATGTATAGAGTTGAAATTACATGAAATGTGATCAGTACATGTCAATTTCCCACTGGTCCAAAGCGACTCAAAAGAGTCTGATCATATTTGCAAACACCTTATGCTAAACTGCAACAGCAATGATCCAAACTTTATGATTACAAAAGGAATCTGTATCATATTTACAAACACCAAATGCTAAACAGCAGTAGTAAATCATGATATCGTATTCAGAGCGTCAAACAAACATATGAATTCCCATTATTATTTTGGACTTTAGGTACGTACAATAATCAAAATAAAAAAATGTTTGTCTTTATTAACATAGCGCAATAAAATAAATATAGACTCCCACTAGATGAGTTCTTCTTCCATAAGAAGAACTCTCATATCCACAACATGCGCATGAAACACCTTGGGCACCAACCCTTTTGGTAAGTGGATCGGCCAACATGGAATCTGTGCTAATGTGCTCTACCATGATCTGACGACTCTGAACTCTCTCTTTAACCGCTAGAAACTTAATGTCGATGTGCTTGGACTTCGACGAACTGCGGTTGTTCTTGGCATAAAGTTCTACAGCTTTATTATCACAGTAGATCCTCAGTGGTCTGTCAATGCCATCAACGATATGCAATGCTGTGATGAAGTTCCACAGCCAAATCCCGTGATTGGATGCTTCATAGTATGCTACCAATTCTGCCTCCATAGTAGAAGTAGCTACTAGCGTCTGCTTGACGCTCTTCCAAGATATAGCCCCTCCAGCAAGCATGAAGATATAGCCTGAAGTGGACCTCCTGCTATCTAAGCATCCAGCAAAATCGGAGTCTGAATAACCAATCACCTCCAGATGATCTGACCTCCGATAAGTGAGCATGTGTCTTTTAGTTCTTTGCAAATACCGCATCACTCTTTTAATTGCTTTCCAGTGCGCCGGTCATGGGTTATTAACATATCTGCCTAACATCCCAACTACAAATGCTATATCTGGTCGAGTGCAAACTTGTGCATACATGAGACTTCCCACTGCTGATGCATATGGGAATTGTTCCATCTCCTTTATTTCAAGTTCAAGTCGTGGACACTGCTGCAAACTGAACTTGTCACCTCTTGACACAGGTGTGTCATCAGGTGTACAGTTCTGCATGCCATACCTTATAAGTACCTTCTCAATATAAGCTTGTTGTGAAAGTCCAAGAATGCCTCTTGATCAATCACGACAGATCTGAATGCCTAGAACAAAAGATGCTTCACCAAGATCTTTCATTTCAAATTTACCAGATAGAAATGACTTGGTTTCATGTAGTAGACCCTTATTATTGCTCGCAAGCAATATATCATCCACGTACAAAACAAGTATGACAAACTTGCTCCCACTGAACTTGACATATATGCACTGATCAACGGGGTTCTCTCTAAATCCAAATGAGGTAACCACTTGATCAAATTTCCGGTACCATTGACAGGATGTCTGCTTTAAACCATAAATGGACTTCTTTAATCTACATACTAGGTGCTTTGAGTCTGAGGACTCAAAGTTCTCCGGTTGCACCATATATATAGACTCCTATATGTCTCCATTGAGGAATGCAGTCTTTACGTCCATTTGATGTAGCTCCAAATCAAAATGAGCTACAAGTGCCATGATTACCCTAAGGGAGTCTTTCGTCGACACAGGTGAGAAAGTCTCCTTATAATCAATGTTTTCCTTTTGAGTGAATCCCTTGGCAACAAGACGAGCCTTATACCTTTCGATATTGCCCTTTGAATCTCGCTCGGTTTTAAATATCCATTTACAACCAACGGGTTTCGAACCTTTAGGCAATTCGACATGTTCTCAAACGTCATTGTCTGCCATAGACTTCAACTCTTCTTGCATGGCGTTAATCCACCTTTCAGGGTTAGAGCATTGTTTGACTTCTTGGAAAGATGTAGGATCACTTTCCAACCCTATATCAAACTCATGCTCTTGGAGATAAACATAATCACGAGAATTCGTGCTTCTCCGTTCCCTTGTGGATCACCTTAAGGGCACTTGTGTTTAAGGTGGTTGAGGTATTTGCTCATCAATATGAGGCAATACTTCAATTTCAGTGGTAGGCTCCTCCAATTGCATTGGAGATGTCATGGGAATATCTTGGTTTACTACGCTCACTGGATGTGCAATATCCATAATGTGTGGTATGGTAACCATACCACTACTGATTGCACTAGTAGTGACCATAAGAGGATTGCCAACGCTTTCCTCAAAAGATACTTCCCTGATTTTATCGCTCCCACTATCCTCAATAAACTTGACGTTTCCCGTTTCGAAGAAGGATCTATTAGATGGATCATAAAATTTATACCCCTTTGATCTCTTAGAGTAACCTACAAAATTGCAGCTAACAGTTCTCGAGTCCAGTTTCTTTTCATTAGGCTTGTAAGGCCTAGCCTCAGCTGGACAACCCCAGACGTGTAAATGCCTAATGCTAGGCTTTCTACCCGTCCACATCTCGAATGTGGTTTTAGTTATTGTTTTACTAGGTACTCTATTGAGAAGGTAAACTGCAGTCTTGAGTGCCTCACCCCACAAAGACTCCGGTAGAGAAGTGAAAGCCATCATACTTCTCACCATGTCTTTTAGGGTTCGATTGCGACGCTCAGCTACATCATTCTGACTGGGTGTACCAGGCATGGTATACTGAGGCACAATCCCACACTCAGCAAGATAATTTGCAAAAGGTCTTGGTCGTTGTTCACCTGATCCATCATATCGACCGTAATATTCTCCTCCACGGTCGGATCGGACGGCTTTAATTTTCTTACCTAGTTGAAGTTTAACTTCGGCTTTGAAAATTTTGAACATGTTCAAAGATTGCGACTTCTCATGAATAAGGTACAAGTAGCCAAATCTAGAATAGTCGTCTATGAAGCTAATAAAATATGTGTGTCCATTCCAAGATGCCTTAGGGAATGGTCCACAAATGTCCGTATGTATTAGCTCCAAAACGTTACTACAACGGCTAGCCCCTTTGTTCCTTTTGTTAGTTGTCTTCCCCCTAACACACTCTATGCAGACATCAAAGTCTGACATGTCAAGGGAATCAAGAATTCCATGTGACATTAACCTTTCTAGGCGTTGTTTGGATATATGTCCTAAACGCCTATGCCACAACATAGAAGAATTCTCGTTGGTCAATTTACGTTTCGTACCTACACTATGCATTATCACGTTGTCAGTCGTAGGAGTAAAGGTGTTTAATTTATAAAGCTTATCAACCAAGGAATCATTCCCTATCAAAATTGAATTATAGAAAATACTAAACATTTCATTTCCAAATGAACAAGAATAACCTGATTTGTCCAAACAAGAAATTGAAATTAAGTTTCGTCTGAAAGACGGTACAATGAATGTATTCTCCAAATCCAAATAAACATCAGTTCCTAAATAAAGCCTAAAAACACCAATAGCCTCTACTACAGCCTTTTTTCCATTCCCCGTATAGATGTATCTTTCACCATCAAGTGGAAGTCGGCTCCTGAGACAACCCTGCATAGTGACACTTATGTGAGTAGTAGCACCAGTATCTATCCACCAAGTGTCAATGGGTACAATAGCTAAATTGACTTCTGAACTAACAAAGTTGAGAAGTTTACCCTTCTTTACACGCCAGTTGGCGTACTTGAGGCAGTCTTTCTTCATATGACCTTTCTTCTTGCAAAAGTAACAAGTGGATTCCTTATCCTGCTTCTTTCGCTCCTTATGATCATTGCCTCCAGAATCTGCAGTTTGCTTTCCCTTACCTTTGTTATTGATCCTCTTTCGCTTCTTGCTCGTATTTTGAGAACCAGATGCTAAGTGAGCACTTTCAGATGTCTCAATCTTCAGTCTCCCCTCCTCTTACACACATTGAGCAATAAGCTCATTCAATGTCCACTTTTCCTTTTGAGTATTATACGATATCTTAAAAGGAGTGAACCGTGCAGGCAGAGACATCAAGACGAAATGCACTAACATACTCTCAGACATATCGAGTTTTAGTGCTTTTAGACTTGTCGCTATATTAGACATCTCTATAATGTACTCCCTTATGTTTTCTTTACCACTATACCGCATGGTTACCAACTTCGTAAGAAGTGTGGTAGTCTCGACCTTTTCATTTGAGGTAAATCGGTCCGCCAGTTGGTTAAGGAAACTCCTAGCATGTTCACTCTCTGTTATTGAGCCCTTTATTTGTGCCGGTATGGAAAGCTTCATGATGCTTAGACTCATGCGATTTGATCTCTCCCACAGCTGAAATTCAGCCCTCTGTTCTATAGTGCTAGCACTGGTCAAAGGTGCGAGACGATCATTCCTTAATGCATAGTCCAAGTCCATGCAGCCTAAGACTACGATCACGTATTCTTTCCATTCAGCAAAATTCGAACCAGTTAATGTTGGGATGTTATTAATGTTGGCAGTTACAGATTGCACTAATAAAAAAAAGTTATTTAAGCTCATGATTTAACTAAAGCCAAGAACATATATATAATAAAATTATGCAAATAAATAAAATTTTAAATGCATTTAAATGGGCTCCTTATGAGATACCAAATACAACATTATATTTTAGTGTAGATTAAAATATAAATTGTTAGCGGTACTCTCTGATATAACTCAACCTTTAATTGGTCACACAATGTGCCTTCCTTTGGGCCGACCCATTGTGCGCATAATATGACACTTTATATGAGTTATATTTTGGTCCATAGCCTACAACAACTTTAATCTGCCACGCAATATGTCTTCCTTTAGGCCGACATATTTTGTGCATGATCAGAACAAAATAAATTATGTTCAATAATTGTAAACTATCTTGAACATATATCTGGCATAAAAGTAACCTTCCTTTGGGCCGATCACTCTTAGCATAGATATACGTCTACCAATACAAAATACACTAAACCGACCTAAGGTGCCTTCCTTTGGGCCGACACAATAGTTCAATTTAGTAGCACGTTGTGTAGATAGACCCAAGAAAATTCTAGAAACTTTAGCCGAGCAAATAATTTCTTAATCAGCCTTAATACCTTCAAATTAAACTTATGAATTGATTAATACCATATGATAATTGATTGATTTAACCCAATCAATTTATTTTAATCAAGTCTACTGTATGCGATTATTTGCATAATCGATTGTTCCAAAAAAAAAAAAAAATTTCTTTCATTTGAAATGGGTCCTATGTGAAGAAGTGTTCCCCCTTTTTGCTCCTTTTTTTTTTAAACTTAAATAAAGGTGAATTCAATGAATCCGATTGATTTTAAAAAAATATATACATATATATATTATATGCATATTTTAAATCGATTTAATATATATATATATATTTTTAATGAACTAAAGACAAGATCAACTAGTTAATCTAATCGATTAATGATTAGTTCTGTAGAAGTTTTAACCGATTAGGAAAAAAAATCCTAAACGATAATTGATCATGTCACCGTGAGTTTCAGGCTGATTAATTCATTGTTTAGTTTTTTTTTCTTCACGTTCATGATGTGAAAAAAAAAACTTAATCCATTAAAACGAAACATATAAGTCTAATTAATTAATCCTTCTCAAGACTAATCAAATTAAGACAATTAATCAATTATAATTATTTTTTATTCGTTATTTTAGACTTAGTAATCAATTGACTGACCAAATCAATTGATTAAATCATCGCGATTCGACCTAAAAATTAGGTTAAACGTGACGATTCTTCTGCCGTTTTTTCATGTTCTTCACATAAAATGAAAAACTTGGAAAACAAGTCTATCCTAGAATTTTCTTTTTACATGTTTTTCGACGATCAAAAATTGTATTATACTAGGAAAACTTAATCTAGCATACAAACAATAAATCGACGAAAAATTTAAACTTTATTGTCATAAAAATGAAGAAAAAAGCCAAGGCTCTGATACCAATTGATAGAACTTGGGTTTTCTCCTAACCGTATGAATTCTAAAAATAAAATAAGAATTCTAAGGAGAAAAGAGAAAATATATAAATATGGATCTATTGTTTCTTCGAATCATGACATTAAAAGAATAATAATATAAACTGAATGACAAGGAACCTGATTGAAGAGCCATCGTCCCTGTCGTAGCGTCGTCGGCTTGATCCCTGTGGAAGAAGATACAACGGAAGGAAGAAGGAGGATCTTCCAACAGGCTTAGGTTTGACGGCGCCGTAAAGTTTCTTGTCAATGGGGAACAAGAAACTAGGTCATAAAGCTCACCTAAACCCTTGGGGACCTCTCCTTTATATAGCAATCCAATCTGTTATCAGCCCATAGATAATAACAGATTGGTCTAAAGGGTTCTATACATTGAACCCGCATCTAATAATCCGAAACCCAATAAACATAAGTTAGATCACTTTAAGGGCTCAGATTGTATTTACTTGTGCAACTTACAAATAAGCCCACCCAATAGAGATAATAATAATAATATCCAACAGCTCATACCCACATGACTTGCTGAAAGTATGTAGATAAGGAGGCAGCATAACTGCCTCCTCAATGAGTTAGCTCCTCCATGAATATTCTAGAACAAGTGATGTCATATGAATGGGGAGATGATTAAGGAGTTTTCAGATATAATCCCCTAGATGCTCTCCTTCATACACGTGATCTTTGGTGAATGGGGGACAACTAATGATTGTTGTCGGATCTGATCCCCTACTGGCTTATACGAGGTAGATGGAAGATTATGAAACACCGTGTCCGATGAGAAAAATATTCTTCCGACAACCATATGAATCCTAGAGAGGGTAAGGGCAAAGGATTCTAGATTCTCTACAACTTTATTAGGTTTTCTTCTTCAACTATATAAATCCTAAAGGATTCTAGAGTCTCTACAATTCCACTAGTTTTAGTTTTTCTTTTTCAACTATATGAATCCCAAAGGATTCTAGATTCTCTACAATTCTATTAGGTTTCGGCAATTTACCAAACGGCATACCCAAGAATAGGTATTTACAAAACACAGTACCATGGTTTCATTTTCACCAAAAGGCGCACATAATAATAGTGAACTTCCTCTTATACCCCTCCTGTCATCTACTGTCTTTCTCCTTCTCTCTCTCTCAGTAACAAATTTCGAGACAACTGCAGATACTTTTTCAGATTTTTATTTTAAAATAATATAATATGAAATCGGCGCTGAAAATGTTGTAAGGTAAATATCAAAAAAATATTTCAGTTAACAAATATCTCATCCAACGTGATTTAAAAATATAAATAAATAATTTTTATATTTGATTAACAGAAATTAATATATTAAATAATATTTAATATATATATTAATATATATAAAAAATATTAATAAATATATTAATATCTCATCCCACGATATTTATTAATAAATATATATATAAATATATAAATATATTAATAAATATATTAATATATTAAAAAAATTTAAAAAAAAACGTTGGCTGAAATTTTTAAAAAAAAAGTGTGTATTGATTTCAGGCCCACGCTGGGCCTGAAATCAATACATTCAGGCCCAGCGTGGGCCTGAAATTTTTTATTTCAGGCCCACGTTGGGCCTGAAATATTTTGATTCAGGCCCGACGTGAATTCAAAATTTTTTCTATTTTAAAAATATATTAATATATAAAAAAACCTATCAAAACACTTAATTTAAGATTCAAACACAAGGCCTGAAATCATCCCAGGAGAATCTGAAGTCAAATAACTTCAGATCGTATAAATAATTAATTTAATAAATAATAATTAAGTATAAAAAAATATTTTTAAAATTAAATTTTTTTTTGTGCCCTGGGCCTGAAGTCTGATGACTTCAGGCCCAAGGAGAGGCCCTCCATCATTCAAATAAAAAAATATAAAAAATTTTTTTATAAAAAGGTTTAATATATAATTACATATTATATATGAGTGGTTTAGGTATATCAGTGAGTTTAGTTGCCGAAACATCTAATAGGAGTAGTCTAGGAGATGAGATTTTAGGTGCCGAAACATCTAATCTTGCTGTATCACCAATGCTATAGGATTGGTTTAGGTATATCAGTGAGTTTTGAGCAAAACTCACTGATGGACCTACCATATTTGGAATTCTGAAAACTCTATATCAGTAGACAGGGTTGAGCTAGGAGATGAGATTTTGGGTGCCGAAACCTCTAATCTTGTTGTATCACCAATGCTATAGGAGTGGTTTAGGTATATCAGTGAGTTTTGAGCAAAACTCACTGATGGACCTACCATATTTGGAATTCTGAAAACCCTATATCAGTGGACAGGGTTGAGCTAGGAGATGAGATTTTGGATGCCGAAACCTCTAATCTTGTTGTATCACCAATGCTATAGGAGTGGTTTAGGTATATCAGTGAGTTTTGAGCAAAACTCACTGATGGACCTAACATATTTGGAATTCTGAAAACCCTATATCAGTGGACAGGGTTGAGCTAGGAGATGAAATTTTGGGTGTCGAAACCTCTAATCTTGTTGTATCACCAATGCTATAGGAGTGGTTTAGGTATATCAGTGAGTTTTGAGCAAAACTCACTGATGGACCTACCATATTTGGAATTCTGAAAACCCTATATCAGTAGACAGGGTTGAGCTAGGAGATGAGATTTTAGGTGCCGAAACCTCTAATCTTGTAGTATCACCAATGCTATAGGAGTGGTTTAGGTATATCAGTGAGTTTTGAGCAAAACTCACTGATGGACCTACCATATTTGGAATTCTGAAAACCCTATATCAGTGGACAGGGTTGAGCTAGGAGATGAGATTTTGGGTTCCGAAACCTCTAATCTTGCTGTATCACCAATGCTATAGGAGTGGTTTAGGTATATCAGTGAGTTTTGAGCAAAACTCACTGATGGACCTACCATATTTGGAATTCTGAAAACCCTATATCAGTGGACAGGGTTGAGCTAGGAGATGAGATTTTGGGTGCTGAAACCTCTAATCTTGCTGTATCACCAATGCTATAGGAGTGGTTTAGGTATATCAGTGAGTTTTGAGCAAAACTCACTGATGGACCTACCATATTTGGAATTCTGAAAACCCTATATCAGTGGACAGGGTTGAGCTAGGAGATGAGATTTTGGGTGCCGAAACCTCTAATCTTGCTGTATCACCAATGCTATAGGAGTGGTTTAGGTATATCAGTGAGTTTTGAGCAAAACTCACTGATGGACCTACCATATTTGGAATTCTGAAAACTCTATATCAGTAGACAGGGTTGAGCTAGGAGATGAGATTTTGGGTGCCGAAACTTCTAATCTTGCTGTATCACCAATGCTATAGGAGTGGTTTAGGTATATCAGTGAGTTTTGAGCAAAACTCACTGATGGACCTACCATATTTGGAATTCTGAAAACCCTATATCAGTGGACAGGGTTGAGCTAGGAGATGAGATTTTGGATGCCGAAATCTCTAATCTTGCTATATCACCAATGCTATAGGAGTGGTTTAGGTATATCAGTGAGTTTTGAGCAAAACTCACTGATGGAACTACCATATTTGGAATTCTGAAAACCCTATATCAGTAGACAGGGTTGAGCTAGGAGATGAGATTTTAGGTGCCGAAACCTCTAATCTTGTAGTATCACCAATGCTATAGGAGTGGTTTAGGTATATCAGTGAGTTTTGAGCAAAACTCACTAATGGACCTACCATATTTGGAATTCTGAAAACCCTATATCAGTGGACAGAGTTGAGCTAGGAGATGAGATTTTGGGTGCCGAAACTACTAATCTTGCTGTATCACCAATGCTATAGGAGTGGTTTAGGTATATCAGTGAGTTTTGAGCAAAACTCACTGATGGACCTACCATATTTGGAATTCTGAAAACTCTATATCAGTAGACAGGGTTGAGCTACGAGATGAGATTTTGGGTGCCGAAACCTCTAATCTTGCTGTATCACCAATGCTATAGGAGTGGTTTAGGTATATCAGTGAGTTTTGCTCAAAACTCACTGATATACCTAAACCACTCCTATAGCATTGGTGATACAGCAAGATTAGAGGTTTCGGCACCCAAAATCTCATCTCCTAGCTCAACCCTGTCCACTGATATAGAGTTTTCAGAATTCCAAATATGGTAGGTCCATCAGTGAGTTTTGCTCAAAACTCACTGATATACCTAAACCACTCCTATAGCATTGGTGATACAACAAGATTAGAGGTTTCGGCACCCAAAATCTCATCTCCTAGTTCAACCCTGTCCACTGATATAGGGTTTTTAGAATTCCAAATATGGTAGGTCCATCAGTGAGTTTTGCTCAAAACTCACTGATATACCTAAACCACTCCTATAGCATTGGTGATACAACAAGATTAGAGGTTTCGGCACTCAAAATCTCATCTCCTAGCTCAACCCTGTCTACTGATATAGAGTTTTCAGAATTCCAAATATGGTAGGTCCATTAGTGAGTTTTGCTCAAAACTCACTGATATACCTAAACCACTCCTATAGCATTGGTGATACAGCAAGATTAGATGTTTCGGCACCTAAAATCTCATCTCCTAGACCACTCCTATTAGATGTTTCGGTACCCAAACTCACTGATATACCTAAACCACTCATATATAATATGTAATTATATATTAAACCTTTTTATAAAAATTTTTTTTATATTTTTTTATTTGAATGATGGAGGGCCTGAAGTCATTAGACTTCAGGCCCTCCTTGGGCCTGAAGTCATCAGACTTCAGGCCTAGGGCACAAAAAAAAATATAATTTTAAAAATATTTTTTTATACTTAATTATTTTTTATTAAATTAATTATTTATACGATCTGAAGTTATTTGACTTCAGATTCTCCTATGATGATTTCAGGCCCTGTGTTTGAATCTTAAATTAAGTGTTTTGATAGTTTTTTTTATATATTAATATATTTTTAAAATAGAAAAAATTTTGAGTTCACGTCGGGCCTGAATCAAAATATTTCAGGCCCAACGTGGGCCTGAAATAAAAAATTCCAGGCCCACGCTGAGCCTGAAATAAAAAATTTCAGGCCCACGCTGGGCCTGAATGTATTGATTTCAGGCCCAGCGTGGGCCTGCAATCAATACACACACTTTTTTTTTAATTTTCAACCAACGTTTTTTTTTTCAAATTTTTTTTATATATTAATATATATATTAATATATTTATATATTTATATATATATTTATTAATATATTTATTAATAAATATCGTGGGATGAGATATTAATATATTTATTAATATTTTTTATATATATTAATATATATATTAAATATTATTTAATATATTAATTTCTATTAATCAAATATAAAAATTATTTATTTATATTTTTAAATCACGTTGGATAAGATATTTGTTAACTGAAATATTTTTTTGATATTTACATTACAACGTTTTCAGCGCCGATTTCATATTATATTATTTTAAAATAAAAGTCTGAAAAAGTATCTGCAGTTGTCTCGAAATTTGTTACTGAGAGAGAGAGAAGGAGAAAGACAGTAGATGACAGGAGGGGTATAAGAGGAAGTTCACTATTATTATGTGTGCCTTTTGGTGAAAATGAAACCATGGTACTGTGTTTGGTAAATACCTATTCTTGGGTACGCCTTTTGGTAAATTGCCGATTAGGTTTTCTTCTTCTTTTTTTTCCTGCATACTATCTCAAGCAAACCTTAACTTGAAGGTTGGAATGACTTATTGAGACTCCTCGGTGCCAATCTAATCCTCTTTTAGAATGTCTATCAGGTCTCTTCATCATTCTCACCAATAATCTCTAAAGATTGCAAAAGGCGGTTCGCTTGCTTCCAACGCCTCCATCAACTCGTCGTAGGGCCAACATAGAGGAGGTGAATCATGAGAGCTACTAGCTCGAATATTGTGACTAGTATGTAGAGAGAACGGGTACACTGCTTTATCAGGTTTTGATCTTCAAATCTCAAAATGGCAACATCGCATGCACTAGCCATTAGTCATCCCATAGGGACCCAATACTCTCCAAAGATGATAAAAAGCGATTCGCTTGCCCTTAGCGACCTCGCCAATCCGTCTTAGGACCAACACGGAAAAGATAAATCATGAGGACTACTAACTCAAATGTTGTGACTAGCACGTGGAGAAAATGGATGCACTGATTTTGATAAATTTTGACCTCTAAATTTTAAGATGATAATACAAATATATTAATTATTAGTCCATCTCATGAAAATACCGAATGCTCTCTAAAGAGAGTACATATATGTTAGCTTATTCTTTGATTTAATATTCCGACCGGAACAATCTACCTAAATTATACTCACTACGTTTATTATCCCCGTTCCAAAAAACACACGCATAAAAATAAAAGTCAATATATAATTTTATAAGAGTATAAGATCCTTCGTGTTACGACTTGGGTCGCGATTTTGGTTCGTTACTTAAGTCGCAACTCGTTAGGATTGATTTACCCCTTTAAAATCCCATTGATCGAAGGGGACAGCGACTCCGTCAATTGAGCCGGGATAAGGATTTGGATTAGGGTTAAGGTTGCGGCTTTGTCGCTAGCGTCGACACTCGGAGGAAGGGGCAAGGCACCGGGGAGGCGATCGGATCAATAATGACGGGTAAGGCGAAGCCGAAGAAGCACACAGCGAAGGAGATCGCCTCGAAGATCGACGCCGCGACGACTAACAGGGGCGGAGGCAAGGCGGGGCTGTCAGATCGCTCTGGCCTGGAGAAGGGGGGTCACGCGAAGCTGGAATGCCCTCTCTGCAAGACCACCGCTCCCGACACCAAGTCCATGCAGATCCACCACGACGCCCGCCATCCCAAGATCCCCTTCGACGAGTCCAAGCTCATCAACCTCCACTCGGGCCATGTTGGTGATACCTCTAAGCCCCGTCCTGGTGTTCGCGGCAGCCTCAAGAAGTAGCCTTCCCCCTGTGGCAGTTGTTATTGTCGGTAATCTTACTACTAAGCTTGTTCCGCTATTTGCCCTTCCGCGCTGCTACTAGTTGTCTCGATACCGCCATCGTTATTGTCTATCTACTTGTTCCATTCCCCTGAAATGTTTGCTTTTGGTCTCAATGAGCTAAAACCACGAATCATTTCTTGACCCTTTATGTACTATGGTAGGCTGCGTGTTATGTGTCCGTGAAGAGAGGTTAGGGAATACGGACGTGTGAATAAGGTGGGACAACAGTCGGATGCTTACTCTATTAATGCATATGACTACTGTTATATCATATTCGCTTCTTCTAGATCTGCATATCTTCGATTTTTTTTCTTCTTGGTTACTTGTAGTTTTCCTGTTTTGACATGTTTCGTTAAAGGGTGATTACTACCGAAAGATGTAGTTCTCATCTTTCTCCTTTGTGTTGTATCTGAGTTTTATTGATGCTTGATAGGATTTTTCTTCTTTCTCCTCACTTGATTGAAGTATCAGCTAATATTAGTAAATTAAATTGGGTAGCGCAAAGAAAATGCCAGAGCAGCTTTTCTACACAGCAATGAAATGATTCAAGAGTTTCAGACAACACATCTCGCTCTGTGCGAGATTTGGATTCTAGGGGTTGTAAGTGGTAAATATTCTAGAGTGAAACAGATATTCGGAGTGCAATGAATAACTATCCTGGCCTTTCTGCTAATATATGTGGTTTAGCTTGTAATGCCATGATTGATAATGGAAAAGGAAGGAAACATCATGGTGACATATATGATTGAAAATCGTGATTGCCAGATCATGTCTTCCACAGGTTGTTGGAGTACAATGTTTGTGAGACTAATAAAAAATTTGCATCTTTTTTTTTTAAATAATTAGAATTAGGCAACTGATTGTTATATATGTTGCTTCTCTGCACTACTGACTGAGATTTGAAACCATTTGTAGTTGGTGATCAAAGGGCTGACAACACTTTTGTTATTCTTCAAGCGATTGTTCCATTATTGATTTATTCCAATGCGAAGTTAATTGTAATTTTCTTATTTATGATTGTGTAAGTTATTATTTTGCCTCTGCCAACCATGTAGCAACTGTGATATGAGCTGTTAAAGGAGAGGAAAAAAGTGTGTGTGAAGAAGTGAACGCCCATTTTACTTAGATTTACAAGTATTCTACATGGGATCTAGATGTCAAACCCATTTCATTATCAAATGTAACACAAGGTCTAGGGCATCTGTTATTTAGATAAATTTGACGGCGTAGATAGTTCTTGGTTGACGTTGCAGTATTATAAGTGGTTTGAACGGACTCTGAGGTATTTTGTGTGAGTTTTAAAATTTTGTTGCATAAAAGTCTGCCTTATCCTTTACTATTTGAGAAACAAGTATGGATCACCTAAGATTGTGAACGATGGGGTTACAATAGCAAAAACAAAAAGCAAGTGTGCCAAGTGCGAATCTTTATCATTTTTCAAAAAATTCTTCAAAAACAAAAAAACAAAAAAAAAAGTTTTGGATATAATCTGATCCTGACCAAACTATTATTATAGGCGTACTTTCTTCGCCAGGTCAGCCAAGTAACGCATAGTAAGCCCATACTAATTGATCCTGTCGCGGAATGGAGTGGCAGCCCAACGGGCCGGACGGGCCTCCCGGGAGCTATGGGTCAATGATGTGGCCGTCGTCGGTCGCGCCTCGCCTTGTCCCTGCAAAACAGGGACCGTCAGCAAACCCGCCGGGGGGATTCCCGGTCAGGCACTCCGACGATCAAGTCAGTTCCCAGCATAGATGAACGGAAACTGAATATAGATGGGGCAAGGGATACGAGAGCTCGCGCGCGCGTACCTGGAGTAGGGAGAGTGCCGAGCTTATATGACCGGGGGGGCTGACAACCCCTGTCCGCGTAGATGGGACCAGGTGTGATGATTACCAGCCCGTATGGAGCATGGGACAACGTTGCGACATGGCGCGGAGTGCTCCGACAGTACCCGAGTATCGGATGAGTCGTATAAGAGTACTGAATGTGTAGTGCGAGAGTACGGGATGCGCGGTATGGTCGCGTGGAGGTGTCAGGGATAGGCAAGGCGTGAAGAACCCTACCGATGGGATTGTACCCTGGGAGTAAAAATGTGAAGGGGTACATGGGCAGGACAGCCCGTACCTCGAGCGCCGACCAGCGGGCCCTCATGCTAGGGGCCGCGTCGGGTAAAGACCAGGGAGCGCGGGTTGCCACGCTCCGCCGGGTGGAGAGAAAGAGAGAGCACAGGGTACGCTCTGGGTCGGGGGTATCACGAGATTTGATACTGCTAACGAGGCAGAACCCTGTTCGGGGTTGGGGGGCAAACTGATATGAATGACCGGGCCTTCCACAGAGTTGATTGGTCGGGGGCTGGCCTAACCGCTTCCTCTGGTGACTTGTTGGGCCTGTCCCTTCTTCTTTTCTATGGGAGGTTCCCCGGGAGCGGGGCTCCGTCTGCTGATAGGGTGACTGCCCTGTTGGTGAGGCCTCCTTGGCGCCAGGTGGCCTTGTGGGCCCAGCCCCTACCCCCACTCGTAGGTGAGGCCGGGATCATAAGCGTCCCCCTCGAGTCTAGTCGAAGGAGGCGGTGAGTCTGACTGACTGGACCGCCCTTATTTCTGGGTGGCCTGGCGCGCAGGTGGGCTCCTGCTTCGGCTGGGGAGTTTATTTGAGAGCTGGCCGAGTCTCGGGGAGCCCGAGCGGCGGATGAAGCTACCTTGTCCCCTTTTTGATTGCCGGCGATTTTCGTGTCTGAAGCGGATAAGAATCGCGGCATGCACCTAGGGAGATACCACGTGTCTCACCCCCCTTCCGTTTCCTGCTATCGAGATCTTTTCCACCGTTCTCCGAGGGGCGAGGTTAGGTGTAAGGTGTCTTGCCTCCTGGGCTCTACTGAGCTTGTTTCCGCGACTGTTACTACTCGCCGCTTCTGCCTTGGCCCACATCTTTTATAACTGTGAAAAATTCCTTCGCCTTTCGCTCCGGCGTGCTGCCTTCTTCCTTCCGATTAGGGTTGTGGCTGCCTCCTGGGTACTTACTACTTTTCTTCGCCATCCTCCTGCCTCCTTGGTGCTCTTATGGCCTCTTTATCTCGCGACCCCCACCCATGGTATGTCATGGCGAGGTCCACTCTGACTCGTGGCGACCTTGAGGCCATTACGGCTGAGTTTCATATTCCTTCCGACCATGACCTCCGCCTGCCTTCCCCTTCAGACCAGCCAGCTATCCCGCCGAGGTACTACATTACTATCTCGCGGGATCATCTGCAAGTGGGCTTGCGTTTCCCCATTCATCCCTTCATCGCCTCCGTGTGCCACTACCTTCGTATCAACCTGTCTCAATTAACTCCCAATTCTATCCGCCTCCTCTGCGGGTCCGCTATTCTATTCTTGTTATATCGTTGTTCTTCCCCTGCCGCGCTTTTCCACCACTTCTTTTACCTAAAGAAACAAGAATACGGCGAGTTCGTCTTTCAGGCTCGCCCAGGAACTTCCTTTCTTTCCTCCCTTCCTTCCACCAGCAGGGGTTGGAAGGAAAGGTTCTTCTTTATCCGCCCTGCGACGTTCCCGACCTGGCCGTCTAACTTCCGTCGAAACTTCCCTTAAATGCCTCCTCATCATGCGGATCCCCGAAGTTTCCTCCCTTCGCGCACGCCCTTTCCCTCTTCAAAGACAGGCACTTCCCCATCGGGCCTCTATTGGCCGAGAATATCCTGTCTGCGTTCGGCCTCAGCCCAGCGCCCTTCATCCGCCCTACCTCCTTAAGTTAGTGGTTTCTTCTGATTGCTTAATCCCTGTCATTTCCTGACCCTTACCTCCCGATTAGGTGCGATGATGTGCTCGGCTGCTCCCGAGAGGGGCTTCGGATTGGGACATGCTGAGGAGATGGAGGAGCGTCTCCGAGCGGTGATAAGGGAGCAGCCGGTGCAGGCCGCAGAGCTGAGGGTCGTGCAAGAGCGACGCTTGGCTCTGCTGGCTGAGCAGGAAGCTTCTCCATCGGGCTCTCCTTCTCGGTCTTCCTCTCCTGGAGAAGCGAAGGCCCCTCATTCGGGCTCGGAGAATACCAGACCTTTGAGTCGTTCCTTGCGACGCCCCGGGGGCACTGGTTCCGCATTTGCCCCAGCTGATCCCTCGGGGGCGTCTTCCAGTCGACCCCTCAAAAGACAGAGGGGTGAGTCGTCGACCGCCATTCATCCGGCGCTGCCGCCAGCTCTGTCTGCAGCGTTGCCCCCGGATCTGACAGTATTACCTCTAAGGGAGGCATCCCCGCCGTGCCCAGAAGGGCCCTCCAGCGAGGGTCTACTGCATGTGTTGCCACCCTCGCTGTCCGATTGGCGGCTGAGTATGACTTTGCCGAGCGGTACTGCCCCGACCCGGTCGAGGGACGCCCGGCTATATGGTCCGATCTTGGACAGGTTTCTGGCCGGCCTTCGAGCGAGTAGTTCGGCGAGCCCTGCTGCTGGGCAGATGACTTCATGGCACTGGCTACCCAGGTATGCGTCCATTGGTTGAGGGGGGTGTGCTTCTTTCCTTTTTTGACTGACGGGCTTCGCTTCTTGCAGTCCTGGGCTCAAAGCTATAGCGTGAGTATGGCTATGCTTACTCACGCCAAGGCCCGGTATCGTGCCGAGAGGCGTGCGAACGACCTTGAGGCTCGGCTTCGCCATACCCAACTGTCTTCAGATGACGATTCGTTGAATAGCCTGCGAGCAGAGGCCATCGGCCTCCAGGACATGTTGCGCCAGACTCAGGAGGAGCTGGAGATTGCCAAGGCTCAGATTGTTGCTGCTGATGCCGAAGTGGTTCGGGCGGAAGAACGGGTAATCCAGGTCGAGCAGGCACACCTTTGTGACCGCAAGCGCAAGGGTGAGCTGCAAACGGAACTTCTGAGGGCCCGGTCATACCTCCCCTGGGCTAACGAGGAGATCCTGTCTCTTCGGGCGCAGCTGGCAACGGAGAAGCGAACGACAAATTTGTTGAGGCATCAACTTCAGGACCTCCGCCCCGCTTGGGACGCAGCCCAGGTCGAACTGGGGGAATTACGGGAGCGGCAGGCATCGTGGGCGGCCCTTCAGTCTGAGTTGGCCGAGCTGCGCGCCTACCGGGAGGCCGAAGTGAGTCGATTAGAGAATCATCGCTTGGCGTGTTTGAACGATCCTGCCCATGCTGCCGAGATTGCCCGGCGCTTCATGGATGTGATGGAGCAGCATGGGGCTCAATGTGATTCGCCAGCTCAGGCTAGGAGGTTATTTACCTCCCGATTTATCTCCTGACTCGGTTTCGCTTCCAGACTTGTGTATGAACCTGCCTTCCGTGACTGATCGGCCTTTCGAGTGAGGCCAGTGTCTCTATGTCTTTTGTTTCTTTATGCACGCAGGGTATTCTGCCCTGATTTTTGTAAGGCGCCCGAGCCCTTGACTGTGATGCTTTTCCTTTTCGACTTGCTTAAGTAGTGTTTTCCTTTCGATCTTGACGGGTATACGGTCGAACCATGCACCGCCGCTATGGTCCTAATTCGCGAGGCGGGCGTCCTCTTTTCTAGTGTTTGATTGCAAGGACTTCCGCTCTCGGGGGAGGGCGTTCGGGCCCCGGTTGATGCTTCAGCGTGGGAACCTGATTACGACGGAGAGGCTCAGAGGCAGGTGGCTGATAAGTATCATTTTGTTGATTACTTTACTTGCTAAAATCCATGTTTGACTCATGTTTTACTTGCTTAATTGTGGATTTACCCTAGGTTTTAGAACTTCCTCTTATTTTGGACTTAATTGTAAATTTACACATATTTGGATTATTTGGCGACTAAATTTTTGATCTATTTTTGTAGGCATGAAAGGTTCATGGACCTAGGGCATACTGGGTCAAACTTGAGTCGGAAGTGGACCCGGATCGAGTTATCAAGCTTCGGATTAATCTGGGCCGTCCGATTCAAAAGCGGCTAGATCTGAGCCATCTGGGATCATCTGAAGCAATCCAAGCTAGGGTTAGGGTTAATCAAGCACTCTGATCAAGATCTGAAGGTTTCATCCCAATCAGAGATCATTCAACCGTTGGATCAAGCTCAGAGGGTTCTAGATCGTCCATTCACAAATTAGGTTGATCTGGACCATCCATTGCAAATCTGGAGGATCCGAGCTACCACGAGGCAGATCCTGACCCTTGATCAACATTTGGAAATTTTGGGCCAGATTGGATGAAGATCAGCCGTTGGATTTTCTCAAATCAATCTGGATCGTCCATTGTTAAGTATTTAATCAGAAATTCCCTCAGCTTTCTCCTCGTCGCGTCTCCGCCGCAGTTTCTTCCTTCTTCGTTTCTTCTTCATTTCTTCAGCTGTTTCTTCAATCCAAGGGGTGCGACCACCCTTTCTCTTCATTTGGATCAAGTCGAGGTCACTGGGGAGAGCAATCGGTGGAAGTTCAGCTCGGAATTGGGCAAGAACAGAGCTGAGTGAGGGTTTCCTCAGCTCTGTATTTGGTTACTTCGATTTCGGTTTTGTCAGGTTCTACATCAGTCCAAGCTATCTGGAGGGGTTCTCGGATAAGCTTTGATTGTTCCCGCACCTTCATTTCAATCAGACAAGGCTGAATTGAAGAAATCGATTGGGTTTCCCTCTTGAACAGAGTTTGAGCTGAAATGGATCGCAGATTCAGTTCCCCAGTGAATTGCTGAGCTTAGGGGTACGAGGCCAGCCCTTGCGTGACGAACAAGGAGACCTTGAGCTAATGGAGTGATTAGGGTTTAGATTTCTTGCTGTAATTTCCGTTTCTAGCTGTAATTTTCGAATTCTGCGGTGTTTTGTTTCTGTCTTTGTTTCAGAATAGTTAACTTCGTTTACTGCATTGTTCCAGCTTAAATTAGGGTTCAATCTTCAAGTTAAGTAGTTTAGGAATGTGTTTAGTGGATAATTGCTTTTAATTCGAGTTTAATTCTTGTTTAATTGCTGCGTATCAGTTTTTTCCCCTGTTACAGCTTGCGTATCAACTTTACATGCTGCGTATCATTCTTCTTTTCTGCAATTCTCTTTAGCTCTGAAACCTTTAGCTAATTTCGCATCTAGTATTTCAATTTAGTTGAACTAAGTTGTTCACTTTTAGCTTCAGTTCTTAGTTTTTGTTTAGCTTAGTAATTTTGCATTTTATTTCTGTTCATTTGCGCAACAAATTCTGTTTTCAGTTTATCCGAATTCCTGCATTCGAAATCTGAGATCTGCATTCATCCTTGCACTAAGTTTGTTTCTGAATTTATCTGAATCCATGCGTATCAGTTTCGTTGCAACTTGATTCACATTTCTGCACATTGTTTCAGCTTTAACGTTTCTGAATTTGATACATTCCTGCACATCAAGCTTCGGTTTACAGGTTTGCAGAGTTTGTGTCAAGGAAACCTTGGATTTACTACATCTCATTTGAACATTAGGCTCGAGAAATTACTTACAGTTTGGTCATCTGGTTTGCATTTACTTCAGTTCTAAAGTTTAGCCTAGTGGTTGCGTATCAGTTCCATGATGGTGTATCAATTTGCATCCTTGTGAGTTCAGTTTTAGTTTCTGAATTGTTCATCCTGCACATCAGTTTTCTGAATCCTTCCTGCATATTAGCTTGTAACCTTTGCAGCTGGTTCTGTTGGCTTTACATTCAGCTTGTTTTGAATTATTGTAGTCAATTCTGAAATCCTGTATTTCAGTTTTTGTTGTCTTCATTCTTGCACATTAGTTCTGCATTAGGGGTGTCTTTGAATGTATTTAGACCGTTGGTTTGTTGCTGAATTTCTTCTTTCCTCTCGGCATAATAATTCATGAATAAATTGCCCCAATTCTGAATTTGAATCTGAATTCCCAGTCCACAGTGTAAGCACTTAGCATCAGTTTCATGTTGGCACGTTGGTTTTCCTTTTCTGCATGTCTAGGTTGCCTCAATTTCTGCATATGAGTCTCCAATTCTGCAGCTTTTCAGTTATCTGTTCTGAGCTCTGAATGCCGAATGCATTCAGAAACATTACAGCCATTGCCTGCTGAAATTCCTGCACTTGTTTCAGCCTTGCCTTCTGCTAGTGAATCCTGCGTGTATATCAGTTCTGCTGCAATTTCAATTCTGTCTTCAAGTCATTTTTGCACATCACGTTCATTTCTGAATTTGTGGGTTTATTCGAGTGGTGTCTGTGTTTATGAGCTGTAGAAGTTGCAATTGAGTGGTTTGTTTCAATTCCATTCGCTTTATATCAGCTCATAGTCCTGCATTAATATCATTTTCGGCACATAAGTTTGTAGCCCTGCGTATCAAGTTCCCTTTTTATTCATTGATGCATTTGTATCAAGGTCAATTTCGATTTTGAATGATAATTCCTGAAGTTAAAATTCAATTGGTAGGGCACTTTTTGCATTTGATAGCAGAATTGTTTCAAAAGTCGGTTAAGTGTATTGGTTGATTGAATTGTTTATTGGTTAAGTTCATCAATTGCCTAGTTAATTTGCTTGGTTCAGTTTACTCCTTTTCCGTGTGTTTTTATTTCCAATTGCAACCCAAAACTCGAATATTTATTTGAAACCCGAAAACACAAACGACACATAAACACGAGCGCGAATCAAACAAACATCAACTAGTCCTCAGGAAAAATACGACATGTGGCCCCTTTACTACGCTTTTCATACTTTGATTGCAAAAAGGGTTTCCAGCTTTTTATAAATATCTAAATCTGATGGACCCACACATTTCGTGACAATTACCTTAGCTAAATCGGGTCCGTCAAATTTTTGGCGCCGTTGCCGGGGAAGCAACTAGTTGATTTGTTTGATCTTTGCTTGTGTGCTTATGGGCATATCATTTGATTCTATATTCTTATGATTTATCTTTTGTATACGGGTACTGCTATTTTTCTTATTTGTTTTGTGACAGGACTGCCAGTTCAAAATGTTTTCATCTACTTACCAGCAGCCATGTCAACAATTTCAACAGCAGAACCAACGTTTCAATCAACCACTACAGCAATTTCAACCACAATTCCAGAATTTCCAGCACTCAAATGATCAATTTCAGTCAACATATTAGTTTTTTCAGTCTTTCCAAAATTTTCAGCAAAATCAACCAAATTTCCAGCCACAAAATCAGCATGGGTAGCCGCCATTCCAGAGTTTTCAGCCCCAGTTTGAGCAACCATTTCAGCAATTTCAGCCCGATTTTCAGCAACCCTATCAACAAAATCAAGTATCTTTTCAAGGAATTCAGCAAGTGTGTTTTGATAATCAGAATTTTCAGCAATCACCCTTCCCTCAAGTTCAACCAAACCAAGGATTTCAGCATCATAACCAAAATTTCCAACAGCCTTTTGTAAGTTTTCAGCAGGGAAATAATCAATTTCAGCCTCAACCTCAGCCATGGCAGCAAGAATTTCAACCTATACAGAATTTTCAACAACCTCTTCAATATTCACAGCCATACGATCCAAATTTTCAGTTTCAAAACCAGAATTTCCAGCCCATTCAATTTCAGTGTTCACCACCACAATTTCAACCTCAGATCCAAGAATTTCAGAATCAGAATTTTCCACCATCTCCACCAAGTTGTGAACCAAGTTTTCAGCAATTTAATCAGCCTATTCAACCATTTTATCAGCCCCCACAGTCTCCATTTCAGAATGCACAACCTTCTCTTGGTCTTCAACAGCCTTATGTTACATTTCAAGATCAACAAGAGTTCCACACTAACCAAGGAGGCTTTGATGATCCTGATTGGAGTGAGGCTCAACAACAAAGGATGATGGAGATGTGTCAACAAGTCCTACAACAACAGCAAAGTTGTCACCAACAACAACAAGACATCGGAGAACGCCTTGGAAAATTGATAGATCAATGGAATCAGATAAAAGCCCAAAGATCAGGACAATCAGATGAATCTACAGGTGTAGGGGATTGCACAGAGCCTCAGGAACCACCTACATGATTGATACATCAGAAAATTCAGAGGATAGGATTCAGAGTGTAGGGGATTGCACTGAGCCCCAAGAATCACCCATTCCTACTGATTTAGAGGCATGGGAGGAGATGGATAGTAGAGCTTGTAACAACCTTGACTTCGACTCTGAAACTTTACAGGACCCTTCTAAACTTTTATTTTGTAAGGATATTGCTATTGATGGTCCTAAGCTTTCTAATTTGGTTGTTGCAGGAATGGTTGAGGAAACATGTATTGAAGATGATTCTACAGGTGTAGGGGATTGCACTAAGCCCCAGGGACCACCGCAAGATTTAAAGGATAAATCAGAAAGTGTAGGGACTTGCATGGTGGAAGCAAGAACCCAAGGATCACCTGTTTTAGTTGAGCGTCCACCAGAACTTGAACCTGAAGTGGAGCAATTACTTGACCAGGAGGGGGCCACAGATACATCTACTTTTGTAGAATCTCCAGGTATTTTTCAGCACGATCAGGTAAATACTCCTTCTAATTTTTCTGAAAATTGTAATGATGTACCTCAAACTGATTTTATTGTTTTTGATACACTTATGGATACATCTCTTGTAGAATTTGATTGTGAAGAACTCATAGAGGTACATAGTGTAGAAATTGTTGAATATGAAGCATGTGGTGATACATATCATGAAAATGTTGAATGTGAAAATTTTTTAGAAGAGCCTGAAATTGATATTGATTTTTGTGATGAGTCTCTTGATATATCTTATGCTGAAAATAATTGTGAAAATACATTGAGGCACCTAAAATTGATTTTATTGGCTGTGATACATTGCTTGATACATCCTTGATGGAAAATAATTGTGATAATTCTATTGAAGTGCCAAAAATTGATTTCTTTGTTTGTGATGAGTTTTTGGATGCAAATGTCGTAGGAAATAATTGTGAAAAATTTATTGAGGCACCACAAATTAATTTAATTGGATATGATGCAGTTTTGGTTTCATTTCATGCAGAGACTGATATTATTTTATTTCCTTCGTACCCTGCACGCTTGAGAGAGGTATTACATTGTTTTGCAGGGTCTAGAAGACTTCTGGAGTGGGTGCTCCGTCTGAACAGACTTCAGCCTCCTGGAAGGACTTCTAGAAGGCATCAAGAAGGAGGAGATGGTTTTACTTTAATTCGAAGCACTCCATTCCTTCAATGGATTTTGAACCTAAATCGCCTTCGGCCACCGGAGGATATTTCTGCAAAGTTCAAGTGTGGGGGAGTCCTAATTCTCTCAGCTACCTATATTCCTCCACTACCACGATGGAGGATACTTCTTGATAGACTCCGTCCACCAGAAGTAAAGGGGAGATTGTTCTTTCTTGCATTTTCTTTTACTTTTATGACTTCTAGAATTTTCCTTTAAATTGAGTCCTTGCTAATAAATGCATGAGTAGAGTAGAATGAATAGGAGTCATTGTAAATACCTTGTTATTTCTTTTGTCACTTTTTCTTGCATGAGTGGAAATAAATGTATCCCTCTAGGTTATCTCCATAGTATTTTAGAGTCTTTTGAAAATAAATTAAATTTGGTTGTTAAAACTTAGGGTTTGAGCTCATGGATGAATTCTTGGATATTTGAGTACTACTTGGCTTTAGATTCTTAATTGATGATTTGAGATGAATCATTTGCACCTAGTGAGAATTAGCCTTATTTTTGTGGCACACCTATGTTATTGTACTCTAGAACTTGCTTAGGTTCTTTCAAAATCATATTTCAATGATTGGATCACATTTATAAAGGCTAAACAATTTGTTTCCCTTTCCATATCAATTTTGGCAAAAATCATGTTCATTCCATTTTTCTTTCCTTATTTCCTACTCTTAACCCCACTTTTCTATGGGCTTGTTTGTTTGGAATGCTTCTAATGCTACTTTGCCCGAGACGGACAAAGATTTAAGTGTGGGAGAGTGACTAGTGTTTTGGGAAGATTCTGTATCAAGGAGGCATTTTGGATCCAAAAGAAAAATATTTTTTGTCAAGTTGAAGCCAAAAGAATGAGTTTGGTGCCAAGAATGAGCAAGAGAGATGGAATCAATTGGAGATCGAGTTTTCTTATCATATTTTGAAGATTTAAGTGGCAAGCAAAGAAAAAAAATCTGCACCATTTCAAAGAAAAAAAAAATCAGTGCCAAAAAGGAAGGATGAGATCAAAGAAGAAAAAAAAATGGAAGTGTATCAACTCACCTAGTGAAGCATTTAACTCTCCATTACTATGTGATGTATTTATTTTGAGAAATCAGAGTTTTGCAATGACTCAGCCGTGGAGCTGAAATTGAGAGCAAAACAGAAAAAAAATTTCAGATACAAAGCCAAGATAAGTTGGCACGCAAGAAGTGAAGTGTGGATAAAGAATTGGGAAGTTGGAATTGTGGAAGCCAAGTTCACACAACAATCTGATAGAGTCTGAGTTGAAGCTGTTTTAGCTACTTAATTCTGAGGGCATCCCAGTGAGCGTGGGCCGCCACGCGCCGCCTGAGAGCCTCGCCGAGGCTTCCCAGTCGAGGGCATCCCAGGGAGTGTGGGCCGCCACGCGCCGCCTGAGAGTCTCGCCGAGGCTTCCCGGTCGAGGGCATCCCAGGGAGCGTGGGCCCCACGCGCCGCCTGACTGCCTCGCCGAGGCTTCCCGGTCGAGGGCATCTCAGTGAGCGTGGGCCGCCACGCGCCGCCTGAGAGCCTAGCCGAGGCTTCCTGGTCGAGGGCATCCCAGGGAGCGTGGGCCGCCACGCGCCGCCTGAGAGTCTCGCCGAGGCTTCCCGGTCGAGGGCATCCCAGGGAGCGTGGGCCGCCACGCGCCGCTTGAGAGCCTCCCCGAGGCTTCCCGGTCGAGGGCATCCCAGGGAGTGTGGGCCACCACGCGCCGCCTGAGAGCCTCGGCGAGGCTTCCCGGTCGAGGGCATCCCAGGGAGCGTGGGCCGCCACGCGCCGCATGAGAGCCTCGCCGAGGCTTCCCGGTCGAGGGCATCCCAGGGAGCGTGGGCCGCCACGCGCCGCCTGAGAGCCTCGCCGAGGCTTCCCGGTCGAGGGCATCCCAGGGAGCGTGGGCCGCCATGCGTCGCCTGACAGCCTCGCCGAGGCTTCCCGGTCGATGGCATCCCAGGGAGCGTGGGCCGCCACGCGCCGCCTGAGAGCCTCGCCGAGGCTTCCCGGTCGAGGGCATCCCAGGGAGCGTGGGCCGCCACGCTCCGCCTGAGAGCCTCGCCGAGGCTTCCCGGTCGAGGGCATCCCAGTGAGCGTGGGCCGCCACGCGCCGCCTGAGAGCCTCGCCGAGGCTTCCCGGTCGAGGGAATCCCAGGGAGCGTGGGCCGCCACGCGCTGCCTGAGAGTCTCGCCGAGGCTTCCCGGTTGAGGGCATCCCAAGGAGCGTGGGCCGCCACGCGTCGCTTGAGAGCCTCGCCGAGGCTTCCCGGTCGAGGGCATCCCAGGGAGCGTGGGCCGCCACGCGCCGCCTGAGAGCCTCGCCGAGGCTTCCCGGTCGAGGGCATCCCAGGGAGCGTGGGCCGCCGCGCGCCGCCTGAGAGCCTCGCCGAGGCTTCCCGGTCGAGGGCATCCTAGGGAGCGTGGGCCGCCACGCGCGGCATGAGAGCCTCGCCGAGGCTTCCCAGTTGAGGGCATCCCAGGGAGCGTGGGCCGCCGCGCGCCGCCTGAGAGTCTCGCCGAGGCTTCCCGGTCAGGGCATCCCAGGGAGCGTGGGCCGCCACGCGCGGCCTGAGAGCCACGCCGAGGCTTTCCGGTCGAGGGCATCCCAGGGAGCGTGGGTCGCCACGCGCCGCCTGAGAGCCTCGCCGAGGCTTCCCGGTCGAGGGCATCCCATGGAGCGTGGGCCGCCTCGCCGAGGCTTCCCGGTCGATGGCATCCCAGGGAGCGTGGGCCGCCACGCGCCGCCTGAGAGCCTCGCCGAGGCTTCCCGGTTGAGGGCATCCCAGGGAGCGTGGGCCGCCACGCGCCGCCTGAGTGCCTCGCCGAGGCTTCCCGGTCGAGGGCATCCCAGTGAGCGTGGGCCGCCACGCGCCGCCTGAGAGCCTCACCGAGGCTTCCCGGTCGAGGGCATCCCAGGGAGCGTGGGCCGCCACGCGCCGCCTGAGAGCCTCGCCGAGGCTTCCCGGTCGAGGGCATCCCCGGGAGCGTGGGCCGCCACGCGCCGGCTGAGAGCCTCGCCGAGGCTTCCCGGTCGAGGGCATCCCAGGGAGCGTGGGCCGCCACGCGTCGCCTGAGAGCTTCGCCGAGGCTTCCCGGTCGAGGGCATCCCAGGGAGCGTAGACTGCCACGTGCCGACTGAGAGCCTCACCGAGGCTTCCCGGTCGAGGGCATCCCAGGGAGCGTGGGCCGCCACGCGCCACCTGAGAGCCTCGCCGAGGCTTCCTGGTCGAGGGCATCCCAGGGAGCGTGGGCCGCCACGCGCCGCCTGAGAGGCTCGCCGAGGCTTCCCGGTCGAGGGCATCCCAGGGAGCGTGGGCCGCCACGCGCCGCCTGAGAGCCTCGCCGAGGCTTCCCGGTCGAGGGCATCCCAGGGAGCGTGGGCCGCCACGCGTCGCCTGAGAGCTCACTGAGGCTTCCCGTTCGAGGGTATCCCAGGGAGCGTGGGCCGCCACGCGCCGCCTGAGAGCCTCGCCGAGGCTTCCCGGTCGAGGGCATCCCAGGGAGCGTGGGCCGCTGCGTGCCGCCTGAGAGCCTCGCCGAGGCTTCCCGGTCGAGGGCATCCCAGGGAGCGTGGGCCGCCACGCGCCGCTGAGAGCCTCGCCGAGGCTTCCCGGTCGAGGGCATCCCAGGGAGCGTGGGCCGCCACGCGCCGCATGAGAGCCTCGCCGAGGCTTCCCGGTCGAGGGCATCCCAGGGAGCGTGGGCCGCCGCGCGCCGCCTGAGTGCCTCGCCGAGGCTTCCCGGTCTAGGGCATCCCAGGGAGCGTGGGCCGCCACGCGCCGCCTGAGAGCCTCGCCGAGGATTCCCAGTCGAGGGCTTCCCAAGGAGCGTGGGCCGCCACGCGCCGCCTGAGATCGTCGCCGAGGCTTCCCGGTCGAGGGCATCCCTGGGAGCATGGGCCGCCACGCGCCGCTGAGAGCCTCGCCGAGGCTTCCCGGTCGAGGGCATCCCAGGGAGCGTGGGCTGCCACGCGCCGCCTGAGAGCCTCGTCGAGGCTTCCCGTTCGAGGGAATCCCAGAGAGCGTGGGCCGCCACGCGCCGCCTGAGAGCCTCGCCGAGGCTTCCCGGTCGAGGGCATCCCAAGGAGTGTGGGCCACCACGCGTCGCCTGAGAGCCTCGCCGAGGCTTCCCGGTCGAGGGCATCCCAGGGAGCGTGGGCCGCCGCGCGTCGCCTGAGAGCCTCGCCGAGGCTTCCCGGTCGAGGGCATCCCAGGAGCGTGGGCCGCCACGCGCCGCCTGAGAGCCTCGCCGAGGCTTCCCGGTCGAGGGCATCCCAGGGAGCGTGGGCCGCCACGCGTCGCCTGAGAGCCTCGCCGAGGCTTCCCGTCGAGGGCATCCCTGGGAGCGTGGGCCGCCACGCGCCGCCTGAGAGCCTCGCCGAGGGTAATGCAGCAACGTCTGTTTCCTTGGAAAACCTTCGGGAAGAGCGCGCTA
The DNA here is from genome assembly GCA_024364735.1 of Boesenbergia rotunda. Taxonomy (NCBI): domain Eukaryota; kingdom Viridiplantae; phylum Streptophyta; class Magnoliopsida; order Zingiberales; family Zingiberaceae; genus Boesenbergia; species Boesenbergia rotunda. The sequence goes on from JAGFNQ010005084.1 coordinate 299,326, forward strand.
AACCGCGGAAATATATCTTGAAGCCCAATCATTCGACGCGCGCAATTGTATAAAACACTTCCAGATTTCCAGATACATCGAACCATATCCAGAGGGCCAAACCAACGGTGTGCGTAGGATAAGCGCTAGGTATCCATAAGGCTAAACATTAGACGCACGGTAGGTGTGTCCTCCATACTTTCCTTTATTCGTCTTGCTGGAGGACAGAACAACCGCATGGCTGCCTCTCCGGGACCCGCAGTAAGGCATCCGATGCGTTAATGCCTTTCTGAGTATGTAAAGAAAGACCCGTCTTGCTAGGGAGTGCTGACCATCACAACCCGTATGGATCTCCTCCTTCCACTTCCGAACAGGCTGCTGGTGTCCCTCCTTCTAGCGTCATTTTTGATCCTGTCGCGAGTGGAGTGGCAGCCCAACGGAATGGACGGGCCTCCCGGGAGCCATGGGTCAATGATGTGGTCGTCGTCTGCCGCGCCTCGCCTTGTCCCTGCAAAACAGTGACCGTCAGCAAACCCCCGGGGGATCCCCGGTCAGGCACTCCGACGATCAAGTCAGTTCCCAGCATAGATGAACGGAAACTGAATGTAGATGGGGCAAGGGATGCGAGAGCTCGCGCGCGCGTACCTGGAGTAGGGAGAGTGTCGAGCTTATATGACCGGGGGGGGGCTGACAACCCCTGCCGCTAGATGGGACAGGTGTGATGATTACCAGCCGTATGAGCATGGACAACGTGCGACATGGCGCGGAGTGCTCCGACAGTACCAGGGTATCGGATGAGTCGTATAAGAGTACTGAATGTGTAGTGCGAGAGTACGGGATGCGCGGTATAGTCGCGTGGAGGTGTCAGGGATAGGCAAGGCGTGAATAACCCTACCGATGGGACTGTACCCTGGGAGTAAGAATGTGAAGGGGTGCATGGGCAGGACAGCCCGTACCTCGAGTGCCGACCAGCGGGCCCTCATGCTAGGGGCCGCGTCGGGTAAAGACCAGGGAGCGCGGGTTGCCGCGCTCCGCCGGGTGGAGAGAAAGAGAGAGCACAGGATACGCCCTGGGTCGGGGTATCACGAGACTTGATACTGCTAACGAGGCAGAACCCTGTTCGGGGTTGGGGGCAAACTGATATGAATGACCGGGCCTTCCACAGAGTTGATTGGTCGGGGGCTGGCCTAACCGCTTCCTCTGGTGACTTGTTGGGCCCGTCCCTTCTTCTTTTCTATGGGAGGTTCCCCGGGAGCGGGGCTCCGTCTGCTGATAGGGCGACTGCCCTGTTGGTGAGGCCTCCTTGGCGCCAGGTGGCCTTGTGGGCCCGGCCCCTACCCCCACTCGTAGGTGAGGTCGGGATCACTAATCATGATCATATTTTGAAAAAACGTGAAAAAAATTTTCAGCTTGAGCTTCGTCGGCACTTGGCCGACAGCTTGAGCTTCGTCGGCAGGAGCTTCGTCGGCAGCTTGGCCGACAGCTTGAGCTTCGTCGGTAGGAGCTTCGTCGGCAGCTTGGCCGACGGCTTGAGCTTCGTCGGTAGCTTGATCCCGATGACAATTTTCAAGCTCAGCTTCCAAACTTCTTATTTTAGTTTGATACTCTACTTCCCTTGATCATGACTCTTCTAGTGATTTTTTGTATGCTTCTTCTCTTGACTCTGCCTCTCTTAGCGTTGACTCTGCCTCTCTTAGCGATCGCAGGTATGCTGTCTTATTCATTTCTAAAATCTCGATGGACCGGACCAGAGACCGCACTAGCTCCACTGCGTTCGGCTCAGGGTCAGCAGGCTGCCAAGAGGTAGCAAATGCATTAATAAATAAAATAAATAAATATTATTTAAAACGAAGCTGAAATTGCATCTTTCAAACAGAGAGCTAGGCATAAAACAAATTACTAAGCTGGGAAGCAAAAAAAAAAAGTAAACAGGAACAAGCTGATGAAAAAAAAAACAAAATAAATAAATAAAGACTCAGCAGGGTAGATTACATCACGCTCCTCGATTGCACGCTGCGAGTAGGGGTGAGCAAAAATTCGGAAAAACCGAATTAACCGAACCGAATTAACCGAATTTTGAAATTCGGTTCGGTTAATTCGGTTTTCGGTTTTTTTTATAATTCGGTTCGGTTTTTCGGTTAAATCGGTTCGGTTTCAGTTTTGAGTTTTGTAATTCGGATAAATCGAATAAATCGAATAAAAATATTAATTTAATTATTTTTATTTAAAAATATAATTAATTAAATAAAATCTGGTTATTTTAATTAAAAATTCGAATTGAATTTAAAATTTTGGGTAATTCGGTTAATTCGGTCGAAAACTGAATTAATCAAAAAAATTTCGGTTCGGTTTTCTCGAGAAAATCGGTCGGTTCGGTTTTTTTTGAAAAAAATTGGTTTATTCGGTTCGGTTCGGTTCGGTTTTAACCGAATACTCACCCCTAGCTGCGAGGACGAGGACTCGGCAGGGTAGATTACATCACACTCCTCGATTGCACGCTGCGAGGACGAGGACTGTTGCGAAGTATCCATCTACTAATAAATAAAATAAATAAATATTATTAAGGTCGACTACTAGGAAACGAAAAAAACAGAAACAATAAAATCTAATAGCAAATGCATCTTAACTGATCCCGGGTTAGCTTGCGTGTAACCTGGCCCGACAGCCTGGCGCTCAGTCAGACGATAGGTAGCTAGCAGGCTGAGCGATCTCGTTAGACGGAGGGTCGGTGGGCTTGGGCGCCCTGGCTTGCTACATCGTAGCCCCCGCAGTCTTGTAGTATCCCTCTCCTGGGTCGCATGGTCTAATACTCATCCAAACTCGGGTTCCCGCCCAAGCGTGTTGGCCCGCACTACAGATGCCCAGGGGATGCGTGCCCGTCGCCCTTCGGCCCAGCCCTCGCTGGTCAGTAGTCGGCACCCTCAGAAGCCCTCAGCTGGCCTCGTTGCTCAGTGCCCAGTCGGCACAACCACTCCCTGACACAGGACTACCGGGGACTGTACGTGGTCGGCACAGTACGTTAGTCGTCCTGGTCCTCAGTGGCGGATATCTCGCCGAGGTAGTGATCCGCCTGCCACATCTTGTCCCCCGTACCTCGACCACATGCCCTGGTGTCAGGCCGAGCGGCGTCTAAACGGCGCCAACTCTTAAGTTGACAGGTCTCCTTTCCTTAATATAGCATGCACCCCTTTACCCTGCCATCTGTGGACATGTATGGCCTTGTCCTCACTATGCGACAGCTAAAGGCAGGCGGAGCAGAACCTGTCAGCTTCCCCGGCTACATATGCTCTCCACTTCGCATTTCCCAGGTACGCGCGATAGTGCAATTTGCTACTGTTCTATTGCCTTCTCTCGCCACCGTCGTGTACTGACTTGACCGTCGGAGTGCCTGGCCGGGGACTTTTCCAGGCGGGTTCTAACGTCTCTGTTTTGCATATTAGGGGCGACCTAGTCCGTCACGCCACTTCAGCGACCTCGCTCGCCTCGGAGACTCATCCCGCTGTAAGGGCGTCCGACTCACTTGGCGACAGGATCAAATTTGGCGCTAGAAGGAGGGACACCAGCAGCCTGATCGAAAGTGAAGATGGATTAGCCTTACGATATAAACATGGATATCTCTCGAGGGGAATACGAGGTACTCATGCCTACGCGAGCTAAGCAGAGGGCCTCTCAAAGGCTCTCTCAGGATGCCAGTAGAGACCTCAGGGCCCGGAGCCAGTTGCCTGCCGCGTCTCAGGAGGACAAGGCAGGCCTGTGGCGCCTGAAGGTGGTCTGGCAGCTTCCCCTGCGGCCGTACCCCATGAGCAAGTTGGCGAGGCCCACTCTGCGTCGGCCGAGGCTTCAGTTTCCAACCCGGTGTGCGGGAGGCGACTGGACAAGGGGAAAGCTCCGGCTGACCCTGCTTCAACCTGGCCGGAACGTAGCCCCTTTGCTACTTGGATCTTGGAAGATCCTGTGCCTCATCACCTCCGCTTCTTCACGGTCCCTGAGTACGGGGGGATTACGGATCCGGAGGAGCACCTGATGAAGTTTGAAAGCGCTGCCCTACTCCAGCAGTATCCGGAGGGTGTCAAATGCCGCGCTTTCCTAACCACGCTCTCGGGCGCCGCCCAGAGGTGGTTTGACCGACTCCCCGACGGGTCGGTCACGAGCTTTGAGAAGTTCTAGAGGGTGTTCATGCAGCACTTCGCTAACAGTCGAAGGCACCACAAGACGAGTCTCAACCTCTTTGCCTTAAAGCAAGGGCCGAAGGAAACCCTTCGGTCCTACATTAAGAGGTTTAACGAGTTGGCGATGGATGTACCAACTGCTACCCAAGAGGTTATGGTCAGCGCGTTCTCTCAGGGGCTGCAGGAGGGAGAGTTTTTTCGCTCGCTAATCAAAAAGCCCCCGAAGGATTTCGACAGCCTTCTGTGGAAGGCTGACAAATACATCAACGTCGAGGAAGCACAGGCGGCCCGGCGAAAGGAATCAGTGGCCCTGGCACCCCCTCCTCCTGCCCACACTGCCAGGCCCGCGGGAAGACCCATTCGAAGTCCCCGGGGTCCCGCTGAGCCCATGGGCATGGAGAGGCGTCACGTGCAGTAGGTGGCGCAGGGGTGTTTCCCCGCCTGGTGGAGGTCGTACTGCACCTTCCACCAAAGTCACGGGCACGCCACGGAGGAGTGCCGACAAGTTGGTCGGGGTGGGCTCAGGCCCCCAGAGGCCGAGGGCGACAAACACCTCCCGGACGGGGAGCAGGCCGAGGTGGCCCGAGCGTCGACCCGATGGCTGAGGAGCTGCGAGAAAACCTGACGGTCGCCTGGAACCTATTCCCTCAAGGGAACCGAGTGGTGGAAGAAGAGCAGGAGAACCGGCAAAACGTCGTTCGAGGTGGCGTGCACGTCATCTCGGGCGGCCCAACAGGAGGAGATTCTCACCGAGCTCGAAAAGCCCACGTGCACCGGTTAGAGATCCACCATGTCGAACTAGTCTAGCCCAGGCAGATGGGCCACAAATCAGTTTCGGGCCCCAAGATCTTCAGGGGTTGGAAGTTCCCCACGATGAGCGCTGGTCATCACAGCCATCATCGCTAATTATCAGGTCCACCGCACCATCATGGACATAGGCAGCTCGGTCAACATCCTCTACAAGGGGGCATTTGACCAGCTCCAGATTGAGAAATCTCACTGGAGCTAGTGGCGACCCCATTGTTTGGCTTCACCGGGAATGCGGTGCATCCCATCGGCCAGATCTGGCTGGCCGTCTCTTTGGGCGAGGAGCCTTTGAAGAGGACTCGGTGGTCCACCTTTTTGGTGGTCGACGCCCCTTGTCCTATAACGCTATCCTGGGCCGGCCTGCACCTGCACTCAATGAGTTCTGAGCCGTCGCCTCCACCTTCTACCTGAAGGTCAAATTCCCCGTCGGGAACCAGGTGGGCGAGGTCAGGGGTGATCAGAAGGTAGCCCGGTGATGCTACGTCAGTGACGTTCATGAAGAAAGTCGCAAAGTCCCACGCCCCTTTGCTGATTGCAACATGGTCCAAGCCCCTCCCTGGTCTGAGCTGCACGAGGACAAGGAGGAGGTGCAGCTCCTCCCGACCGGGAGGAATCCCGAGTCAAGATTGCCGCAGGATTGCCAGAAGAACTGAAGAGGTCCTTGCTGGAATGCTTGGCTCGCAATCAGGATGTCTTCTCCTGGTCCGTCAAGGAACTAAGAGGCGTCCGACCGGAGGTCACCAAGCACCGCCTCCACGTCTACCCCCACGCTCGGCCAGTGAAGCAAAGAAAGCGGGACTTCAGCACCAAGCAGAACAAGGCGATCAGGGCGGAGATCGAGAGGCTAACGGAGGCAGGACACATCAGAGAGGTGTAGTTCCCTTCCTGGCTGGCCAACGTGGTGTTGGTGCCTAAGCCGGACAACAGATGGTGGATCTGCATCGACTTTCGGGATCTCAACAAGGCCTGCCCGAAAGATTGTTAGCCTTTGCCTCGGATTGATCAGATGGTGGACTCGACGGTAGGTAGCGTGTTCATCTCCATGTTGGACGCCTACCAGGGGTACCATCAAGTACCCCTGGCAGCAGAGGATCAAGAAAAGATTAGTTTCATAACAACAGATGGTACCTACTGCTATACTGTTATGCCATTTGGATTGAAGAACGCTGGAGCCACCTACCAACGAATGATGAATAAGGTCTTCCGTCCCAGATCGGGAGGAACGTGGAGGTATATGTTGATGACATCCTCATCAAGTCTGTCCGTACGGAAGATTTGGTGTCGGATGTTGAGGAGACCTGCCGGACATTGCGGGGGTACGGGCTTAAGCTGAACCCAGCTAAGTGCCTTTTTGGTGCGCGGAGGGGGAAGTTCCTGGGCTATATCGTGACTGAGCGGGGCATAGAAGCTAACCTAGGAAAGGTCAAGGCTCTGCTGGATATGCCTCCACCCAGGAACCTACGAGAAGCTCAGCGGCTCGCGGGGCGAATCACAGCCCTGTCTCGGATCATTTCTCGATCAGCAGAGAGAGGGCTGCCTTTCTTCAAAACTCTCCGCAAAGCTACCAAGTTTCAATGGGATGTCGACTGTGATAAGACATTCGAAGAGCTGAAGACCTACCTCGCTGAATTGCCTGTGTTGGCGAAGCCAGAAGTGGGGGAGACTCTCTATGTGTATTTGGCTGCGTCGGTTGACTCGGTCAGCCTAGTTTTCGTTAAACAGGAGGCGACTGAGCAGCAGCCAGTGTACTTCTTCGCCCATTATTAAAGGGAGCTGAGTGCCGCTACACGACACTCGAGAGATTGATGTACGTGCTGTTGTTGGGTGCTCGAAGGCTTCGTCCCTATTTCTTGGCGCATTCTATCGTGGTTTTGACAAACAGCAACCTAGGCCGAGTAGCCTCGAACCTCGAAGCGTCAGGGCAATTGATCAAGTGGACTACTGAACTGAGTGAGTATGACATTCAGTATCAACCTCGACCAGCTATCAAAGCTCAAGCTCTAGCCGACTTCCTAAGTGAGCTGCATGCGGACGAGATTGAAGAAGCATGGCAGATATATGTGGATGGCTCGTCCGCTCGGTCGGGGAGTGGAATTGGTGTTCTGATGATCTCCCCTAGCGGAGAGAAGATGCATCTGTCGGTGCGGTTGGAGTATAAGGCTACTAATAATGAGGCCGAGTATGAGGCCCTCATAGCCAGACTGCAAGCCGCCAAACGTAGGGGCGGCTCGAGTGACGCTTTACTCAAATTCTCAGCTGGTTACTCAGCAAGTAGCGGGAAGGTTCGAAGTTAACAGTGATCGCCTGCAAGCTTTCATAGAGGCCTATGAGAAGCTGAAGGCTAAATTCAAGGAGGTGCAAGTGAGGAAGATTCCCCGGGAGGAGAACTTCAAGGCAGATGAGTTGGCCAAGCTGGCCAGCTCAGTCGGCTCGTGGGTGCTTCCTCAGGCGGGCGGTCCCGCGCTACTAGTCATGCAGATAGAGAGGCAAGCCAATCTGGAGTTGGAATCCGACTGGCGAACCCCGATCATTGCTTACCTCACATAGGGAACCTTACCAGCTAATCAGGAGGAGGCTCGGTGGCTTAAGAAGCATATCTCCAGATTTACCATGGTCAGGGACACCCTTTACAAGAGGTCATTCTCGCGACCCCTCCTCAAATGCCTAAACGAGGAACATGCTGATTATGTTTTGAGAGAAATTCATCTGGGGATCTGTGGACATCATGCTGGTGCTCGCACAACGGCTCGGAAGGCGATAATGTCTGGATACTATTGGCCCACCCTGCAGGAGGACGCCAATGAGCTGGTGGCCAAATGTTTATCCTGCCAGAAGCACCAGTGCCTGTCGCACCGACCTACGGAGGCCCTGAAGGCGTCAGCGGTCTCTTGCCCTTTTGACAAGTGGGGCATGGACATCGTGGGACCATTCCCAACTTCCGCCGCTTAGAAGAAGTACTTGTTGGTCGCGGTTGATTACTTTTCCAAGTGGATAGAGGCAGAGGCTCTGTCGCGCATCACCGAGCTGGCGGTAATGAAGTTCTTGTGGCGAGACATATTGTGCCGGTATGGGATCCCACACAAAATTGTTTCAGACAACGAAAGACAGTTCCAGGGCCGGAAGATACAAGAATGGTGCGCTAAGTATGGCATCAAGCAGGCTTTTACTTCAGTAGCCTACCCTCAGAGCAACGATCAGGCAGAGGTGGCCAATAGAGAGATCCTTAGAGGGCTAAAGACTAAGCTCTACTACGTTGGTGGAACCTGGGTGGAGGAGCTCCCAAGCGTTTTATGGGCCTTGAGGACCACCGTTAAAGAAACAACCGGATGCACGCCTTTCCAGCTGGTTTATGGAACGGAGGCGGTGATACCGGTCGAGGTCGGGTGTGAGTCAGATCGGAGGGCAGCATATGATGATGATAATCCGGAAAGACGGTGGTTAGAGCTGGATTTGGTCAATAAAATCAGGGACCGAGCGGCGGCCCGAATGTTCGCCTACAGGCAGAAGATGAAGCAGAGATATGACCGGAGGGTGCTGCCCAGAACATTCCAAGTGGGCCACCTTGTCTGGAAAAGAATTAAGCCGGTAGGGGACGTAAGCAAGCTGAGCCTCAGTGGGGTGGGCCCTTCAAGGTTGTCCAGAAGCTTTCTTCGGAAGCATACTACTTAGAAAATGAGAAGGGAAAAAGGTTAGATCGACCTTGGAGTGTGATCCACCTTCAGCCCTATCGGGCTAACTAATGAAGGGTAACGATGTACATGTAAGACGCAATTGACAAGTGGGAGCACTGGGTCCCTACCCCGCTCGCAAATGTATCTGACTCTCGAGCTATATTTCCCGCTGTTCAGCCTGCCTGACCGTGTGTGCTATATTTCCTGCAGTTCGGCTGCTCAGTAGGACGCGTGGTGGCCCACGCTCCCTGAGTCCTGCCCGACTGTGTGCGCTAATTTCCCGCGGTTCAGCCTGCCTGACCATGTGTGCTTTATTTCCCGCAGCTCGGCTGCTCAGTAAGACGCATGGCGGCCCACACTCCCTGAGTCCTGCCCGACTATGTACGCTAATTTCCGCGGTTCAGCCTGCCTGACCATGTGTGCTATATTTCCCGCAGCTCGGCTGCTCAGTAGGACGCGTGGCGACCCACGCTCCCTGAGTCCTGCCCGAATGTGTCCGCTAATTTCCCGCGGTTCAGCCTACTTGACCGTGTGTGCTATATTTCCTGCAGCTCGGCTGCTCAGTAGGACGCGTGGCGGCCCTCACTCCCTGAGTCCTGCCCGACTGTGTGCGCTACTTTCCCGCGGTTCAGCCTGCCTGACCGTGTGTGCTATATTTCCCGCAGCTCGGCTGCTCAGTAGGACGTGTGGCGGCGCACGCTCCCTGAGTCCTGCCCGATTGTGTGCGCTAATTTCCCGCGGTTCAGCCTGCCTGACCGTGTGTGCTATATTTCCCGCAGCTCGGCTGCTCAGTAAGACACGTGGCGGCCCACGCTCCCTGAGTCCTACCCGACTGTGTGTGCTAATTTCTCGCGGTCCAGCCTGCCTGACCGTGTGTGCTATATTTCCCGCAGCTCGGATGCTTAGTAGGACGCGTGGCGGCCCACGCTCCCTGAGTCCTACCCGACTGTGTGCGCTAATTTCCCGTGGTTCAGCTGCCTGACGTGTGTGCTATATTTCCCGCAGCTCGCTGCTCAGTAGGACGCGTGGCGGCCCACGCTCCCTGAGTCCTGCCCGACTGTGTGCGCTAATTTCCGCGGTTCAGCCTGCCTGACTATTGTGCTATATTTCCCGCATCTCGGCTACTCAGTAGGATGTGTGGCGACCCACACTCCCTGAGTCCTGCCCGACTGTATGCGCTATTATCCCGCGGTTCAGTCTGCTTGACCGTGTGTGCTATATTTCCCGCAGCTCGGCTGCTCAGTAGGACGCGTGGCGGCCCACGCTCCCTGAGTCCTGCCCGACTGTGGTGCTATTTCCCGCGGTTCAGCCTGCCTGACCGTGTGTGCTATATTTCCCGCAGCTCGGCTGCTTAGTAGGACGCGTGGCGGCCCACGCTCCCTGAGTCCTGCCCGACTGTGTGCGCTATTATCCCGCGGTTCAGCCTGCCTGACCGTGTGTGATATATTTCCCGCAGCTCGGCTGCTCAGTAGGACGCGTGGCGACCCACGCTCCCTGAGTCCTGCCCGACTGTGTGTGCTAATTTCCTGCGGTTGGCCTGCCTGACCGTGTGCTATATTTCCCGCAGCTCGGCTGCTCAGTAGGACGCGTGGCGGCCCACGCTCCCTGAGTCCTGCCCGAATGTGTGCGCTATTATCCCGCGGTTCAGCCTGCTTGACCGTGTGTGCTATATTTCCCGTAGCTCGGCTGCTCAGTAGGACGCGTGACGGCCCATGCTCCCTGAGTCCTGCCCGATTGTGTGCGCTAATTTCCCGTGGTTCAGCCTGCCTGACCGTGTGTGCTATATTTCCCGCAGCTCGGCTGCTCAGTAGGACGCGTGGCGGCCCATGCTCCCTGAGTCCTGCCCGACTGTGTGCGCTATTATCCGTGGTTCAGCCTGCCTGACCGTGTGTGCTATATTTCCCGCAGCTCGGCTGCTCAGTAGGACGCGTGGCGACCCACGCTCCCTGAGTCCTGCCCGACTGTGTGCGCTAATTTCCGCGGTTCAGCCTGCCTGACCATGTGTGCTATATTTCCTGCAGCTCGGCTGCTCAGTAGGACGCGTGGCGGCCCACGCTCCCTGAGTCCTGCCCGACTGTGTGCGCTATTATCCCGCGGTTCAGCCTGCCTAGCGTGTGTGCTATATTTCCCGTAGCTTGGCTGCTCAGTAGGACGCGTGGCGGCCCACGCTCCCTGAGTCCTGCCGACTATGTGCGCTAATTTCCCGCGGTTCAGTCTGCCTGATCGTGTGTGCTATATTTCCCGCAGCTCGGCTGCTCAGTAGGACGCGTGGCGGCCCACGCTCTCTGAGCCCTGCCCGACTGTGTGCGCTAATTTCCCGCGGTTCAGCCTGTTGACCATGTGTGCTATATTTCCCGCAGCTCGGCTGCTCAGTAGGACGCGTGGCAGCCCACGCTCCCTGAGTCCTGCCCTACTGTGTGCGCTATTATCCCGCGGCTCAGCCTACCTGACCGCGTGTGCTATATTTCCTGCAGCTCGGCTGCTCAGTATGACGTGTGGAGTCCCACATCTCCTGTGTACTGCCCGACCATGCGCGGCGGATGTCCCAAGTCTCAGGACAAGCATGTCCCGCGAGCGCCTCTTTGGTTTGGTTATTCTCGTAGCCGGATCCGAGCCAAGGCATCGGGGACAACCTTAGTCAAGCTCAAAATTCAGCAGCGACTTCGCGATTGGGCACACAGGCGATTTCATTCTACCCACTACTGTGAATCCGTCAAGTAAAAGAGCACCCGCCTGCGTACAGGCCGTTGCCTCGGTCGGGGGGCTCATCCGGGCCATTACGAGGAGAGAGTTTGTTCCACCCCAAATAACCAGAAATGGGTCACGAAGTGGTGGGTGTGCAACCTACGGTGAATTTGGGTCGGGGTGCTCCCACTCAGGTTCGCAGCGTTGCGTAAAACCTCAACGAGTGGTGGTACAGAAGCACAAATAAGTAAAAAAAGGTGAATTCTCATTGATAGAAATGATTACAAAAATCGAGGTATAACACCTTTTGCGTAAGGAAAAATAAAAGGAACGCCTCCGGCCGTAGCCACCCCTGACTCACAGAGCTCCCTGACTCACGGAGCTCGGCTGGGTTTCTTGGGAGACTGGTCCAGGAGCAAGGCGTCCGCAAAATCCTTCAGGTGCTGAAGACACCTTTGCACCGCCTTCAGCACAGAGGCCTGAACTTCATGCTACTGTTGAAGCTTACCCAGCTCCATAGCGCAAGCAGCCAGCTCTTCCTCCTTGGCCTTTAGGACAGCTCGCAAAGTGAAGTGGTATGATTCACCTCGAACAGTTGGGTCTTAAGGGTGACTAACTCCTCGAGGTTCCAAACGGGCCACATCGCCTGGTAATAAGAGCAGGAGTCAGAAGTAGAGAAGAGAAAAATAAAAACCACACCTTTCATAAGCTGAAGTTTCTCGGGTCGGGCCTAGTAGCTCTCGGCCGAACAGATTCTCCAGACTCACGGCTGGATGAAGTTTGCAGACCTCCTGGCCCAAGCACCACTTGAGGACAGGTCACTAGACAAGGCCTCATAAGGAATGGTGCCAGGAGAGACTGGCCCAGGAGAGCAGGCGGCAGCATCCTCACACACGGGGACCCATGGGTTGCGAAGGGGGCAAGGAGCATACAAACAATGAGCCACCCCAGGCTGGCCTTGATTGAAATGGGGGGCACATGATAGTACCCCCTTCAACATTCATCGAGCCGACAGGGTCAGCCGGTCGGCATATAGAACCGCGACGAGTTGAATGACGAAGGACAGTATGAATACTTCCCTTCGCACTCCTTGCTGGAGTACCCCTCCAAACCCTCCTCAAGGAAGTAGCAGGAGAAAACGCTCGAGAGGAGCTTCCCGATTGAGAAAGGGCAAGCTCTGGAGGCGCTGGAGAAAGCGATACCTCAGGGCCGAGCAGAGGAGGAGGGTGCCCAGGAAGGGGGGTCACCCGGGAAACGAAGGTACCGCTACCGTGGCTCCTTCTGAAGCCGGCACCCGAGCTCGCTTTACTCGGCGGGGAGAGGTAGGAGTGCTGTGTGAAGATGAGAAAGTAGTCGCACAGGGTGCATGACGATCAGACTCCAGCGGTAGGGCAGGCATATCGGAGATTCCCGCACGGGTAGTGGGCGTGTCGTCATAGTTTCCTTCCCCTTGGAGGTGCCTCTATCAGGGGAAGCAGCGGTTACGGGAAAGAATAGCTCGAGGAGCTCTCGATCTACCTCTTCAGAAGAAGAGGAGGGCAAATCGTCAGATGAAGTAAAGAGTTTCATCGAGGGGGAGAGCTCTTCGCTGGGGTTGGTAGACATGACGGACCGACAGGGATAGGGGTCTCACTAACACGGATCGTTGTAAGCGATGCCGGTGAAAAGCGGCTTATATAAAAGATGGCGGGTCATCTTGGCCGTCCCTAGTGGGCCTGGGTAAACTGCGAGATCTGACGATCGGTCGCGCAAGGGGAAAGCGTGACAAAACGGTAATGCTGGAATAAATGCCCAAGGGTTGCTCGATACCCAAGGCTATTGTGATGAGCGGTGGACGCTTCGCTGCCCGACGCGTCGTGTCGCCCAAGCCCTGTTACATCGATCATTAATGCAAATGTCAGGAATCGAGATACGAATTGCCTCGACGGGACAGGTGGAGAGGGATCCTCGCAGACAGGCTGGTTCCCACTGCTTCCCAGGCACAGGGCCTAGTCAGGCGCAGGGTGATCCAGCTGCGGTCCAACCAAGCGGTCGAATCCCAGTAGGTGAGTTTAACCCCGCGAGTCTCCTAGTTCAACGACCTACCTAACGCAGGGACGTCCTGCTCCGAGCGCCCCGCTTAACTGTCTAGGAGGTTGCTAACGGTTTGACGAGAGAAGCAAGCTTAAGAGGAGCAGGGCGGCCTCAATCCGCAGAGCAAGAAGAATACATCTCTCAATGCCCATCGCCCTCACAAGTGTGTGAGAAGGAGAGGCAAAAGACAGGTGGCTCGACCTTCACTTAAAGGGCACATTAGTCACGTTGGGTAGGTCCTCACACATGTCCTCAAGGCTTGCTGCCGTGGGAGGCGTATCGGGAAGTAGATATCCGCCAGACCTGAGCCGGCGGATGATGTTGAGTCCTTGTGGCTCCATGACGTCCATGAACCGCTTGGCGATCTCGGCCTTGTGGGCAGGGGCGTTGATGCACTCCAGCCTGTACTCCTCTCGCCGAGAGTCTTCAGTCTCCTTGGAGGCTCGAAGCATCGTCAGCTCGGACCTCGTTGCCTCCCACCCGGCCTGTTCGGTCTCCCGACGGGCACGCATTTCTTTCAACTCCACTCGGGAGGCCTCCCACTCAGATTTTTCCTGTTGTAACCGCTCGAGCTCTTCTTTCTGGGTGTGCAACAATTGGTCTTTGGAGGAGAGCTCCAGGGATAGCTCAGTTATCCTTTGCGATTGAGTCGAAGTAGTAACCTCTTTGGCGTCTAGCTGGGCCCGAAGAGAGGCTAGGGCGATTGACGCCCTCTGAAGGTCGGACATTGCTTGGGTCTGTTGGATCGGGTTGGACCGGCTAGAGGGGGTGAATAGACGGGAAAAAATGATGAAAGTGGAGGCACTCGTCTTTAAAAAAAGAAACTTGGTCGCAACTGAGAACGTTGCTTCCAAAGCAGTGGACGCTCAATAAAAATCTCCTTCTGGCGGAGAAGTCTTACAATAACAGCACGCTAGACTTTTAGAGAGTTTACAAGAATGAATTAATTGAATTTAATAAAAAGGTTGAATCTCTAAGTCTATTTATAGCCTAAGAGAATAAATCTGGATTGTTGATTGTTGAGAAATTTTCTCTTGGCCGTTGATCCATGGATGTAATCTGGATGGTTGATCTTGGATGGGATTAAACTGCATCTATTGGATCTGATTAAAGGATAAAGTTATCCTTTAAGAGATAACTTTGTCTTCTGCTCGCAACAGATAAATAACTTTATCATCTGCTCGCAACAACTTTAATCACTTCTCTTCCTTATCTCAGTCGGTAAGGTTGGTGATATATGTCGGCGAGGTTGCTGGTTCAAATTTTCACAGCAACAAATTAAGTTCTTTTTGTTTCAGGTGTCTTATTTGACTTGGTCAAACTGACCAGTCTTTGGTTCATCTTCTGGGTGATTTCCGGCCAACCGGAGTTAGGCTCACCCGAACCCGACTCCGGCCTTTCGCCCCTCGAGCGTGCTTCCTCCCGGTTTCCCGTCCCTCAGGCGTCGCGTACGTCCTTCTCGATCCACCGGTGTACTCTTCCGTAGCTTCCGCGTCCCTCGGATTGTACCGAGCCCGTCGGCTCACTTCCCCGCACAATCCTTCTCGTCCGCTACGTCTTACACTCGACTTCCTCCGTACCTAAGCTCCTGCACACTTAGCAGAGGGATTAAACATACCAGGACCTAACTTAAATTGGTTGATCACATCAAAATCAACCAGGGGTACTTACAATCTCTCCCTTTTTGATGTGCATCAATCCGAGTTAAGTTAGGGTAAACAAATAAAAAAAACATGCATAATAATGTAAATGCATAATAATGTAAACAGTTTAAGTTAACAAAATTTAATTTAGAATAAATTAAAATTCTACCCCTTAACTTAATACTATTCCTCCCCCTTTGATCATATCAAAAAATTGGAAAATATAATTAGGGAAGAAAATTTTTGAGTGCGATAAAAAATATTCTAAGTGAAAAAAATCACGTTACCACAGATTTTTCAAATTTAAAATGACATATTTTTTCAAAGTTAATTCCATTTTTTTTGTAAAAAAAATGACATAAATAAAATCTATTTTTTTTTGATAAAATTCACAGCTGATGAGGAGATCCAAAAAAATCGGATCTGGTCAAAATATTTTTCTATCGAATTTTAAAAAAAAACATATTTCAATAAATAATTCATAAAAAATCAAAAAAAATCTGAATATTTTTGTTAAAGTCGAAGATGAAGATATGTGTTTGGACAAAAATTTTGAGTTTTAAATTCGTTCATCAAGTCCAAAAATGACATACCAACACATAAGAGTTCTTGAAGAGTAAATTTTAAAAAATTGGAAAAAAAATACTTCGAAAAATTTGAAAAAAAATTTGTAATGAGTCTTTCCCCTAAACTCTTAATTTCAAATTTCGAGGGAAAAAAATATTCAAAAAATTTTGAAAGAAGTTCAAGTAGATAGACAGCATAATTGTGCATAAAAAAAATAAAGACATAATTTTTATTAGAGAAACAAAATGCGCACATATATAATAACCAAAAAAAATTATCAATTTAATACAAATTTAGGAACCCAAAATAAGTTCCTGTATACAGGATTAATTAAAAACTTAGGCGGAATATAGCTTTTGGGCACCTTTTTAAATTGACCCTTATGATTTTTAAAATACCAATTTAAATTATCAGGAAAATAATTTTTCTTTTGGCGTAAATATGCAATATCAAGTTCTAATTTTTGCACCAAGTTTTTTAAATTATCATTTTCATTTTCCAAAATTTCAGACGAGGATGTAAGTGTTAATTCATTTTTTAATTTTAAATTTTCTTTTTCTAATCTACAATTAGATTTGAGCAAAGCTTTAACTCCAGCATATAATTGATCATGAGGAAGAAAACAAACCTCACTTACCGGGTCGCTTTCGAAAGGCGAGGTTCCTCTTTCGTCGTCGCTTTCTTCTGACGTCTCTCCCCCTTCATCAATGCTCCCTTTTTGATGATTTGCCATCAGCGCAAGTCCCGCGTATTCTTGACCTTCCGACTCTTCTGACGAGGACTCATCGTCGAGTTGGATCTTCCTTGTGTTCAGTGCGGCGATGTCTGATTTCTCATTCTTCTCTTCATGCAATTCTAGGAATTTCTCCCAGAGCTCTTTTGCCGAGTTGTAATTCTCGATGCGGTTAACTTCTTGCGCGGGAAGAACGGCTAGTAGATGAAATTCAGCTTTGTCGTTTGCTTCAAAGTCTGATTTCTCCTTCATTGTCCATGACTCTATTTCTTTATCCTTGCCGTTGTTGTCTTTAGGAACTGAAAAACCATTTTTCATAATTATTAGCAATTCAATATCAGTTTTAAAAAATACCTGCATTCGGCGCTTCCACATCGCGAACTCCCCCTCAAACTTCGGCGGGTTGATTACGGCTCCAACCATTTTCTTGAAATTGCTGCAGTCAGCGGTTAGTCCTTCTGCGGCGACCTTGGCTCTGATACCACTTGTTGGATCGGGTTGGACCGGCTAGAGGGGGTGAATAGACGGGAAAAAAATTATGAAAGTGGAGGCACTCGTCTTTAAAAAAAGAAACTTGGTCGCAACTGAGAACGTTGCTTCCAAGGCAGTGGACGCTCAATAAAAATCTCCTTCTGGCGGAGAAGCCTTACAAAAACAGCATGCTAGGATTTTAGTGAGTTTACAAGAATGAATTAATTGAATTTAATAAAAAGGTTGAATCTCTAAGTCTATTTATAGCCTAAGAGAATAAATCTGGATTGTTGATTGTTGAGAAATTTTCTCTTGGCCGTTGATCCATGGATGTAATCTGGATGGTTGATCTTGGATGGGATTAAACTGCATCCATTGGATCTGATTAAAGGATAAAGTTATCCTTTAAGAGATAACTTTGTCTTCTGCTCGTAACAGATAAATAACTTTATCATCTGCTCGCAACAACTTTAATCACTTCTCTTCCTTATCTCAGTCGGTAAGGTTGGTGATATATGTCAGCGAGGTTGCTGGTTCAAATTTTCGCAGCAACAAATTAAGTTCTTTTTGTTTCAGGTGTCTTATTTGACTTGGTCAAACTGACTAGTCTTTTGGTTCATCTTCTGGGTGATTTCCGGCCAACCGGAGTTAGGCTCACCCGAACCCGACTCCGGCCTTTCGCCCCTCGAGCGTGCTTCCTCCCGGTTTCCCGTCCCTCAGGCGTCGCGTACGTCCTTCTCGATCCACCGGTGTACTCTTCCGTAGCTTCCGCGTCCCTCGGATTGTACCGAGCCCGTCGGCTCACTTCCCCGCACAATCCTTCTCGTCCGCTACGTCTTACACTCGACTTCCTCCGTACCTAAACTCCTGCACACTTAGCAGAGGGATTAAACATACCATGACCTAACTTAAATTGGTTGATCACATCAAAATCAACCAGGGGTACTTACAGGGTCGACTCGGCCTGGGCATCCGCCCGCAGGGCTTGCGCTTTCCGCTTGGTGTGCTTCATGGAAAGCCTAATGTTCGCTTGAGAAGTTGCTTGTTGCGCCGTGTCAAGTTGGCCGCGCACTGTTTCGAGTTGTTCCTCCGAGAGGGCCAGCTGATCTTGCAGAGCCCGAACCTCCTCTCGCAGATGGTTCAAGGTGGGCTCGTCAGCAACTAGTTGGGAATGCGCCAGCTGCATTCGCAAACGTTTCACCTCCCTCTCGGCCTTAGCCCGGGCTGAGCTCTGGGCTAGGAGTGACATAGAGACACCGTGGCAATCCCTGACAAACTGTAGGAAAAACACCATTCCATGGAGTCAGAGGTAAAAAACGCCATAAAAGACCTGAGTCGTCTGTACACACCTAAGTGGCCTTGAGGAAAAAGGCGTCGGCTTTATTACGAGAGCCCCGAAAGTAGGATTCCTCGAATTATTGGGCATAGCGATCGGCTACCGACCCATACAAGCGCAGGTCCTGGTGTCGCGCCCAAGGGCATTTTTAGGAGACGGTCCGCCCGGGAGGGCACCAAGAGATGCATCATTGGGTCCTCAATCGGATCCTCCGCGGGGAAGGCCCCTGACGGATCAGACACCAAGGCCTCTGAAGTAGGGGAGGTAGTAGAAAGGTCGACGGGCGACATGGGGGCGGGAGGATCGCCCGAAGCATCAAGGCTGGGGGCAATGCTAGAAGTGATAATCGGTAGGCCGAGGGGGGGCCATCAACGGGGGTGGCGGTCGGAAAGTCCACGGCAGGGGCCATGTAGGGAACAATGGCCCAGGAAGCAGACTGGGTTTCCAGCTCGGGAGCTGTTCTCTTTTTCTTTTTCATCCTCTCCAGAGGAGCAGGGCGCGCTTCTAGCTCAGGAGCTGTCCTCTTTTTCTTCCTTTTCTCCAGATGTTTACTAGAAGAGGGACGGGACGAGCCCCCTGGGGAGGAGGATGCTCGTATACGGGCGGAGGAAGGACGAGGTTGGGCAGTGGCGGAAGGGGCTACCTCGGAGGCTGTAGGAACCAATCCCTGTGCAGTCAGAGTCAGGTCAGCCGGGACCACCTCTGCCACCGAACCCCCTCTAGCCACTAACACCGAAGCAACCCGAGTCTGCATCTCGGCCTTATCCAGCCTGAAACCTTTTTTCAGGGCTGCAGACTGCAGCAGGGAAACTGTGACAGCAAAGCATGTTCATACATTATGACTAAGGACATATCTGGCAGACATCAGGAGATTTACCAGTGTCGGATAGAGAAGGGGCGGGGGCTCGGGCTAAGACCGAATGCGGATAGAATCCCTTCTTTTAGCAAAAGCCCGCCGTGGAAGTGCTTATCCTCCAGTTTGGCGACGACCTCCAAGTAGGCAGCGGAGGTGCGATAATGTCGGGGGAGAGCTTCGGAAGCAGGGAGCCCCTCGTCCCAGGTGGTGGGCCAGCTCGGGTCGGGGAGGGGCCCAATAAAGAAATACCGCTCCTTCCAGCCCTTGTTTGAGGTGGGCAGGCTCAGGAGGAAGGAGGTTTTTGCTCGGGCCTGGAAGAAGAAGTCGCCCACCTCTTGCTGCTTGGGGTAAAAGAAGTAATGGAAATTCTCCGGTGATAGGGGAATTTCGAGGAGGGGGAAAACGATGGTTGAGCCACATATCAGACGTATAGCGTTGGGGGCCAGCTGAGACAGAGGAATCTGGAAATACTCGCAGACAGCGGCAATGAAGGGGTGGACAGGGAAACGGAGACCCGCTTGAAGATGATCCCGGGACAAGGTAACGAAGCCCAGATCGGGCAGAAGTTGGGCGCTCCGACCGTATTTGGTCCAGGTCATGGGCAGTGAGGGTGGTCCTCAGGGTGGAATACCATGGCCGAGTAGGGAGGAGAGACAAAGACGAGGAAGCCATTTTACAGGGAGTAGGCGAAAACTAACCGATGAAAGGGAGTCGCCGAGGGAACGATGAAAGGAGGCAGCTATCTCAACCCTAATGGCGCTCGGAAAGACGGAGAACAACGGGTGGTTTCGAAGGCTTGAAGGAGAACAAATAGGGCGAAGGGCCTCACTTATAAAGGCAGGAGAGAAGTGTCAGCCGTCCGATGAGCGGTTGGGTGAGCATGCGGCTCGGTTAAGGTCATCTGGTCAGGCTCGGGTAGCGCTCGAGGTAATAGAGTATGGGTGCACTGGAATGGTGGCCAGGGATGACATGTTGACCTCTTGGGGAGCGCGCCAGGCCCGGACCAGATTCGGAGTCCAGTCAGTCGGACTGCGTACCTCCTTCGACTAGACTTGAGGGAGATGCTTATGATCCCGGGCCAGCTTGCGTGTAACCTGGCCCGGCAGCCTGGCGCTCAGTCAGACGATAGGTGGCTAGCAGGCTGAGCGATCTCGTTAGACGGAGGGTCGGTGGGCTTGGGCGCCCTGGCTTGCTACATCGTAGCCCGCGCAGTCTTGTAGTATCCCTCTCCTGGGTCGCATGGTCTAATACTCATCCAAACTCGGGTTCCCGCCCATGCGTGTTGGCCCGCACTACAGGAATAAGCCCAGGTTAAAGAAGATATTGTTCAGTGCCCCAGTCGGCACCTTCAGAGGCCCTTAGCCGGCCTCGCTGGTCAGTGCCCCATTCGGCACCCTCAGAAGCCCTCAGCTGGCCTCGTTGCTCAGTGCCCCAATCGGCACAACCACTCCCTGACACAGACTACCGGGGACTGTACGTGGTCGGCACAGTACGTTAGTCGTCCTGGTCCTCAATGGCGGATATCTCGCCGAGGTAGTGATCCGCCTGCCACATCTTGTCCCCCGTACCTCGACCACATGCCCTGGTGTCAGGCCGAGCGGCGTCTAAATGGCGCCAACTCTTAAGTTGACAGGTCTCCTTTCCTTAATATAGCATGCACCCCTTTACCCTGCCATCTGTGGACATGTACGGCCTTGTCCTCACTATGCGACAGCTAAAGGCAGGTGGAGCAGAACCTGTCAGCTTCCCCGGCTACATATGCTCTCCACTTCGCATTTCCCAGGTACGAGCGATAGTGCAATTTCGCTACTGTTCTATTGCCTTCTTTCGCCACCGTCGTGTACTGACTTGACCGTCGGAGTGCCTGGTCGGAGACTTTTCCAGGTGGGTTCTAACGGTCTCTGTTTTGCAGATTGGGGGCGACCTAGTCCGTCACGCCACTTCAGCGACCTCGCTCGCCTCGGAGACTCATCCCGCTGTAAGGGCGTCCGACTCACTTGGCGACAGGATCAAATTTGGCGCTAGAAGGAGGGACACCAGCAGCCTGATCGAAAGTGAAGATGGATGAGCCTTACGATATAAACATGGATATCTCTCGAGGGGAATACGAGGTACTCATGCCTACGCGAGCTAATCAGAGGGCCTCTCAAAGGCTCTCTCAGGATGCCAGTTAGAGACCTCAGGGCCCGGAGCCAGTTGCTCGCCGCGTCTCAGGAGGACAAGGCAGGCCTGTGGCGCCTGAAGGCGGTCTGGCAGCTCCCCCTGCGGTCGTACCCCATGAGCAAGTTGGCGAGGCCCACTCTGCGCCGGCCGAGGCTTCAGTTTCCAACCCGGTGTGCGGGAGGCGACTGGACAAGGGGAAAGCTCCGGCTGACCCTGCTTCAACCTGGCCGGTACGTAGCCCCTTTGCTACTTGGATCTTGGAAGATCCTGTGCCTCATCACCTCCGCTTCTTCACGGTCCCTGAGTACGGGGGGACTACGGATCTGGAGGAGCACCTGATGAAGTTTGAAAGCGCTGCCCTGCTCCAGCAGTATCCGGAGGGTGTTAAATGCCACGCTTTCCTAACCACGCTCTCGGGCGCCACCCAGAGGTGGTTTGACCGACTCCCCGACGGGTCGGTCACGAGCTTTGAGAAGTTCAAGAGGGTGTTCATGCAGCACTTCGCTTATCTCCATGTCATCCTTCGTGTATGCCTTTGAAGTCTACTTCCTCGACTCGCCTTTTGAAGTCCTCTTCCTTCGACTCTTGTCCCTCGGATGCTTCACTCCGTTGTTCCTCATGTGTGATTCTCCAAGTTCTACAAGACTTAACTACACACATCAAACCAATATGAAAACTAAACTTAATCATGTTGACACACACATTAAAAACCATGATCTACCCGATCAAACTTGAGTTGATGCACTAATAGGAGATACTAGTCCGGATACTGTGGCTAGCACGTGAGAAAGACGGATACATTGTCTTTGTATGATTTTCATCCTCAAACTTTAAGATGAGAATACTCACGTATTAATCATTAGTGTATCCCGTAGAGATGGGAAAAGACGATTCATTTGTTCCAACACCCCCGTCAATCTATGTTAGGACCAATACAAAAGAGACAGATCATGAAAACTACTAATAGGAGATACTAGTCTGGATACTGTGGCTAGCACGTCAGAAAGACGGATACATTGTCTTTGTATGATTTTGATCCTCAAACTTTAAGATGGGAATACTCACGTATTAATCGTTAGTGTATCTCGTAGAGATGGGAGAAGACGATTCATTTGTTCCAACACCCCCGTCAATCTATGTTAGGACCAATACAAAAGAGACAGATCATGAAAACTACTAATCATCAGTTTATAATGATTAACGAGGTTTTTTCATTCTCAAGTGACTGACTCGACCCGACGGAAATTTGTCACTTGCCGCTAGGATAAATCGGGGAAGTGCTCGCGGTGGGCGATTCAGAGTCCAACGTCCCAAGGTTTGCGTCCTATTTAGTGAAAAAATTCTTGCAAAATATATCCTAGCTGGGGATTGAACGACATATCTCTGGGATGACAACTAATTGCCTTTCCACCACACCATAGCTCCAGGGGCCTAATTATTATTCTATAAAAAAGTGATTAACGAGGATTTTTTTAATCTGGGACGATCGGTTCAGTCCCACGGAAGTTTCCACTGGCCGTCAAGATAAATCGAGAAGTGCTCGCAGCGTGCGGTCCAAAAGCCCAACGTTCTAGGATTCACATCACATTTGAGGAAAAATTCTTATAAAATACATATGCTCAATGTAGAGATGATCATTAATTGTACTTCTGCTACACCATAGTCCCGGGACCTAATCATCATTCTATAATGTTGGACCAGATATCAGATGAACCTGGGATGACTAGATCGATCCTACGAAAGTTTTTGATCATCAAGATAAATCTAGAAGTACTTGCGATGGAGGTCTAAAAGTCTAACATCTCAAGATTCACGTTCCATTTAAAAAAAAATTCTATAAAATATATCGTAATTAAATATTAAATTATAAATATTTAAAATAGAGATTAGTCCTAATCACCATTCTATAAGCTTCGATACCGTATGCTCAATGCAGAGATCATCATTTATTGACGACCTCAACTAACACGTGGGGTGGGGGCCACAACTGTGCCTTATTCCTATCACAACAGTCGCCAGAGGAATCTGTTCTGGTTCACATGCGAACGGGATCTCTGGAACAGAGGATTCTTTCAGACTGTCCCATATTCATCGATGATGATTGATGAGTCGTCTGATGAACAATCGGACATTATCAATAATTTTTTATTATCGTCCGAATCAAACTATATCTTGAGATAATGGTAAATTGATCGAAATCGTCATATTATAATCTCGTCGAATTTTACGATGAATATAACGAGATCACAATTATAGTGATCCCTAACAAGTTCGCCGTATCCAAATATAATTTTATTCGGAGGGACGATCGGAGACCGTCGATGATATCCGATCACGGATGATTGGACAGGAATCTTCTTAGGGACTGAGGATGGCGTCTCGTTCACATGCCCAACTATACGTTCAATTAACTGATCTGGAATTTTTATCATCGATTAATAATTTTATTTATTTATTTATTTATTTGCAGTTACTGGTTTTTGGCTCGGCGACTTGTAATTCGACAGGACCGTTGGATCCGGAAGATGGTGACTTGATTCCACGCGTCGTGATCTTTGCTGTTCGTCATCTTGATAAATACGGCCTCCGAATCGGAGCTGCGAGGGGCGCCGTGGTTACTCTCCTCCTCGCTCGAACTGACCTCGCCGCCGCCTGTTTCGGGGGAAGGGTTAAGATCTGGCAGTCGCGGCCGCTTCTGGTTCGCTTGGTGCAGGTCGGGAACGCGTCGCCGTCTGCCGGCGGGCGAGCTGCTTGCTTCCCGCTTTGCATCAACTGAATCGGAAGCGAGAGCGACGATCTTCGCCGCGTCCTGGTTGTTCCACGCGGATCTCGACGACTGGAGGTCAGATCGACGTTCTATTTTTCTTTTGCCGATAGATTATTGATGTGGTTCTTAATGTTGGTTTTTGATGTCTCTGTCTTAGGTCTTTCACTGTCTGCTTGTTTGGTTAACTTAATTTCTTGTTTTTCTACGACATCGAAGGCCACTTAACATTGTCCGAATTTTCGAGTGGATTTTACAGCTATTGTTTTTTTAGATGCAAATTCTATAATTCTCGAGTACAATTGTAAGCTTTCGTGGGGTTGCATTTCTTTATTAATTTGCCATGTTCCAGAACTCTGTCTGATTTGATGTGTATGGTAACTCTGGTTATTAAGGAAATAAATAGATAAATTATTAATAGAAGCTTTTTTTTGATCTCTTTCTCCTTGGAGTAGTTGCTTCGCTGGATTCTTTCTAACTTGAGCATCACTCGGACTAGACGTTCGCTCATCGGCTGTGTGGTAGATTTAGCGCCTTTAGGAATGCTAGGAGGTTTATGTCCCGGTCCTTTTCTCCACCTTATGATTCTTCTCATCATCAACATCAACAGCCCCTAGGGCTATGGTGTAGTGGTTAGGGGATTAGTCATCACCCTGGGCATATGCGATTCAATTCCTAGCTATAGCACAGTGTATTTTGCAAGATATTTTTTTTTTCTAAATCGGGGGAGAATCCTGGGACGCTAAACTTCTAGACCGCCCATTGCAAGCGCTTTCCGATTTATTCGGGTGACCGATGAAAAATTTCTGTGGGACCGAGCCAGTCACCTCAGTTCGTCTATATGGTCCAACATTTTTTTTCATCAACAACAACAAAAACATAACTTCAAATATTTAGGGTCAGGAGTTTTTAGCTACAAGAGAATTTACGCTTGTACCAACTTGTGTGTTCACATAATGTGACCTGGTATGAACTTAAGAGCTCTTTAAACCTCTAGATTATCACCTGTAGCTTCTCAAATTTCCTTCTGTGGTCCCTGTCATTTATAATCTCTCTCTTTTTTAAACAAGAATTTACTAATCAGTTAAGTGCATATCATCTGATGTATATGGTAATGTTTGACGTTGGGATTCATCGATTCTTTCACTTTCAGCTTATTGCCATTTTATTTCAAGTAAACTGTTAAGTCAACTATATTCCTGGGATAGGATATGTGAATATACAGTTATTGACTTGGATTTCAGCATAGAGAGGATTTGAAATAGGTCTGTAGCAAAATTAACATCCATTAGGTAGGACGCTATATGAGGGTTCACTGGCCTTTCTCCTGGTAAGTAGTTATGTATTATGGAATTAACACTAATTGGATGTAAACAGACTGGCTTATTCTTTTTCATGAATGGCTTGTTATGCGAGGCAACATCAACAGTCATCTAAACATAAGCGATTTCTTCCCAAGATAAAACAAAAACACATTGTACAGTTATTAAGAGGATTTAGTGTTTAACAGTATGTTTTCGCTGATAGAATAGACTATTTTTAATGATTGGAACACTCATCTTTTCTTATTCCCAATCTTCTCGTCAAGAATTCAACTTTGGTGGCTTGAAAGGCTTACTTCGTGCATGGAAGCTGTTGTTCAGCGAAACAAAGTATGAGATTCGTCCTCACTTTCACACGCCCCATTGCTCCTTCTGTGGAAATAGTAGTCTGTATCTTCTTAGCAGTTATTAAGTTGTCTTTGTTTATGCTCATTTGCATCTGATCAATGTTTTCTTGCTCTGTCTTGTGACAATTTTACACTGTCATTGGCAATATAATAGGAGCACTATAACTTACCATGTCATGGGAACTATTTCCATCGAGGGCGAGTCGAGGATATAAATTGCCTAAGTCGAATGTTGCCAAAATATTATGTAGGCTTGAAAATATTTTCCTCCGAATTTTGTGATAAATCATTCACCTTCTATACAAGCCTAAAGTTGCTGGACTTCTAACTCACTCTGTATTTCAGTTTGATTGGTATACTTGTTCAATTTTTATATAGCACATTACACTAATATCCCTTTTGATAATATGAATTTGACAGTTCAAGGAAGCATCTTTGGCCGCGCCTCGTATGTCTCAACTAGAATCTCGTCCCTTCAAGTCATTTGAGAGATTATGAAAGCCATTCACAGCTACCAAAAGGTTAATCAGCATTAGCTGATGGGTCGCCGTGCAAGGTACTTGAAATGTCGCTCCTGGTTAGATTTGATGCTTTAAAACTCCTCGTAGACCCATAACCCAAGCCTTCCTACATTATGACCCACATGCTCAAGTCCTGCTTGGGACATCCTATTTTTCACAGACACAATACCAAATGAGATCATCATGCGTACCACCGTTGACATGCCAGACATGCTTTATCATATATAATCACTATCTCACATTTTATCTTCTTTAACACAACACTACATATATAAGAATAGGACACGGCATTGGTGGGAACTTCATCCGCCATGGAATATAAAAAGGTCAAGGATGCAGCATGGAACGTGAATATATTCACATTGTGATTATTTACCCTTTTTCTTTATTGACTAAAACAGTGATTTGCCATAATAATAGTTCATCTTTGAACGTGAAGGCCCCTTGGAGTTTTTAGGACAATAATGTAGTAATCATCAACCAAGCCAATGTTGGAACTTCTCCATACAATATTTTTGTCTAGATTATCACTTGTTACCATCGTGAGCAGAAAATCCTGAACCGATCCAACGAAGAGAATATCCCTGCACTTCTCAGGGACTAACAGTTATTTCTGGACTAATGTGCAGCAGAGGATCTGGAGTGAAGGATCTTGCCAGCTAAATATCTTCATTCAATATTTCAAACTGCTTATGAATCATTTTGTTCGCCCTTTTTTTTTAAAAAAAATTGCAATGCGTTCTTATCTAAAATTAACAAAATTAAATATATGAAAGTAATTTATTTTTCAACATGAATTAAAATTTAGTATATTAAAATTGTCAATGGATCGTTCTTAATGCCGTTTCAAAATTCAAATTGATTAAATTTAAATTAAATAAATAAAAAAAAATTCAAGTTAATTTGGATCGGTCAAAAGTTTTACTAAAAAATGAATAAATTAAATTGATAAAATATTAATTAATTGGGTAGATAATTAAATTAATCGATTTTTAATGATTCAATTTCATTTTAATTTTCTAAAATTTTGTGCACGAGAAATATTGTAAAATTTTCTAGTTTTGTTCTCCAAATTAATTTTAAAATGCTTTATAGTTTTAAAGTAATTAATAATTTCGGTTCTTGACGATCTGATCGATCGCAGACGGAGGTGAGCAACCTTCTGCTACCGGCTGGGGCTCCGTCTGCAATCGACAGTCTGTCGATTGCAGACGGAGCCTCAGCCGGTAGCAGAAGGTTCAAGGTTGCTCACCTTCTCCGATGAGGCGATTCAAGAAATGTAGATTGGAGGGAAGCCGACTGGCTATACCGATGGCGTAAGAGCGTAGATGATGTGGCCAGGGTAGATACTCGTGGGGCTCTCTCCGGTATTGGCTGTTCCGCCAATCCGAGGATTCAGCGAGTGCTGCATCGGCAGATGCTGAAGCACGACCGCCAGAGTGCTTTCCAACGAAGAGGCTAAGCCGCCTGGCGAGCTCTTCGTTAGCATCCGGAGAGCGAGGCGGGAGAGGTAGTAGCGGTCCTCGCTTCTAGAAGCGGATTCCTATTGATTGTCAAAAGAGATATGGGAAGGGTAGATGGAAACGGAGCCAGAGGCAGGGAACAGGGGTTCAAATGGGAATTGATATCCTCAAGGTTTGAAAGCATAGAATACGGGCAAGAGAGATTTCCGTCATTGTTGAGGTATGAATGTGAAAAGGATTAGCATCTGAAAAGAGAATGGCGCAGATGCGCTCGAAGAGCCGAGACAGTCGCCATTGGTTGAGGAAGCGAGCTCGTGCTTCATCAATCTGTGTTGAACACTTTCTCCACAAAGGAGAACCCCAAAAATCATCAAGAAAATAAAACTCACAAGAAAACGAAAACACGAGCCTAATCCGTCGAACCGGCGCCAGAGATCAAAAGTTCCGACAAAGAACACTAAACCATCGGCAGATTCAAAGAACAATCGATTAATCTTTCAATGAACAATCGGCAGATTCAAAGAACCAGAGCCTGATCGATTAATCTTTCAAAGAACAATCGGCAGATTCAAAGAACACACACTAAACCATCGATCGAAGTTGGAAAAGCAAAGATGGTAAAAAGAAAGATAGAGAACTTGGCGTGTACCGATGAGGCCGGCTTGTCTCCTCCGTGTCTACACTGACCACATCATCTACCTTCCATCCCTCTCTATCTAAGTATCAATATATACCCTCCCGTCTACATTTCTTAACACCCTGCAGTCGGCGAAATTAGCAACAATCAGCTTCCGGTTTAGGGTTCGTCCCGTCGCTAATTTCGCCCGGGTGCAAGGTGTTAAGAAATGTAGACGGCCTCCGTCTCTCTTCGCACCAAAATGGCAAAACCATCATCCATTTTACTTCCGTTTATTGCAATATGGAGAACGCCCTTCCGCATGAATCACCAATCAGTTCCGCATGACCAATCAGTTCCGCATGAATCACCCATCCAACGCTTCGAAACGGAGTCAAATTATATTCTTCCATTTTACTTTCGCTTATCGCAATATCGAGTACGGGGGTCGATTGGCGCAGTAGTCAAACCATGTCGAATTCTTCCTCCTCTTCTTTCCGCACCACCATTCCGCGCCTCCGCGGCCATGTTTCGTCTCCCTCGGCCTCTTCGCCCTCCTCGCCTGCGGTGCTCTCGGAGAGGCCGCCACGTCATCACCGTGCCTTCCGCCTTCTGATACCCTTGGGCCCTCGCGTGGGACCCTACTGCGCGAGACTTCCTCGTCGGGTCCCGCCTTGCTCCGGCTGTCGTCTCCTACGTCTCCGAGGTTGGCGTCATCGAAACTCTCGTTTCGGACACATTTCTTCCTGTACAATCGTGGGTTGCCGCACTCGCCGTAGACGATCGCCGCCGCATCCTCCTCGTCGCCCTAACCAATCCCGCCGCTCTCTCTGCCTACGACCTTCGCTCCCCCTGTCACCACCGCCGCATCTTCCTCTCCCCTTTCCCGAGCCATCCGCCGTCCTGTGCGGCGCGACCGTTGACCACCCCTCAGGAGTGGCCTTCGTCACCGCCGGGGGAGTTGTCGTGAAGCATGATCTCAATGGGGCGGCTTCTTTGCTTCCCAGATTATCGATTTTCATCGCCGATCCGTCATCGGAAGGCCTGGGCGGAGTGGTGCAGGGGAGCAACGGGTACTTGTTGGTGGCCGAAGGAGGCGGGGACGGGAGGGTATTCAGGATAGACGACGAGGGCAGAGCGGTGATGAGACTGCTGTGGAAGGCGGTTGCTTCTGCGGCAGAGGGAATTGCGTTGCGGGAGGACGGAGGAGTGGTGGTGGCTCGCGGAGGTGCTGGAGCGTGGTTGTGGAGCAGGTACGCGTAGTCGGAAGCGGGGTTGGAGGACGAGGTGGCGGTGGAGGAAGGGTGGCGAGCGCCTCGTGTTATCTGGAGCACGAGATAACACAAGCCTAAAGTTGCTGGACTTCTAAGTCTTGTGTTTCAGTTTGATTGGTATACTTGTTCAATTTTTATATAGCACATTACACTAGTATCTATTAGAGTAAAAGAAGTAGAGAGAGAAGAGAGGTAGAGAGAAAGAAAGAGATAATAAAATAACTTTCTTGATTAAAAAAACTTGTCCATGAGATACACAGTTTATAGGGACCTTAGGAGACTTAGTCAAATGAAAAATTAATAACGAAATTGTTAATTAACAGATTTATAAAGAATCTGTCAATTAACAGATTAATAAGGAAAATGTCTAATAATATAATAATATAAATTTATTATATTATTATATTATATAATCTCTTTGACCCCCCGACAAACTTAACGGGAGATCTCGGACGTTGAGTTTGCATGATAATTTGCTGAATCGTTGTTTGGATAATGGCTTGGTAAAGATATCAGCAATTTGATCTTCTGCAGAGATATAAGAAACAGATAATTATTTGTTTGTCACGCGCTCTCGAACAAAATGATAATCAATTTCAACATGTTTTGTACGAGCACGAAATACTGGATTTGATGTAAGAAATGTTGCTCCAATATTATCACACTAAATTTTTGGTGCAATATCTGATGCAAGATAAAGTTCCGAAAGAAGGGATTGAAGCCAAATAATTTCTGACATTGCATTGGCTATAACTTTATATTCGGATTCAGTGCTTGAACGAGATACTGTAGGTTGCTTTTTCGAATTCCAAGAAATAAGATTTCGTCCAAGAAATATTGTATATCCACTAGTAGATCGTCTATCTTCAAGAGAACTAGCCCAATCCGCATCGCTATAAGCATGTAAATCTCGAGATGAGTGTCGATATAAAAGAAGACCATGTAGAATAGTGCCTTTGAGATAACGAAGTATTCTCTTCACACCTTCCCAATTTTGTTCAGTAGGAGTATGCATGAACTGACAAGCACGATTTACTGCAAATGTAATATCAGGGCGCGTAATAGTAACATACTGTAAAGCTCCAACAATACTTCGATAAACTTGGGGATCAGCCATCACTGAAGAGGAAGAAGGTGTAGAGACATTATTTGGAGCAATAGGTGTAGAGATCGGATGTGCTCCATCCATTTTAGCTCTTTGAAGAAGCCCAGTAATATATTTGCTCTGAGAGAGGATATAACCTTCATCATGTGGAATAAGTTCAATACCAAAAAAAAACGAGCATTTCCTAAATCTCGAATAGGAAATTCCTGATTGAGAAGACTTAATAAATTTGAGATGCCCTTTTGATCATTACCAGTTAATAGAATGTCATCCACATAAATAAGAAAAAATATCATAGATCCAT
Organism: Boesenbergia rotunda; assembly: GCA_024364735.1. Lineage (NCBI taxonomy): Eukaryota > Viridiplantae > Streptophyta > Magnoliopsida > Zingiberales > Zingiberaceae > Boesenbergia > Boesenbergia rotunda. The sequence goes on from JAGFNQ010005084.1 coordinate 330,195, forward strand.
CATTATGTCTGTAGAATAGAGAGGAGTTAGTTTTTGATCCAGAAAAATCTTGAGCCAGTAACCATTTAGATAATCGATGAAACCATGCACGAGGAGCTTGCCGAAGACCATATAAAGATTTCTTGAGATGACAAACATGAGATGGAAATTATGGATGAATAAACCCAGATGGTTGCCCCATAAAAATCGTTTTCTCAAGAGTACCATGAAGAAATGCATTAGAAACGTCTAATTGTCGGATAGACCAATTAGAACTAATAGCTATTGATAACAATAATCTGACAGATGTAATTTTAATGACTGGGCTGAAGGTGTCATTGAAGTCAATACCTGGTGTTAGTAATATGAGAGAAGTGTCCTAAGGCAATCGCCTTATGATTGTAATTATTTACTTTAATAAATGAATATTCACTATTTGAGTGTACATGTTCATGTATTTGATTGAGATCTTAAACTCATTTATTGAATGTCCGCAATACAATTCACAGCATGAGAGAATTTGTGATGAATTCACAACTAGTGATTATCTCTACATGTGCAATTGTGAAGTGTTGAAATTATCCCTAGTCGATGAATTGATAGATACAGACACTATCAATTCTGTTGAGACTAGCATGAGTTATTCTCTAATCAGCTGATTCTCACTCGCTGGTGACATTGGGATGTCCGGAGATAAACATGCATGCTAGTTAAGGGAACTAGTTCATTAGAGTGACTGGCTGTAAAACTTCATATGATAATCTACATATAGATATGTCAATGAAGATTTTACTGCAGCTTAAGTGCGATGTTCCTTTGACTTGCGGTGTTCAAGTCATCTTGGTCATGGAGATTTATACTTTGACATCTTAAGCAATCATCTCTAAGAAGGTGTGGACCCAGGATGATTGGGTATAAGCCGAAGTGCCCGAAGATGTTTGAACAGCTTACAAAGGATTCACCACTCCTTGCGAGGAGATGTATACCCAAGGCCTATCGTCGGATTGTTACTCGAAGCCTCTGGCCAGAGCATGACATGTTCAGAGTATGAATCTCTTAGATACATGAGAGTAATTAGAATCCGTTGGACGAGAAAGACATTACTTGGGCTAGGTGTGACGTAGTCATCCTAGTGGGGACTGACACACATAGACCGTGTCCTGAACCAAGTGAGTATAAGATGGTGAAGGGAATGAGGCACGATTCATTAAAGTTGCTGATAGGTTTCAGAATTATTTCTGAGGTCAACCGTTGATCTTTCGATTAATTGGGGATCATGATGTACTACTAGGTGTCACTCATGATCATTCTATAATTGGTTAATTATAGACGGCCAACATAAATCGAAAGCCTATTTAGTCACACGCACAACGAGTAATCCGAGGGATTTAAAACGAGTTGAAAATTAGATTTTCCGATCAAGAGAGATAAGTCGAATCTGAATTTTTCAGAGACGCATCGGAAGCATAAAATGACTAAGTCTTTTGAAAACTTATTGAACGAATTAAACGAGTTTAATTCGTGAGATTGTGGCTTGGGTTTGGCCGGCCAAAGAGGGTCCCCACCCTCTTTGTTTGGCCGGCCACAATAAGAGGGAAGAACCAAATTGTTTGGTTCAAATTTATAAAATAAACCGCGCGTGGTTTGTTTTATAAAATTATGTATAAAGAAATTTATATAAAGAGATTTATTTTCATGGAAATTAAAATAAACCTTGATTTGGTTTATTTTATTTTATAAAATCAATAATGGATTGATTTACCATGATAAAGAAATTTATATAAAGAAATATCTTTCCATAATAAAAGGAGAGACATGGTTGTTTTTATTTTAAATTAAGTTATAATAAAAACTTGGCATAACGGAATAATTCATAGAAAATTTATAAGATAAATTTCTTATGAAAAATTTATTCCGTTAAAAGGAGACTTGGCGATTAAGAGGCTACTATATAAAGGTACCAAGGCAAGGCTTGGAAATTAAAAATTCAAGAGATCAAGGATTTTTGCCTAGCCTCTCTCCCTCTCCTTCTCTCCCTCTCCCTCTTCTAGGGTCGGCTACCCTCCCCCCTTTGCCGTGAGCTTCCACCACCAAGAAGAGGCCGAAGAAGAAGAAGAAGCGGGCGCAACTCCTTCCTTCCCCCCGGAATCTTGATTCCGTTCTTCGTTTGGTGGTTAGTTTTTCCATCTCTCTCTTGGTATTCTTGTCGTGCCTTTGGAGAATCTAGTAGTTCTTGTCAGCACGAAACTTGTGGCTTTGCGAAGTCATCCCGAAGAAAACTCGGCGTGGACGCGAATAGAGGCGGAGCTTCCAAGGGACGCTACGGTTGGATCTCGTCCCTTTCTACGAGTTACGCGAGGTATTAAGTAAATTAGTTTACTTTTTGGAAAATTTTAAATTTATGATCATGTCTCCACAACATAAGGTTGTATGCTAGATACGTGGTTAAAATAATTTGAGAAATTATTTATGCTAAACCTTCCGCTGCACGTAATTAAATTTTAAAATTACGAACCCGTATTCATGTCAACATGCACCCAGTCCCAACACCTGGTAGTTGACAAAATCCTTTGGCTACGAGGCGAGCTTTATACCGTTCAAGAGAACCATCAGCTCGATACTTAAGACGGAATATCCATTTTGAGCCCACAACATTCATAGATGGAGTGCGCGGAACTAGGCTCCATGTTCCATTGCGAAGAAGTGCATCAAATTCTGTAGTCATTGCATTACGCCAATTTGGATCCTTGTTTGCCTGTGTAAAGCAAGTTGGTTCAAGAGTTTTTGAGGAAACCACTAGAGCTCGAGGAAGAGGATATCGAGTAGCCATTGGTGGACATCGTGCATATATGTCACTCAAGGGAAACATGCAACGAGGAGCATTATCATCTGAATCACTTGTTGATGGTGATGAGGAAGTGGGTTGGCATGGTGAGTTTGTTGCCGGACTTGAATTATTCGAGGATCCAGGGCTAGAGAGCATATTATTGTTGGCGGGTGAGTTTATTGCCGAACCTGTATTATCCGAGGATCCAGAGCTAGAGAGCATATTATCTTCGGCTGGTGAGACTTCTAAGGTTGGAGCAGTAACTTGAGGCGATTCTGATGGAATAGGAGAGTTATTAGGGAGCTCTGGAGTAGGACCTAAGATGTCATCTCTTCTGATAATGTTGGGTGACATCAAGAAAGTACCACCTGTATCTGGAGAAGATATTGAAGAGGCTGCCGAAAAAGGGAACCGAGATTCATTAAAAGTAACATGTCGTGATGTATATATCCGTCCAGTTGGTATATGTAAGCAACGATACCCATGATGCATATTACTATAACCAAGGAAAACACATAATAATGAACGAGAGTCAAGTTTGTGTTTAGAATAGGGGCGTAACCATGGATAACATGCGCAACCAAAGATTTGAAGAAAGGTGTATTCAGGAGTTTGATTATAAAGTTTTTCCAAAGGACACTTATGATTGAGCAATGGAGTAGGAAGTCGATTTATGAGATATACTACAGTACAAACAACTTCATCCCAAAATTTACGCGGAACCGATGCATGATGAAGAAGAGCTAAGGCAGTTTAACTATATGTCTATGTTTTTTGTTCTGGAGTGTGAGGGCAAGAGACTCGATGAACAATCCCACAAGAGACAAGATGACGATGAAGAGCTTGATATTCTCCTCCCTAATCAGAATGAAGAAAGAGTATTTTGCGATTAAAATATCGTTCAACTTACTTTTGAAAATTACAGAATATATCAGGAGTACCATGAAGAAATGCATTAGAAACGTCTAATTGTCGGATAGACCAATTAGAACTAATAGCTATTGATAACAATAATCTGACAGATGTAATTTTGATGACTGGGCTGAAGGTGTCATTGAAGTCAATACCTGGTGTTAGTAATATGAGAGAAGTGTCCTAAGACAATCGCCTTATGATTGTAATTATTTACTTTAATAAATGAATATTCACTATTTGAGTATACATGTTCATGTATTTGATTGAGATCTTAAACTCATTTACTGAATGTCCGCAATACAATTCACAGCATGAGAGAATTTGTGATGAATTCACAACTAGTGATTATCTCTACATGTGCAATTGTGAAGTGTTGAAATTGTCCCTAGTCGATGAATTGATAGATACGGACACTATCAATTCTATTGAGACTAGCATGGGTTATTCTCTAATCAGCTGATTCTCACTCGTTGGTGACATTGGGATGTCCGGAGATAAACATGAATGCTAGTTAAGGGAACTAGTTCATTGGAGTGACTGGCTGTAAAACTTCATATGGTAATCTACATATAGATATGTCAATGAAGTTTTTACTGCAGCTTAAGTGCGATGTTCCTTTGACTTGCGGTGTTCAAGTCATCTTGGTCATGGAGACTTATACTTTGACATCTTAAGCAATCATCTCTAAGGAGGTGTGGACCCAGGATGATTGGGTATAAGCCGAAGTGCCCGAAGATGTTTGAACAGCCTACAAAGGATTCACCACTCCTTGCGAGGAGATGTATACCCAAGGCCTATCGTCGGATTGTTACTCGAAGCCTCTGGCCAGAGCATGACATGTTCAGAGTATGAATCTCTTAGATACATGAGAGTAATTAGAATCCGTTGGACGAGAAAGACATTACTTGGGCTAGGTGTGACGTAGTCATCCTAGTGGGGACTGACACACATAGACCGTGTCATGAACCAAGTGGGTATAAGATGGTGAAGGGAATGAGGCACGATTCATTAAAGCTGCTGATAGGTTTCAGAATTATTTCTGAGGTCAACCGTTGATCTTTCGAGTAATTGGGGATCATGATGTACTACTAGGTGTCACTCATGATCATTCTATAATTGGTTAATTATAGACGGCCAACATAAATCGAAAGCCTATTTAGTCACACGCACAACGAGTAATCCGAGGGATTTAAAACGAGTTGAAAATTAGATTTTCCGATCAAGAGAGATAAGTCGATTCTGAATTTTTCAGAGACGCATCGGAAGCATAAAATGGCTAAGTCTTTTGAAAACTTATTGAACGAATTAAATGAGTTTAATTCGTGAGATTGTGGCTTGGGTTTGGCCGGCAAAAGAGGGTCCCCACCCTCTTTGTTTGGCCGGCCACAATAAGAGGGAAGAACCAAATTATTTGGTTCAAATTTATAAAATAAACCGCGCGTGGTTTGTTTTATAAAATTATGTATAAAGAAATTTATATAAAGAGATTTATTTTCATGGAAATTAAAATAAACCTTGATTTGGTTTATTTTATTTTATAAAATCAATAATGGATTGATTTACCATGATAAAGAAATTTATATAAAGAAATTTCTTTCCATAATAAAAGGAGAGACATGGTTGTTTTTATTTTAAATTAAGTTATAATAAAAACTTGGCATAACGGAATAATTCATAGAAAATTTATAAGATAAATTTCTTATGAAAAATTTATTCCGTTAAAAGGAGACTTGGCGATTAAAAGGCTACTATATAAAGGTACCAAGGCAAGGCTTGGAAATTAAAAATTCAAGAGATCAAGGATTTTTGCCTAGCCTCTCTCCCTCTCCTTCTCTCCCTCTCCCTCTTCTAGGGCCGGCTACCCTCCCCCCCTTTGCCGTGAGCTTCCACCACCAAGAAGAGGCCGAAGAAGAAGAAGAAGCGGGCGCAACTCCTTCCTTCCCCCCAGAATATTGATTCCATTCTTCGTTTGGTGGTTAGTTTTTCCATCTCTCTCTTGGTATTCTTGTCGTGCCTTTGGAGAATCTAGTAGTTCTTGTCAGCACGAAACTTGTGGCTTTGCGAAGTCATCCCGAAGAAAACTCGGCGTGGACGCGAATAGAGGCGGAGCTTCCAAGGGACGCTACGGTTGGATCTCGTCCCTTTCTACGAGTTACGCGAGGTATTAAGTAAATTAGTTTACTTTTTGGAAAATTTTAAATTTATGATCATGTCTCCACAACATAAGGTTGTATGCTAGATACGTGGTTAAAATAATTTGAGAAATTATTTATGCTAAACCTTCCGCTGCACGTAATTAAATTTTAAAATTACGAACCCGTATTCATGTCAACATGCACCCAGTCCCAACACCTGGTAGTTGACAAAATCCTTTGGCTACGAGGCGAGCTTTATACCGTTCAAGAGAACCATCGCCTCGATACTTAAGACGGAATATCCATTTTGAGCCCACAACATTCATAGATGGAGTGCGCGGAACTAGGCTCCATGTTCCATTGCGAAGAAGTGCATCAAATTCTGTAGTCATTGCATTACGCCAATTTGGATCCTTGTTTGCCTGTGTAAAGCAAGTTGGTTCAAGAGTTTTTGAGGAAACCACTAGAGCTCGAGGAAGAGGATATCGAGTAGCCATTGGTGGACATCGTGCATATATGTCACTCAAGGGAAGCATGCGACGAGGAGCATTATCATCTGAATCACTTGTTGATGGTGATGAGGAAGTGGGTTGGCATGGTGAGTTTGTTGCCGGACTTGAATTATTCGAGGATCCAGGGCTAGAGAGCATATTATTGTTGGCGGGTGAGTTTATTGCCGAACCTGTATTATCCGAGGATCCAGAGCTAGAGAGCATATTATCTTCGGCTGGTGAGACTTCTAAGGTTGGAGCAGCAACTTGAGGCGATTCTGATGGAATAGGAGAGTTATTAGGGAGCTCTGGAGTAGGACCTAAGATGTCATCTCTTCTGATAATGTTGGGTGACATCAAGAAAGTACCACCTGTATCTGGAGAAGATATTGAAGAGGTTGCCGAAAAAGGGAACCGAGATTCATTAAAAGTAACATGTCGTGATGTATATATCCGTCCAGTTGGTATATGTAAGCAACGATACCCATGATGCATATTACTATAACCAAGGAAAACACATAATAATGAACGAGAGTCAAGTTTGTGTTTAGAATAGGGGCGTAACCATGGATAACATGCGCAATCAAAGATTCGAAGAAAGGTGTATTCAGGAGTTTGATTATAAAGTTTTTCCAAAGGACACTTATGATTGAGCAATGGAGTAGGAAGTCGATTTATGAGATATACTACAGTACAAACAACTTCATCCCAAAATTTACGCGGAACCGATGCATGATGAAGAAGAGCTAAGGCAGTTTAACTATATGTCTATGTTTTCTCTCAGCAGAGCCATTTTGTTCTGGAGTGTGAGGGCAAGAGACTCGATGAACAATCCCACAAGAGACAAGATGACGATGAAGAGCTTGATATTCTCCTCCCCAATCAGAATGAAGAAAGAGTATTTTGCGATTAAAATATCGTTCAACTTGCTTTTGAAAATTACAGAATATATCAAATAAATCAGATTTTCTTTTCATAGGATAAAGCCAAGTGTATTTACTAAAATGATCAATGAAGGTAACATAATATAAGAAACCTTGGTTAGACAAGATAGGTGCATGACCCCAAATATCCGAATGAATTATTTCAAGTGGAAAATTGGAAATGCGTTCAGATGAAGAAAAAGGTAACTTATGACTTTTAGATTCCATGCATGCCTGACATGAGTGAGATGGAGATGAAGTAAAGGAAGTAGGTAAATCATACCTATTTATGATCGACTGAACAATACAAAGGGAAGGATAACCAAGTCGAGCATGCTAGGCTGGTTTATTTGAGCGTTCACCAATAAAAGCTTTGATTGAAGAATTTTGAAGATAGTAGAGGTCATTTTTTATTTTTCCAAGAAATACAGTAGTATTTGTTCCTCTATCTTTTATAAGATAGTGGTCATGATGAAATTCAAAAAAGACATTGTTATCAAGGGAAAACTGACGTACGGAGAGTAAATTTTTAGTAATGGATGGAACATGAAAGATGTTACGCATGTGAAAAGTACGATTAGATAAATGAATGTATGTGTTTCCAAGATTAGTAATATGCAAACCTGAGCCATCACCTACTTGTACCGTATCCGAACCAGTGTATGGTAGTACTTCTGTAAAGATATTGTAGTCTGATGTGACATGATGAGTTGCTCCAGTGTCAATATATCATTCAGTAGATAAAAATTTTGAAGGTTTGCCATGAGTAGGCACATATGAGAGAGCTTTAGGACAGACTTGTGAAGTTAAAGATCCTCTTAAAGCTGAAAGGCCACCGATAAAGGTTCTATCGAGTCTTTTAGGTCATTGAATACCAGTATGCCCAATTTGGAGACAAATTTGACATCTTCTTAAAGCTGAAGGACCACCGATGAAGGTTCTATCAAGTCTTTTAGTACATTGAATATCAGAGTGTCCAAATTGGAGACAAATTTGACATCTCTGAATATTCGACATCAGAATAATAATAAAGAACCAAAAATTCTTGTAGCTTGGGCCAAAAGACACAGAGACTATTCCTCTTTTCCTCTACTTTTCCGTCATCATGAGTTGGCGGGTGATAAAAACGAGGAACGAGGATGACGAGCCAAAATAAAAAAAAAATAGAGGAGGAGCGAAAAAAAATTGTGATAGCAAGCGTCACATGAAAAAGAAGAAAGACGTTGCATAAAAATAGCGACACGTCAGGTATGAGGAGCTATGACTCTGATACCATATTAGAGTAAAAGAAGTAGAGAGAAAGGAGAGGTAGAGAGAAAGAAAGAGATAATAAAATAACTTTCTTGATTGAAAAAACTTGTCCATGAGATACACAATTTATAAGGACCTTAGGAGACCTAATCAAATGAAAAATTAATAACGAAACTGTTAATTAACAGATTTATAAAGAATCTGTCAATTAACAGATTAATAAGGAAAATGTCTAATAATATAATAATATAAATTTATTATATTATTATATTATATAATCTCTTTTAATATCCCTTTTGATAATATGAATTTAACAGATCAAGGAAGCATGTTATCTGAAGCAATCAGATGGTCGCGCCTCGTATGTCTCAACTAGAATCTCGTCCCTCAAGTCATTTGAGAGATTATGAAAGCCATTCACAGCTACCAAGAGGTTAATCAGCTTTAGCTGATGTGTCGCCGTGCAAGGTACTCGAAATGTGGCTCCTGGTTAGATTTGATGCTTTAAAACTCCTCGTAGACCCATAACCCAAGCCTTCCTACATTATGACCCACATGCTCAAGTCCTGCTTGGGACATCCTATTTTTCACAGACACAATACCAAATGAGACACAACACTACATATATAAGAATAGGACACGGCATTGGTGGGAACTTCATCCGCCATGGAATATAAAAAGGTCAAGGATGCAGCATGGAACGTGAATATATTCACATTGTGATTATTTACCCTTTTTCTTTATTGACTAAAACAGTGATTTGCCATAATAATAGTTCATCTTTGAACGTGAAGGCCCCTTGGAGTTTTTAGGACAATAATGTAGTAATCATCAACCAAGCCAATGTTGGAACTTCTCCATACAATATTTTGGTCTAGATTATCACTTGTTACCATTTTGAGCAGAAAATCCTGAACCGATCCAACGAAGAGAATATCCCTGCACTTCTCAGGGACTAGCAGTTGTTTCTGGACTAATGTGCAGCAGAGGATTGTGGAGTGAAGGATCTTGCCAGCTAAATATCTTCATTCAATATTTCAAACTGCTTATGAATCATTTTGTTCGTCCTTTTTTTTAAAAAAAAAATTGCAATGCCTTCTTATCTAAAATTAACAATATTAAGTGTATGAACATAATTTATTTTTCAACATGAATTAAAATTGTCAATGGATCATTCTTAATGCCGATTCAAAATTCAAATTGATTAAATTTAAATTAAGTAAATAAAAAATTTTCAAGTTAATTTGGGTCGGTCAAAAGTTTTAGTAAAAATTGAATAAATTAAATTGATAAAATATTAATTAATTGGGTAGATAATTAAATTAATAGATTTTTAGTGCTTCAATTTCATTTTAACTTAACTAAAATTTTGTGCACGAGAAATATTGTAAAATTTTCTAGTTTTGTTCTCCAAATTAATTTTAAAATACTTTATAGTTTTAAAGTAACTAATAATTTCTGTTCTAACGTTTTAATTTATCTATATATATATATATATATATATATATATATTAATTTATAATATTTCATTATAAATTTATAATCTGATTATCCAATTTGGAAGTGCCAAAAATGTCTGTAGAGGCCGGAACTCATGTATAAATGTACGGGTTTTTATCTAAAAGTGCACGTGACAATATGTAATTATCAAGAAGTGTCTGATTTATTTTTTTATCAAGGGCGAAATAAAATTATCTTATTTCTTTTTTTATCCCTCTCATTAATAATTCCATTTTGTAATTATATTTTTAAATTATTTTTTCATAGTTTTAATTTTAAAATAATGAGGATATGATATGATATCATATCAGGCTCAAAGAGGACTTGAAATAATTTCATTTCAGGTCCATGTTAGGTTTGGAATTATGTTATTTCACGTCGACGTTGGTCTGATATGATCTCATATCAGGTCTATTTTTTTGGCTATTTATCCATATATAAAAAGTCATCATGCTTTGGATCAATGAGTCTCTCTCAGAGTAAATTGTTTTCAATAAGAAGCTAGGTAAATAAATAAGAATAAGTTTCAATTGAAAATTATTTTATAAAAATTATAAAAATTTAAATTGTTGATGTTATTTACAGTGTGAACTATGATTTCTTTGTGATGTAATACATTTGATGTCTCTTATATGATGAGAAGATAGACATCAAATAAGGAGACATGATAAAAATGAGATTTGATGTAACACTATTATTTTTAAGGGACATATTCTGTAAAACATCGAATTGATTATTTATAGTATTGTAAAAAAACATTCAATAGTGTTGTAAGAAAAATAATTGTGGTTAGTGTTGTTATATCTATATAATTGTATGTCAAAAAAATAATTATATACTGTTTGTTAAAATTCAAGTGCTGTATTATTCTGTACTAATTGATACGGTATAAGAATTTCATGGTTAGTCGTTAGAATTATGTTTTGACGCCATTAACACTTTTTTATAGTTCAACTTTACCTAATGATATCGATTATTGAAAAATTTAAATATTTTAAGTTCATCAGTGAATTTCGACGAAATTCACTAATGGACCTAAAAGCAGGACTCCTCTTCATATTGCAGCCAAAGAAAGAAACAAGAAAGCTATCAAGTTCCTGGTCGAGAACGGTGCATTCCTGCCACCGAACATGAACGCAACCAATAAAATGGTCTTTCTATGGCTGGAACTTCTCATAGCTCCGACGGTTAGTGGCATGATTATCATTGCTGCAAGACTTGCAATTATCGTCTCAAACTCGTCTGGACTCTTTTTCTGAGGAATGTGTACAGCTATTTGATTCTTGTTTATCTCAAGGAATTTTTATGGAAAGCTGTTAATGCATTTGCACCAAAAACAATTTACGTATGAAATTAGATTGCCCGGACAGATTTTACACTTGTGTTTCTGATCTGCTTTCCGTAAACATTTGGGCACCAACAGCAGCTGAAATATGATATCAGCTTGAAAGATATTTGATAGATGATCCCGGGCCAGTTTACATGCAGCTTGGCCCCGCAGCCTGGCGCTTAGTCAGGAGGAAATGGGTTTACGGGCAGGAGAGATCCATTAGATAGGTGGCCTAGGTCGGTGAGTCAATCTGGCTCACTGTAAGATAAGAGGGCCTGAGGGGGTCAGACCCCCTAAAAGCCCTGGCAGTTAGGAAGTCCCAGCTCAGGTCCTTCGGTTCAAGAGAGGCCCGGGTCCAGGAGAGTGCTGAGAACATCTTGGACAAATCTGGGTACTCTTATATCGGGGAAATCTCAATATATAATATAATGAAAGTACTCGCGGGCCAGCTCCCGCGTCTTACCCGGCTCAGTATCCCTGATCGGACGCGTAGAAGCCTACGCTCCTCGGAATCAGCCTAACCGACTGCTCAAACACTCATACTCCAATACATCTCCAAGTTTGGTTTCCAGTCGACGCGTGGTGGCCCACGCTCTTGGGATAAGCCCGATCCAGAGGAGGCTTTTGCTCGGTATACTATCAAAGACCCTTAGTCGGCCTCGTTATTCAGTGCTCCCAGTTGACACCTTCCTTCAAGGACCTCAGTCGGCCTCATTATTCAGTGCCCTAGTCGGCACCTTCCTTCTGAGGGGTCCTTAGTCGGCCCTGGCATGCAGAACAACCACTCTCTGACACCAGACTACCAGAAGCAGTACGGGGTCGGCGTAGGACTGGTGCCACCCTGGCTCCAAACGACGGATATCCGCTGATGTCTTGATCTTCCTGCCATGCCTTGTCCCCCCGTACCATAACCACATACACTGGTGTCAGGCTGAGCGGCGCTAAGTGGCGCTAACCATTAAGTTGACAGTGCCCCTATCCTTATTCCAGTATGCACTACTTTACTCTGCCACCTCTGGGCATGCATCACCTTGTCCTCGCTATATGATAAAAGGTGGCAAGCGGGGCAGGAGCTGTCAGCTTCCCCGGCTATATACGCCTCTTCACTCCGCATCTCGCAGGTACGCGCAATAGTGCATTTTTACTGTTCTATTGCACTCCTATTGCTTGTCACTCTCGAGGACTGACTTGACTGTCGGAGTGCCTGGCCGGAGACTTTTCCCGACGGATTCTAACGGTCCCTGTCTTGCAGGTCAGCAACGAGCCTCGTGGCCAGCTTCAGTGGTTCGTGCTCCCCGGGAGACCATCTCGCTCTTGGAGGCGCCCTCCTCACTTCGCGATAGGATAAATAGATATACATTTTTCTTGCTATGCGTCGTGTTATCCCTTAAAATTCCAATCAGATTGAAGATTTTGTAGGTCATGACCGAGAATTGAAAACAAAGGTTTTAGCTGTCAAGGTACTGATCACATCCTTCTGGTAAAACATGTCCTCTAGAAAATTTAAATTTTGTTACAGGTTTTTTTGGGAATTACAGGTAAAAAATGTTTCAATATTTGAATGGACAAGGCAATCAACCAATAGAAACAATCGTATATAGATCCAATTGATCATCTGATGAGCTGAATTACACTAGTTAGGCAAGGGTAAACTGTGACTTTATTACAAGGCTACCATCTGACACCACAACGGCATGAAAAATGAGTACCCATCAGGTAATTATAAATTTCTCGAGCATTAACCTTCGAATGCCTTTACAAACCATACTTGATAGAAAAGGGAATTGCGAGAAACAATACTTGGTTGAGAAAGTCATAGGATTGGCCATCATACTAGATCGAAAGCAAGGATGGTGTCCTTGGCTAAAATAAGCAGCAACAGCTTGAAATATATCAAGACCCATTTCCTTGTAACTTCATGGTAAACGTAATCCAGAAAGATCTCCTTGTAAAATCCATATATTTGCCAGTACGTGCACAAGATGAGCAATGAGGTAGTTAACTTTGATTTTGATACGAGTAGCAATAGTGGTATAAGTGCATATGTAGTCTTTATGGAGAGCTCCATGCTCTTTAGCTTCAAGCTTTCATGAACTAATACACTATTCCTTCCCTGTGCAAGGGTGCCCTCAAGTGGGCTAAAAGCAAGTACCTTTGAATCTTTATCATTCTTCTCCAGAGAGTTCAAATTGTTCCCTTGAGTATTCATTTCTCCAACATCTGCTTTCGTGTGCAAGGAATGAGCCAACAATGGTGGATTATACCATAGTGAACTAAAAGTGCAATTTGGGAGAATTTTGCCATAGACAGAAATCTGGATAAGGATAACAAACAACAAACATTCAAATTGGTGATTATAGAGAAGTCCTAACTAAAATAATTCAACAAGGTTCTGGCAAGCTTTAGAACAATGAAACGTCAAACATAAATAACTTTTGGTGCAGTTAGAAAAAAGCAATTATAAGGTATAGCTAATTAAAAAAGAAACAAACATAAAGGGTAACTTGGTGCATGATGCTCCAGTCATGCCGGATCCCAGGGAAGGATCTATTCTACGTAACCTTACCCTACTTTATAAGAGACTGTTTCCAGGACTTGAATCCGTAACCTTTTATGTCACAAGGTGACAACCTTACCATTGCATCAAGGCTCAACAAACATAGTCCCAGAAATTTTCTTAGTTTTTAAACAAACAATAAAAGATTCACTATTCCAACCATAACCTATATGTAGAGTAATTTCGTTATAATTATTAAATTTATCATTAATTTATTTATGATGTATATTGATTATTGAAAAACATAGTATTTATGTTCTAAAAGAAAAAATTGTTCGTTATAAAATATAATATTAATAATTCCTTTTAACTTATCTGTTCTTTTTTACTTTTGATTTGTTGATTTTTTTCTAAAAATATCAAATGATCATTCCTACACATTTTTCTGTTCTTTACGATATCCAGATGTGTTCATGTTCTTCTTGTTTAGTTCCTTCCTAACTATATAATGTTATCAAATAAACGTACTAACTTTGTTTTTACAAGTAACGTAAGATAAAACTATGGGAACACATGCAAATGGTCAAGCATCCCATATGCAACATGGAACACATTTTAAAACACTAGATATTTTCTAACAAATAATCAAAAAGCTAATCTGTGGAAACCGTCACTTCTTTTGGCTTCTCTTTCCACTAAACTTGAAGAAACCACACTCCACCATTCTTCATCTACCATTCTTCAATGTTCCTCCACTTCATTTTGCATACTCATAGCTCACTCCTCCCTTCATCACAGAGTTTAGAATAAATTTTCATTGAAAATAAGATGAACACATATTACTAGTGAAGATAAAGTAAAAAAATACTAGGTGTAACTCTGATAGATGACTTAATCAAGTTTTCATATTTTACATTATTAAATTTCAAATTTGAAAAATCCAGGGGCAAAAATCAAAAGGGAGCCCCAAATTAAGAGATATCAAATGGGCACCCCTTTTTCAAAAATAAAATAAAATAAAAAATCAAACAGGTGCCTCTTCAATGATTTTATCCCGAAAATACCCCTTTGATCCAACACTGTTGTAGCAACTACCAGGCATCTACAACAACGTGTAGAAGTTACTAAGTAGTTGCTACAACGTGCTTATGATGAGTTTAGGATTTAGGGATTAAGATTTATACCTTGTAGAAGCTATCGAGTAGTTGCTACAACGTATAGAAGCAATCCAATAATTGCTACAAGATGTTTAGGGTGAGTTTAGGATTTGAGATTTACGATTGTAACAACTATATAATAACTTTTACAACCGTTTTAAAATAATGTTGATGAAGTTTAAATAATTTTGACCAAGTTGATAAATAATATTTTGATATAATATTGTTTAATGACCCTAAGCCCTAAATCATAAACTCAAAACTCACCCTAAACACGTTGTAACATATATTGGGTAGTTTCAAGACATTGTAGTAGCTACTAGGTAGCTTCTACATGATCTAAACACTAAATCTTGACCCCTAAACTCACCCTAAATACACTGTAGCAGCTACCCGATAGCTTCTACACGTTATAGCAACTACCTAATAGCTTCTACATGAGCTCTAGGTCTAGCTCAAGGGATATTTTTAGGATAAAATCATTGAAGGGGTGCCCTTTTGATGATTTATAAAATTTGGGGCACCATTTTGATTGTTGCCCAAAATCCAAAACACAACATCAAACCCAATGTTGATATGAGGTAATTGAATTATTGAAGGTAGGGGCTTTTTCTAGCAGAGAGACAAATTCCATAAGCAAGAGATACGTAACCCCCTTACAACAACCTATGATACATACCTAGCTTAAAAAAGCCTTCAAATAACTGTTTTAGAGGCTTTCAATTCACCGGCTTGCATAAGCAAGAAAATATACTCCAAAACCTCCAAGGTAAATGATGAGGCTTATTAATTCAATTCAATGACTTAGCTTAGAAGGGAAAGGGTTAGGGCAATGGGATGGGGATAAGATGACATCAATATACACTTAGGTATGATCCATTAAAGGTATCGCTATCTACCACACAGTTAAAAGGGGGACTGAATTTGATTCGAAGAAGCTCCTAGTGCGAATGAGCATCAACTACAAGCTCGGAAAGAAGACATAGATGTAGCTAATAAATAAAATTTCAGGTTCAGTGGAGCCGCCAGGATAGGAAATATTGTGCTCTTATTCAGCCGTCTACGTAGAGGCTAAAGATCAAGAAAGGGATTTCAAGATGATCTATTTATTCTTTTATTTCATAGAATACTAGTGAGATCAAATTGAACTCAACCGGACAAGATGAAAACGAAGAATTGGCAAACTCAATTGGACGCTACAAAATAAGGTTTACCTTTCCTGATCCAAGGCAGCCGATCACCTTAGGCGGGGTGAGTGCAGGAGAAGCTTCTGCGGCGCGATCCGGCCTGGGATCAGCGGATCCGGGACCAGACAACGGGCGGGAAGCAACGCAGTGGAGGCCTCGGAGGCACTGATCGGAAGCTAAGGACTCGCTCCATGCCGACGGTCGGAGGAGGAAGCGATGGAGAGGTAGGGATTTGGATCGGCGCAAAAGGAAGGAAGCCATGGCCGATGTGTGCGCGAAAGAGAGACGAAACCTACGGAAAGCCTAAAACGGGATTCAAAGCCCGATATAAATCTCTATAACAATCGGCGTTACGTGCCAACTGTTCTCCGTTCTGTCAATTCTAGATGTTTCCACGGAAGACCTTTCTCGGCCTTATCATGTGTAGATGGTTCCACGGAAAATTTACCTCCCGTCCTCCAGAAATTTGGCCCTTCGGTAAGCTCGTCAGACTTCGAAGAGGACTTGGTTGGATCCTTTACCTTCTCGTGCTTTGCAGAACAAAATTGGATTTTTTTTTTGTGCACGAATCTTTTGTCGCAGTGTTTTTGAAGTGTTTGGTGTTGTTACGGACTTCATCGTCACAAATTGATCACATGTGCTTGGAAAGCGGACTGTCAAAATTTATGATTTGGAAACACTGCTAGCCTAATTAATGTCTTATGGAAATCCGATGCGAGAAGTAGTTGGATACTAAAGATTTCCATGATGAGTATTGGCATCTAAAATTAGTTAAATTAAAACATATTATTCAATTAATACGATGCTGCTAGGAATCTTCCATTTTACTTCTTTCTCTCGCTGTATGTGCGGTTACATTTTAATATCCGTCTTTACTTGTTGCCATAACGGTCTGATAGTAGGTCGTTACTATACTTCCAGATACAATTAGTGTCAACCAATCAACGTAACTGTCCTTGACTTGTTATCACAAGCAGTTAGACACCTAGATGGACTCTCCTGTTTCAAGGGATCTCCCTTTGTAGGTCAAAACAAATCATGTAACTCTACAAAGATGGTTCTTCAATCAGTATTTGGAAGATAAGGGTGTTTATCTGCTCATGTATTTGTGGATGATCCTTTAACCAATTTAGTTGTGAATCTAAGTATCCTTTTTGTTTGGTTATGAAATATTTATGTTTCTCATGTGCAGTCCATGGCTTCAACTTTCTACACAATGTCTACTTTTGGAGCGGTTGTTTCTCCTAGCTCCACAACAGACAATAAGATGCTAGCTTCTAGTCAGAAGCTTTCTTCTTTTGCTTCTATGTCACCTAGTTTAAAACATCAGCAACAACAAGTTGAGCTTCAGTCGTCGAAGAAAAGGGAACTGTATGATTAATGCTATGGCCAAGGAGTTATACTTCAACAAAGATGGCTCAGCCATAAAAAAAAACAAGTATGCTTTGTTAACTATGTGTTTTGTTATGTTGTAGTTGTAT
The DNA here is from genome assembly GCA_024364735.1 of Boesenbergia rotunda. Classification (NCBI taxonomy): domain Eukaryota; kingdom Viridiplantae; phylum Streptophyta; class Magnoliopsida; order Zingiberales; family Zingiberaceae; genus Boesenbergia; species Boesenbergia rotunda. Next base: position 347,868 of record JAGFNQ010005084.1, read on the forward strand.
CTTTTTTCCTTGTCTATTATTTAAAATCCATTTCAGGTGTCATCAGGATAGAAGCTTGCTGATCTTGTTGGGGTTACACTCGGTCCAAAGGGAAGAAATGTTGTCTTGGAAAGCAAGACTGGATCACCTAAGATTGTGAATGATGGGGTTACACTAGCAAAAACAAAAAGTGTGCCCTCAAGTGGGCTGAAAGCAAGTACGAATCTTTATCATTCTTCAAAAATAAAAAATGTGCTATTTTAGATTTTATTGTTTCTGTTTTATTCGTTTTCTAGTATTGGACCATATGATCACTTTGATCTCTGGCGTTGATCTGCTTTTGTGTGTTCTGTTAATTTTATTAATGTTTTTTGAGGTTCGTTTTAAATAATATTTATTTTATTTATTATATAGATGTCTACTTCGCAACTCTCGCAGCCTGCTGACCCAACGTCCTCGCAGCCTGCTGCCCCTGCTGCCTGGAAGCTTGCTGTCTCACAGCCTGCTGAGCCTGCTGCTTCGCAGGCTACTGCTGCCTCGCAGCCGACTGCAAAGGAGCTAGTGCGGTTACTTCTACTATCCATCGAAATTTCAGATATAAAGGAGGCAGAATATTAATGATCGTTAAGAGACGCAGCATTAAAGGAAGAAGAATATAAAAAATCGCTAAAATTTTAGCGATTTTTTATATTCTTCTTCCTTTAACGCTGCGTATCTTAACGGCCGTTGGTATTCTGCCTCCTTTATATCTGAAATTTCGATGGATAGTAGAAGTGACCACATTAACTCCTTTGAAGTCGGTTGCGAGGTAGCAGTAGCCTGCGAGGCAGCAGGCTCCGAGACAGCAGGGTCAGCAGGCTACGAGGTAGCAGAGTCAGTAGGCTGCGAGGTAGCAGAGTCAGCAGACTACGAGGGTTGCGAGATAGACATCTATATTATAAATAAATTAAATATTATTTAAAACGAATCTGAAAAAATATTAATAAAATTAACAGAACACACAAAAGCGGATCAGCGTCAGAGATCAAAGCGATCACAATGTCCAATATTAGGAAATGAATAAAACAGAAAAAATAAAATCTAGAATAATACATTTTTTTTTTTAAAGAATGATAAAAATTCATACTTGTTTTCAGCCCTCTTGAGGCCATACTTTTTGTGTGTGTTTTTTGAATAATCGATGAAATCATATACATTAATCGAGGTTTAGTGTGTTTTTTGAATCTGCCGATTGTTCTTTGAAAGATTAATGGATCAGGCCAGGGCCGTCTCTAGAAACTTGAAGGTTCATTGGAGGCCCTAGGCTAATTTTTAGTTGAAAGATGATTATATATATATATATATATATATATATATATATATAACTTTTGGTATTTTGGGTCTTAATTTAGGATCAGTTCTAACCATTATATACTTTAAAAAAATTGATTTATTATCAAATTTAATAGGTAACCAAAATAATATGGAGGCCCCTAAAATAGGGAGGCCCTAGGCAGCTGCCTATGCTGCCTCCCCTTGAAGACGCCCCTGGATCAGGCTCTGGTTCTTTGAATCTGCCGATTGTTCATTGAAAGATTAATTGATTGTTCTTTGAATCTGCCGATGGTTTAGTGATAGAGAGAGAACTTAGCGTCTACCGATGAGGTCGGCTGTACCGATGAAAATGTTGACGGGACGCAGCCGGAAGCAGATTGTCGCTAATTTCGTCAGGTGCAGGGCGTTAAGAAAAAAAAATGATGGATCAGGTAACAGACAAATTGAATCTGAGATGATCGACTCGGTCTTACGGAAGTTTTTTACCGATCACCAGAGTAAATCGGGAAGCGCTCGTAGTAGCAATCTAGAAGCCCAACGTTCCAGGATTCGCACTTCATTTGGAGGAAAAATTTTTACAAAATGCGTCGTAGCTGAGGATCGATCCGCGGATGTCTAGGTTAACAACTAGGTATCTTACCGTTGCACCATAGTTTCGGAGGCACCATTATCTGGTGCTGGGCGTTAAGAAATGTAGACGGGAGGGTATATATAGATACTTAGAGAGGGATGGAGGGCAGATCATGTGGTCAGTGTAGACACGGAGGAGTCAAGCCACCTGAAACGGTATCCAAACGGAACTTTACCTCCATCTCTCTCCGCACCAAGATGGCGAAACCATCATCCAACGCTTCGTAACGGAGTCAAATTATATTCTTCCATTTTACTTCCATTTATTGCAAGAGTAATGATACGCACAGTGAAAGTGAATGCCTCAGTGAAAACTTTGACCGTCAATCGACGGCACGTTCGACGTCCGATCGTCGATCGGACACTACCGGCGGCCTTCGGCCGCCGTCCCGAACCAAACTATACCTTGGGGGGTACGGTGAACGCGTCAGGGATCGCCACAATTGCGATCTCGCATCATTGACCGTCGATTTCGATGGGTTCACCGTTGCCGGCAATCCCGACGAGTTCACCGTCCTCCCAAGGTATAGTTTGATTCGGGACGGCAATCAGAGGTCGCCGGTGGTGTCCGATCGACAATCGAACATGTACACATTAACTGTACGTCATTTACTATAATTTTCACTCTCTCAAATTCACTCTTCAAATCATTTCCCTTATTGCAATATCAAATCTCGAGTACGCCTTTCCGCATGAATCACCAATCACTTCTGGATGAATCACCCATCACTAGAACTGAGTCAGACTTAAGATGGCCACTTGATTTGATATTGTACTTGCTTTAACTATTTCTATTATATTTAATTTACAAAACGTTAAGCGCTTAATTTATGTAACAGTGTTACCAGCTTTCTAATTAACAGTGTTACCAACTCATTCCTTTGCCAGCCTGGTTCGTAATAACCAAGGCCACTGCTACAAGAACCAGTCTCACACAAATCACAACGATAGAAATACATGTAGTGTGATTATGTGACCTAGCTAGTTCCCTTAGCGTGGAAGAGTACGTTACAAACTAACATCCAAAAAAAAAAAAAACTTGCTGGGAGTGTTACATATGCATTGGCATTTCGCAAAGAAATAGGAGCCCCGTTATGTTTGCTTCTTTAAATCTTTAACTATCTTTGGGCCCACACCACACACTGTCTTGAGACCGAGACTACTACTGATCGACACAGTTCGTAAGACGCTTTTTAGCCGTCGATTAAGTATAATCACTGACCGAGCTCGATGGGAATTAATTAAAAGCTGTGACGCATAAGCAACCGTTTGGTGTGGCCGTTGATTTCGATTTACAATTAGTTTGGCAATCCGCTTCGTTTTGTTAATATATCTTCCGCATTCGACTTGACGGGAAATCAAAATATTACGTGATTTTCTAGAAAAAAAAAATATGAACCAGACAGCAGACAAATTGAATCTGGGATGACCGACCCAGCCTCACGGAAATTTTCCATCGGTCACCAAGGTAAATCGGGAAGCGCTCGTGGTGGCAATCTAGAAGCCCAGCATCTCAGGGTTTACGTCCTATTTGGAGAAAAAATTTCTACAAAATGCGCCGTAGCTAGGGATCGAACCGCGGATGCTTGGGTTAACAACTAGTTATCTTACCGCTGCATCATAGCCCCGGGGGCATTATGTGTTTTTCTAGAAAAAAAATGATGAACCTGGCAGCAGACAAATTGAACCTGGGGTGACCGGTCCTGCCTCACGGAAGTTTCCCTCGGTTATTAGGGTAAATCAGGAATCGCTCGTGGTGACAATCTAGAAGTCCAGCGTTTCAGGGTTCGCGCCTCATTTGGAGGAAAAATTCCTACAACATGATTATGTGATTTTCTAGAGAACGTAGATGGAGTAGGTCCGACACCAAATCATTTGCTTGATCATTTCTTTGCATTTTATCTAACTTATATAATAAAAATTACAACAAAGATTAGTTTGATCAGAAATTATATTGGTTCCGATCTCGTAACGAACAGACGGTCCATGATTTCCACGATAGCCGTAACAAACTATCGCTTTCGTCTCGCACGTTCGCTTCCTGATCGCCATTGGCGCAGTAGTCAAACCATGTTGAATTCTTCCTCCTCTTCTTTCCCCTCCACCATTCCGCACCTCGACGGCCATGTTTCGTGTCCCTCGGCCTCTTCGCCCTCCTCGCCTGCGGTGCTCTCGGGAGAGGCCGCCATGTCATAAGTCATCACCATGCCTTCTGCCTTCCGATACCCTTGGGCCCTCGCGTGGGACCCTACTGCGCGAGACTTCCTTGTCGGGTCCCGCCTTGCTCCGGCTGTTGTCTTCTCCGTCTCCGAGGCTGGCGTCATCGAAACTCTCGTTTCGGACACATTTCTGTTGAATTTTGTTTGGAATTTCAAATATATTGAAGGAAGTTTAGTCCCACATTGCTAAGCCAAGGGAGTTGGAAGGCCTTTTATATGAAGTCATTCCAACCATGCTTAGATAGCTTAGGGGGACCTATACGCATGCGCGGGCTGAGCCCAAACCAGGTGGTTTTAGGGGGTATGGGCCGGAAATCCATAAACCGGGCGTGACGCACGCGGGGGGGAGGGGTGCAAATCCCCAGCCCGTGAGCCTCGCGCTTGCGGGCGGCCCGGTTTGGTTTTGCAGATTTCGGTTTTATTTTTTTTCTTTCCTTTTATATATTCTTTTATTTCTTTTTTTGAGAAATCAACACCGCGCCTTTCCCAGCGTCGCTCGACGCGACGCCTCGCGAGGCGTGGCCGCGATGTGGCCGCGATCCCTCAAGCACGAAGAGACACTTCATTGTCTCTTCGAATCTATAAAAGGAGGGGAAGAAGGCAGAGTATCTCATTCACTGCTTCCTGCTCTTCTTCTCTTCGAATCTCAGTTCTTTCTTCCCTCTTTCGCCTTCTTCCGCATTCTGTCTTGAGGCTGCGCCTAGTGCGATTTGAGATTGTCTCCGAAGGCAGCGTTCGTCTTGGAGTGCACCTACGAACACCGCGTGGTTGTCGGATCTTGGGGGAGTTTTGCCGGGAGCCTTTGCACCGTAGGGCGGCAATCAATTCTCTAAGGACAGTCGGCACGCCGACGCTTCAACCGGATAACTATCCCTAACTCTGCACTTTTCGTATCAGATTCCTGCATCTATATTTATTGTCTACTGCTTTGGTGCATGTTACATATTGTTACTTATATTACAATTAACCCCCCACAAATTTCAAATTATAATAAATAATAAAACTGGTCCTGAGGCTTTGTCGTAATGAGCTTTCAGTGAAAATACCTTCTGGTTTGAATTTTCACCTAAGTAAACCAATCTTATTCACACAGGTTTGAAGTGAACTAAGTCTTGAACTTAAACCTTTAATATGTGAAAATCAATTGGCAACAACTCATCACAGGCGACGGTTGAATCCTTCTGGGTTGGTGCATTATAAACATGCCACCGAATCTTGTTTCATAAGTGTTAAGGAGAGTTGCCCAGATCCCCCACACTGCGGCCTCACAGTTACACTTACATAGGTGAGTTCTCCAAGGATGTACTGCAAGCATCCTGCCATAAAGACCTCGAACTCATTAAGAGCCTTAAGCTCATCCTTACTAGCAGTCAAGCATCTATCCAGGGAAGAGACTTTGAGATTATATCTTAATCAAATTTATGCTTACGGTTCACCCTTATAGCTTGTTTACACCACATTGAACCTACTTCTTCGGATCTCCAATCAGATAGGTTGGGTTGCCACTATAGATGAAACCAGAATAGGCCTCAGTCTCATTCCCTTACTGGATCTCTTGATTTTCTCAGAATCAAGTCCTTTTGTGAGTGGATCAGCAATATTGTCTTTTGAACTTACAAAGTCCAATGACACCACTCCTAGAGACACTAGCTCATGAACAGATTTCAATCTTATTCGTACATGTCTCTTCTGTTTTTGGTTATACTTGGAGCTTCTAATCTGAGCTATTGTTGTTTGATTATCACAGTTCACTGAGATAGGAGGTATTGGCCTCATAATCAAGGGAATCTCAGTAAGAAGACCCTTAAGCCAATCAGCTTCAGTTACTGTGGTATCCAAAGCACACAATTCTGCCTCAGATGTAGAACGAGATATGATCGTCTGTTTAACAGACCTCCAAGCAACCGCACCGCCTCCAAGTGTAAAAACATAGCCAGTAACGCTTTTACACTCAGCAGTGTCAGCTATCCAACTGGCATCACTATATCCCTCTAGGACTGCAGGGAACCTCTCATAGCCCAAGCCCAAGGATATAGTACCCTTTAGGTATCTGAGTACTCTGTCTAATGCATCCCAATGTGTTCTGTCCAGACAGCTGGTAAACCTGCTCAATTTAGTTATAGCAAACGAAATATCAGGTCTAGAACAATTTGCCAAATACATTAGACTACCAATTATTTGGGAATATCTTAATTGAGACACAGTCACGCCACTCTTATTCTTGTGGAGAGTCTTTGAAGGATCATAGGGTGTGACTACAGATTTTATGTGACTATAGCCATATTTCTCTAACACTTTCTCAACATAGTGTGCCTGAGAAATTGTTATTCCATTAATTGAGCGAGTCAACTTCAGCCCTAAAATCACATCAACACAACCCATATCCTTCATATCAAACTTACCACTTAAGAGAGCTTTGGTCTCGTTAATAATTGAAAGGTTAGATCCAAAAAAGTTAAATATCATCTACATATAAACATAAAATGATACATTTATCACCTTTCATTTTAGTATAAACGCATTTATCACAGTCATTAATTTCAAAGCCAAATGATAGCATAGCTCTATCAAATTTTTCGTGCCATTGCTTTGGGGCTTGCTTCAAACCATAAAGAGATTTTACTAACTTACAGACTTTATTCTCACTTCCAAAAACTACATATCCCTCTGGCTGATCCATATATATCTCTTCTTCAAGATCTCCATTAAGAAATGCTGTTTTGACATTCATTTGATGGACCTCAAGATGATATATGGATGTCAGTGCTATCAATACTCGGATTGTAGTAATTCTAGTAACAGGGGAATAAGTGTCAAAATAGTCAATCCCTTCTTTCTGTTTGAATCCCTTAGCAACCAGGCGGGCTTTGAACTTATCTACTGACCCATCAGTTTTTAACTTCCTCTTAAACACCCATTTACATCTAATGGTGGTACAACCAGGAGGCAAATCCACTAACTCCCAAGTGACATTAGAGATAATAGAGTACATTTCATTTTTAATAGCTTCTTTCCAATGCTTAGCTTCAGGAGAAGCCATAACATCTCTATATATCACAGGGCCACCTTCTATATTATAGGTGATAAAGTCTTGGCATAAATCATTAGACACACGTTGCCTCTTGCCCCTTCTCAATTCTGTACACTCACTAGATTCATCTAATCTAGAGTGACTTGAGCAGGTACACCCACTAAGGATAATGGGACCTCTATGGAGGCAGTGTCATCTCTAGTAGGAGTACTAGAGATAGACTGATGTGTTCTAGTCTTCATAGGAAATATATCCTCAAAGAATGTAGCATCACGAAGTTCTACAATAGTGTTTGCATCTATTCTAGAAATTTCTAATTTAATAATCAGAAACCTATATGCAGAACTATTCTGAGCATAACCCAAGAAGACACCATCTACAGTCTTCGGACCAAGTTTTTTCCTTTTATGTTCAGGTACTAGCACTTTTGCAAGGCACCCCCACACTTTTAGGTATTTTAAACTTGTCCTTCGACCTTTCCAAAGTTCATATGGGCTTTTATCCCTTGACTTCATAGGTACTCTATTTAACACATGACAAGCAGTGTATAGAGCCTCCCCCCCCACAAGAAGTTGGGTAACCCAGAACTACCTAACATGAAATTAATCATATCTTCAAGGGTTCGATTTTTGCGTTCTGCTACACCATTAGATTGAGGACTGTATGGAGCAGTGATCTCATGAATTATACCTGAATCTTGACAGAATTTTTGAAACAGGTTTGAGGTGAACTCTCCACCCGTATCAGACCTTATCCTCTTAATGGTTTGGTTTGTTTGATTTTCAGCTTCAGATTTGAAGATCATAAATTTTTCTAAAGCTTCATCTTTTGTTTTCAGCAAATAAACATAGCAATAACGAGAGTAATCATCAATAAAGGTAATGAAATACCTTTTATGGTCTCTCGTTATTGTACCGTTAAACTCACAACAGTCAGTATGAATCAATTCTAAAATATTAGAATTTCTATCAACTGATTTGAAGTGTTTACGAGGCTGTTTATATTGCACACAAACTTCACATTTTTTCTTATCATTTATGGCATGCTTAGGAATCATGTCAAGATTCATCATCCTTTTTATAGTTTGAAAATTTACATATCCTAATCTATCATGCCACACATCATAAGACTCAATGTTATAAGAACAACCAATATCACTAATTTTATTTATAGTCGTATTTTCAACATTGAGTTTAAATAAACCTTCATTAAGGTAACTCTTTCCAATAAAGGTTCCTAAATGTAACAATACAACTTTATTACATTTAAAGTTTAGCTCATAACCAGCACGAACTAATTTTGACCCGCTAATCAAATTCCGTCGGACCGCTGGAACATGATGCACCTCATGTAGTGACAGGACCTTCCTTGAGGTAAACCTCAAGTTAACTCGTCCAATCCCTAACACTCTGGCTGCAGAATGATTCCCCATGGTTACGGAAGTGCCTTCAATTACCTGATAATTAAGGAAGACAGAATGATCATCACAACAGTGCACATTAGCACCTGTATCAACCAACCACTCATTGGGTTGATAAATCAAATTTAGTTTGGGGTTAAAGGAAACAAACCCACTGCTGGTGCTGGTCACAACATTGACCTGTGCCTTGGTGTTGGGTACATTGCCTTGGTTCTTTTTCTTGTCCTTCCGTTCAGGACAGAATTTGACAAAATATCCAACTTGTCCACAAGCCCAGCACGGCCTAGTCTCATGCTTTTTCTGAACCTTTGGTTTGGGTTTCATTTTGTTCTTCATTTTTTGGTTTTTTAATTTGTTCTTGTCAGAAGAGACCACCACATTTGCCTTTGGAGCAAAATCCATAGGCATCCCCTTATCATCATCTTTATGTTGCTTCCGATGTTCTTTCTCGATATTTAAGACAATCATTAAATCTTCAAGAGAGATTTTACCTCTCCTGTGTTTAAGTGTCATGCCAAAATATTCTCAACTCGGAGGCAACTTTTCGATGATAGACAAGACTTGAAGTTTCTCGGGTATCAGCATATCTCCCTCAGCAAGACCGTGAATCAAAATTTGAAATTCATGGGTCTGCTCAATGACAGATTTACCCTCAACCATTTTGAAGTTTAAGAACTTCCCCACGGTGTACTTCTCTAAACCAGAGTCTTTGGAATTATATTTTTTATCCAAAGATTTCCATAACTCTTTGGCCGAGGTTGTAGAGCAGTACACATCAAATAGTGCGTCTGAGAGGGCGGACAGGATTCTCCCATGGCAGAGATAATCCCTCTATTTAAACCTCTCGGTGGAAGCACTATGGGCAGGTTCTTCTTCATCAGGTGAAGGAGGATCTGATATTATAACGGAGAAAAGCCCCAGCGTAGTAAGCCAAAATTTCATTCGTTGTTGCCAACGTTTGAAGTTTTGCCCGGAAAACCTCTCGGGTTTGGCTCTAGCCTCATCAGACCCCGACATTCTAATATTTAGCATGTCTACTTAGGCACAATCAATTCTCTAAGATTGTAATATAAGTAACAATATGTAACATACACCAAAGCAGTAGACAATAAATATAGATGCAGGAATCTGATACGAAAAGTGCAGAGTTAGGGATAGTTATCCGGTTGAAGCGCCGGCGTGCCGACTGTCCTTACAGAATTGATTGCCGCCCTACGGTGCAAAGGCTCCCGGCAAAACTCCCCCAACATCCGACAACCACGCGGCGTTCGTAGGTGCACTCCAAGACGAACGCTGCCTTCGGAGACAACCTCAAATCACACTAGGCGAAGCCTCAAGACAGAACACGGAAGAAGGCGAAAGAGGGAAGAAAGAACTAAGATTCGAAGAGAAGAAGAGTAGGAAGCAGTGAATGAGATACTCTGCCTTCTTCCCCTCCTTTTATAGATTTGAAGAGACAATGAAGTGTCTCTTCGTGCTTGAATAAAAGAATATATAAAAGGAAAGAAAAAAAATAAAACCAAATCAACTTGGTTTAGGAATCAAACCGAACCGAAATCTGCAAAACCAAATCGGGCCGCCCGTAAGCGCGTGGCTCACGGACTGGGGATTTGCACCCCCCCCTCCGCGTGCATCGTGCCCAGTTTATGGATTTCTGGCCCAGACCCCCTGAAACCACCTGGTTTGGGCTCAGCCCGCGCATGCGTGTAGGTCCCCCTAATAAGCTATCTAAGCATGGTTGGAATGACTTCATATATAGGGCCTTCCAACTCCCTTGGCTTAGCAATGTGGGACTAAACTTCCTTCAATATATTTGAAATTCCAAACAAAATTCAACAATTTCTTCCTGTTCAATCGTGGGTTGCCGCACTCTCCGTAGACGAACGCCGCCGCATCGTCCTTGTCGCCCTAACCAATCCCGCCGCTCTCTCTGCCTACGACCTTCGCTCCCCCTGTCACTGCCGCCATCGGAAGGCCTGGGCGGAGTGGTGCAGGGGAGCAACGGGTACTTGCTGGTGGCCGAAGGAGGCGGGGCCGGGAGGGTATTCAGGATAGATGACGAGGGCAGAGTGGCGATGAGACTGCTGTGGAAGGCGGTTGCTTCTGCGGCAGAGGGAATTGCGTTGCGGGCGGACGGAGGAGTGGTGGTGGCTCGCGGAGGTGCTGGAGCACGGTGGTTGTTGAGCAGGTACGCGTGGTCGGAAGCGGGGTTGGAGGTGGAGGTGGAGGTGGAGGTGGCGAGCGCCTCGTGTGATCTGGAGCACGAGATAACACAAGCCTAAAGTTGCTGGACTTCTAACTCACTCTGTGTTTCAGTTTGATTGGTATACTTGTTCAATTTTTATATAGCACATTACACTAATATCCCTTTTGATAATATGAATTTGACAGTTCAAGGAAGCATCTTAGGCCGCGCCTCGTATGTCTCAACTAGAATCTCGTCCCTTCAAGTCATTTGAGAGATTATGAAAGCCATTCACAGCTACCAAAAGGTTAATCAGCTATAGCTGATGGGTCGCCGTGAAAGGTACTTGAAATGTCGCTCCTGGTTAGATTTGATGCTTTAAAACTCCTCGTAGACCCATAACCCAAGCCTTCCTACATTATGACCCACATGCTCAAGTCCTGCTTGGGACATCCTATTTTTCACAGACACAATACCAAATGAGATCATCATGCGTACCACCGTTGATATGCCAGACATGCTTTATCATATATAATCACTATCTCACATTTTATCTTCTTTAACACAACACTACATATATAAGAATAGGACGCGGCATTGGTGGGAACTTCATTCGCCATGGAATATAAAAAGGTAAAGGATGCAGCATGGAACGTGAATATATTCACATTGTGATTATTTACCCTTTTTATTTATTGACTAAAACAGTAGATTTGCCATAATAATAGTTCATCTTTGAACGTGATGGCCCCTTGGAGTTTTTAGGACAATAATGTAGTAATCATCAACCAAGCCAATGTTGGAACTTCTCTATACAATATTTTTGAAGGATCTTGCCAGCTAAATATCTTCATTCAATATTTCAAACTGCTTATGAATCATTTTGTTCGCATTTTTTTTTAAAAAAATTGCAATGCGTTCTTATCTAAAATTAACAAAAGTAAATGTATGAAAATAAGTTATTTTTCAACATGAATTAAAATTTAGTATATTAAAATTGTCAATGGATCATTCTTAATGCCGATTCAAAATTCAAATTGATTAAATTTAAATTAAATAAATAAAAAATTTTCAAATTAATTTGGATCGGTCAAAAGTTTTAGTAAAAATTGAATAAATTAAATTGATAAAATATTAATTAATTGGGTAGATAATTAAATTAATAGATTTTTAGTGCTTCAATTTCATTTTAACTTACTAAAATTTTGTGCCCGAGAAATATTGTAAAATTTTCTAGTTTTGCTCTCCAAATTAATTTTAAAATACTTTATAGTTTTAAAGTAATTAATAATTTCTGTTCTAACGTTTTAATTTATCTATATATATATATATTAATTTATAATATTTCATTATAAATTTATAATCTGATTATCCAATTTGGAAGTGCCAAAAATGTCTGTAGAGGCCGGAACTCATGTATAAATGTACGGTTTTTTATCAAAAAGTGCACGTGACAATATGTAATTATCAAGAAGTGTCTGATTTATTTTTTTTATCAAGGGCGAATATAAAATTATCTTATTTCTTTTTTTATCCCTCTCATTAATAATTCCATTTTGTAATTATATTTTTTAAATTATTTTTTCATAGTTTTAATTTTAAAATAATAAGGATATGATATCATATCATATCAGGCTCAAAAGGACCTGAAATGATTTCATTTCAGGTCCATATTAGGTTTGGAATTATCTTATTTCACGTCGACGTTGGTCTGATATGATCTCGTATCAGGTCTATTATTTCGGCTATTTATCCATATATAGAAAGTCATCATCCCTTGGATCAATGGGTCTCTCTCAGAGTAAATTGTCTTCAATAAAAAGCTAGGTAAATAAATGAGAATAAGTTTCAATTGAAAAGTATTTTATAAAAATTTAAATTGTTGATGTTATTTACAGTGTGAACTATGATTTCTTTGTGATATAATACATTCGATATCTCTTATATGATGAGAAAATAGACTTCAAACAATGAGACATGATAAAAATGAGATTTGATGTAATACTATCATTTCTGAGGGACATGTTCTGTAAAACATCAAATTGATTATTCATAGTATTGTAAAAAGAATCCAATAGTATTGTAAAAAAAATAATTGTGATTAGTGTTATCACATCTATATAATTGTATGTAAAAAAATAATTATGTACTGTTTGTTAAAATTCAAGTGTTGCATTATTCTGTACTAATTGATACAGTATAAGAACTTCATGGTTAGTCGTTAGAATTATGTTTTGACACCATAAATGCTTTTTCGTAGTTCAATTTTACCTAATGATATCGATTATTGAAAAATTTAAATATTTTAAGTTTATCAGTGGATTTCGGCGAAACTAATGGACCTAAAAGCAGGACTCCTCTTCATATTGCAGCCAAAGAAAGAAACAAGAAAGCTATCGAGTTCCTGGTCGAGAACGGTGCATTCCTGCCACCGAACATGAACGACAACCGGTTCAATCCACCCCTCCATTACTGTCCAGGACTTGAACGGGCCTACAAGATCAAACGCAAGCAATAAAATGGTCTTTCTATGGCTGGAACTTCTCATAGCTCCGACGGTTAGTGACCTGATTATCATTTATCATTGCTGCAAGACTTGCAATTATCGTCTCAAACTCGTCTGGACTCTTTTTCTGAGGAATGTGTACAGCTATTGATTCTTGTTTATCTCAAGGAATTTTTATGGAAAGCTGTTAATGTATTTGCACCAAAAACAATTTACGTATGAAATTAGATTGCCCGGACAGATTTTACACTTGTGTTTCCGATCTGCTTTCCATAAACATTTGGGCACCAACAGCAGCTGAAATATGATATCAGCTTGAAAGAGATTTGATAGATGATCCCGGGCCAACTTACATGTAGCCTGACCTAGAAGCCTGGCGCCTAATCAGGAGGAAATGGGTTTACGGGCGGGAGAGACCCATCAGATAGGTGGCCTAGGTCGATGAGTCAATCCGGCTCACTGTAAGATAAGAGGGCCTGAGGGGGCTAGACCCCCTAAAAGCCCTGGCAGTTAGGAAGTCCCAGCCCAGGTCCCTCGGTTCAAGAGAGGCCCGGGTCCAAGAGAGTGCTGAGAACATCTTGGACAAATCTGGGTACTCTTGCATCTGGGAAATCTCAATATATAATATAATGAAAGTACTCGCGGGCCAGCTCCCGCGTCTTACCCGGCTCAGTATCCCCAATCGGACGCGTAGAAGCCTACGCTCCTCGGAATCAGCCTGACCGGCTGCTCAAACGCTCATACTCCAATACCTCTCCAAGTTTGGCTTCTAGCCGACGCGTGATGGCCCACACTCTTGGGATAAGCCCGAACCAGAGGAGGCTTTTGCTCGGTATACTATCAAAGGCCCTCAGTCGGCCTCGTTATTCAGTGTCCCCAGTCGACACCTTCCTTCAATGCCCCCAGTCGGCCTCGTTATTCAGTGCCCTCAGTCGGCACCTTCCTTCTGAGGGGTCCTTAGTTGGCCCTGGCATGCAGAACAACCACTCCCTGACACTAGACTACCAGAAGTAGTACGGGGTCGGCGCAGGACTGGTGCCACCCTGGCTCCCAACGACGGGTATCCCGCTGATGTCTTGATCTTCCTTCCATGCCTTCTCCCCCCGTACCATAACCACATACACTGGTATCAGGCCGAGCGGCGCCAAGTGGCGCTAACCATTAAGTTGACAGTGCCCCTATCCTTATTCCAGTATGCACTATTTTACCCTGCCACATCTGGGCATGCATCACCTTGTCCTCGCTATATAACAAAAGGTGGCAAGCGGGGCAGGAGCTGTCAGCTTTCTCGACTATATACGCCTCTTCACTCCGCATCTCGCAGGTACGCGCAATAGTGCATTTTTACTGTTCTATTACTTTCCTATTGTTTGTCACTCTCGACGACTGACTTGACCGTCGGAGTGCCTGGCCGGAGACTTTTCCCGACGGTTCTAACGGTCCTTGTCTTGCAGGTCAACAACAAGTCTCGTGGCCAGCTTCAGTGATTCGTGCTCCCCGGGAGATCATCTCGCTCTTGGAGGCGCCCTCCTCACTTCGCGACAAGATCAATAGATATACATTATTCTTGCTATGCGTCGTGTGATCCCTTAAAATTCCAATCAGATTGAAGATTTTGTAGGTCATGACCGAGAATTGAAAACAAAGGTTTTAGCTGTCAAGGTACTGATCACATCCTTCTGGTAAAACATGTCCTCTAGAAAATTTAAATTTTGTTACAGGTTTTTTTTTTTGGGAATTACAGGTACAAAATGTTTCAATATTTGAATGGACAAGGCAATCAACCAATAGAAACAATCGTATATAGATCCAATTGATCATCTGATGAGCTCAATTACACTAGTTAGGCAAGGGTAAACTGTGACTTTATTACAAGGCTACCATCTGACACCACAACGGCATGAAAAATGAGTACCCATCAGGTAATTATAAATTTGTCGAGCATTAACCTTCGAATGCCTTTACAAACCATACTTGATAGAAAAGGGAATTGCGAGAAACAATACTTGGTTGAGAAAGTCATAGGATTGGCCATCATACTAGATCGAAAGCAAGGATGGTGTCCTTGGCTAAAATAAGCAGCAACAGCTTGAAATATATCAAGACCCATTTCCTTGTAACTTCATGGTGAACGTAATCCAGAAAGATCTCCTTGTAAAATCCATATATTTGCCAGTATGTGCACAAGATGAGCAACGAGGTAGTTAACTTTGATTTTGATACGAGTAGCAATAGTGGTATAAGTGCATATGTAGTCTTTATGGAGAGCTCCATGCTCTTTAGCTTCAAGCTTTCATGAACTAATACACTATTCCTTCCCTGTGCAAGGGTGCCCTCAAGTGGGCTAAAAGCAAGTACCTTTGAATCTTTATCATTCTTCTCCAGAGAGTTCAAATTGTTCCCTTGAGTATTCATTTCTCCAACATCTGCTTTCGTGTGCAAGGAATGAGCCAACAATGGTGGATTATACCATAGTGAACTAAAAGTGCAATTTGGGAGAATTTTGCCATAGACAGAAATCTGGATAAGGATAACAAACAACAAACATTCAAATTGGTGATTATAGAGAAGTCCTAACTAAAATAATTCAACAAGGTTCTGACAAGCTTTAGAACAATGAAACGTCAAACATAAATAACTTTTGGTGCAATTGGAAAAAAGCAATTATAAGGTGTAGCTAATTAAAAAAGAAACAAACATAAAGGGTAACTTGGTGCATGATGCTCCAGCCATGCGGGATCAAAGGGAAGGATCTATTCTACGTAATCTTATCCTACTTTATAAGAGACTGTTTTCAGGACTTGAATACGTGACCTTTTATGTCACAAGGTGACCGATCAGGCGTCAGTCCACACGCGGTCCGCAGCGCACGATCCGCATGTGAGCAATTCTATCTAAACCATATTATTCTATTTACTAAATTTGTGAATGATTGGATCACGCAGAGTGGGGAGCTTTTAGATTTAAGAATATTCTGGAAAAAAATGTAGCACAACATTAGAATGAAATATGTTTTTACAACCATATAGCTAGTGGCCATTACCCCACTGTAGGGATGTGATGCGGTAAGTCACGCATAATAAGATGGACAAGATAGTTAACACGAGTCAAAGTTCATTAAAGTGGATCACTTTCACTTGGTTGATCTGAGATAAGAAGTTTTGCCATTCGGCTCGGCTAAGTCAATTCTTTTAGTTCCATCAGTTCTACTCGGATAACGATGACCCTAAATTGAGAAGTTCTGCCATTTGATTTTTCTAAGTCAATCCCTCTAACTCGATCACTTTTACTCGGATGATGATTGTCTTGAGACAAGAAGTTTCATTATTCGGTTCGGCTAAACCAATCCTTCTACCTCAACCACTTCTACATAGATGACGGTGGTCCCGAGACGAGAAGCTCCGCCATTTAGCTCGGCTAAGCTAATTCTTCTAGCTCAACCATTTGTACTCAGATGATGATGGTATCGAGACGAAAAGCTCTATCACTTGGCTCTGTTATGCTAGTCTTTCTTGTTCAACAACTATTATTCTGACGACAATGACCTCGAGACAATAAGCTCCGCCATTTGGTTTGGCTAAGTCAATCCTTCTAGCTCAACCATTTCTACACAGACGACAATAACCTTGAGATGAGAAGCTTCGCCATTCAGATTGATCTCGCCTATTCGATGCTCCTATTCACCTGCCTTAGGTTTGTTGATCTAACACTTCTTGTTCAACCTCTTGGGGCTGTCAATCCGACACTCCTACTAGTCTTCTCGGCTCGTCGATTCGATACTCTAGCTAGTCATCTCGGCTCCTCTGATTTGATACTTCCTGTTTAACTTCTTGACTCTATTGATCCCCCGCTCCTATCAATCCTCTCGGCTCAATCGATTTAACGCTGTTGCTCATCCACCTTGGCTTTGCCGATTTAACACTTCCTGTTCACCCTCGTCTCCACCGATTCAGCGTTTCTTTCAGCCCTCTTGAATTCATCGATTTGACGCTTCTGCCTATCTTCTCGACTCTACTGATTTGACACTTCTTGTTAAACCTCTTGACTCCACTAATCCAACACTCCTACCATTCATCTTGGTTTCATCGATCTAACACTTCACTTCTCGCCTTCGCCGATTCAACACCTTCGGCTTAACTCTCCAACTATCTTAACTTTTAATAGTACATGGAGCAACATGGTCACGATAGTGCAGGGACAAAATCGAACATGATCCTTTATAGTATAGAATACGAGTGGCATGACATGATATTTTCTTTACTGGGATATGACTTCCCATTAATGAGGAGAGAATCTTTCCTCTGTGATATATAAAAAGAACCCACTCCCACGGGCAAATGTACTTGCACGCACTTACATGCACAAACCATCGATATCTTCTCGTTGTTGACTTGAACGTTGGAATGGTTGAGCTAGGACACCTCTAACCTCCATTCTAACTTTCTCTCTGAGGTTTCACGGGCATTCCTATTGGTTTCGCCTTCTTTTGGTTTTCCATGACTTTGTCAACATAGAAGTCAGATATCTCATGACTCATTTCGTTAACAATCTCAGATAAGAATAAGGTATAAACGAATGGAATCGAATAATATAAAAATATTTATATTTGAGTTCGAGTTTGAAAAAAAATATATGAGATATTCAAACTCAATTTTGAGAAAATAAAATTCGAGCTGGCATAAAGGTTTGAATTAGAATCTAAAAATAATTTAAATTTAAATTTCATTCAGTTTATTCGAATGAGCATATTTAAATTAAAATTGTGTTAAACTAATTTGAGTTTGATTTAAATTTAATTAGCGAGTGGGTCATGAATAATAGAATCAAATAGTATGACTTTAAATTTTGATCTTGTCGATAAATGGAGAGGACTCTCACTCAGATGACTTGATCGGTCTAAGATGACTCAGTCAGACGGACGAGCTGCAGCAGCGTGTGAGTCGGGGTTGAGATCAAAGGTTAGCAAGACAGGGTTGTGTTGGACTCGGACCCAAAATGGGGACATAAGAAGCAGAGGATGAAGAAGAAATATTTCAGCAGCAAAATCTCTCTTTTGAAGCACCCCAGGGGCCTTATATAGGAGAGGAAGAAGTCCCCTGTCTTGTCGGAACTGCCTTATCTCATTAAGAATCAATCTTCTGACCCGATTACCTGACAGCTTTAGTCTTCCCAAGGACCTGACATGGCCGCCAAAGGGTCAGTACATGTTGTCCCTTTTCAATCTCTATTAAAGTCAGAGTCACTGGGAGGATATGATTATGGCACGTGTCTTTTCCTTATAATGAGAGGATTTGGAAGATCTTACTATATTTGAGAGAGTCTAATCATGATTAAACAACAAAGCTAGTGGGCCACCCGGGCTTGTCCTATTATGTATCTATGAATCCATCCGGCTTTGGCCGACCGACCGAAAGTTGTCATCCAGAGGGGGCTCGGTAGCTCGGTAGCTCGGCTATCAGCGGTTTTTAGGTTGGTCAGTCGCCCAAGTGGATTCGGCTATTCCTAGTACATGCCAGTCCGACCGTCCAATTGGGTATGCCCTCGGTCGTGAGTTACTTAGAGCGGGGTATGACTTCATTGGCAGGGTGATCGAGCCGTCCGACTGGGCATGCTCGACCAGAACCGTCTGGTCGGACGTCAATTACACCTGTGATCATTCTCCCAAAGAAAAGGGGGTCACGTGGTTTATGTCCGCCCGACTTACCCTTCTCGGTTGGGTTCAACCGCCCGGGGACATCCGACTGGACATCACCTACCGGATCAGACCCGCGTAACCCCAAGTGCATTCATCAGGCTAGGTTAACATCCTAGGCGTCTGACTGTCCTTACTCGACTGAGTCCCCATCCAATCGGGCTTTCTATCAGGTCAGACGACGTATCCTACCGGATCAAATTCAGATTGAAAATTTTATTGAATATTTTTGAATTTTACGTATTCGATAATTTTTTATAGATTAAATATTGTTCATGTAATTTCGAAAAGTTGACGAATATATTCGATTCGTTTGTAACCAGTGCCCTATCATCGAACAACCTCCACTCAGCAACTCCCAAAGATCCAAGTGCACTCTTTCTTGCTTGCACACTTTGTCAATGTCCTTTGTTTCTTCAGTCTTCTCCCCAAACACGCGACATGAAAGCAGACCAGTAATTCCTCACCGAGCTCGGACAGGTCGTTTTTTTTATATAACTTAGGTTACGTTTTATTTGCGTTAGTTTTTTTTAATTTTTTTATTTCTAAAAAATTATTTTTAAATATTTTCTTACTTTTTAAAAAATGATATATATATTTTTAAAAAATTAAAAATTAAAACCAAACATTATTTTTCAAAAAAATTATATTATTTTCAGAATAAGAAAATAAAAAAAATAGAAAAATCAAATACAGTCTTAATTTTTAATTTCAGATGAATTTGATTTTATAAATTTTTTTTGAAATAAATGAAAAGCACTAATTAATAATAATAAATCCAGCATTTTGAATCAACTGTTAATTGTTTATAAATCCCCATTTGAATTTTAAACTTTGTAATCAGTTTTTATGTTAGAAAAAATTTATTTTCACTCCCTCCCTGCATATAAAGTTTGGTTTGTTTCAATTCCATAATACATACCATTTTCACTTAATTACTCTTATTATTTTTAAGTACAAAATATCTAAAATGAAATATCATTCTTTCTAAATTTAATATCAATCTAGTATATTTTCTATTAAATTAAGTATAATTCTTTTTCGAATTCAGTTGATCGAGAATCAATCAGAGCTGCTTATAATTAATTGGAGCTATTCCAGTCAATTGAGGAGCTCCGATTGATTAGAAATTGATTGATAATCGATTAGTTGTATTTGTTATAAAAGAATATCATCCTTATTTTTTATAGGTTAAAAATCTTAAAATAAGTATAATTTTTCTTAAATTCAACACATTTATATTAAAATTTAGAATATTTCCTATTAATTGAGTATAACTCTTTTTCCGTTTGATCAATTGATTAAGAGTTCATATAAATTAATTGGCTTAAGATGAATCAATTGGGTCGAACTCAATTTGATAAAAAGTATACTAGATTATAGTTAAATGATATTGAATTTGAGAGACATTATATCTTATTTCAGATTGTTTGTATTTAAAAAATTCAAAAATAAGTATAAATTTTTTAAATTCAACACATTTAAATTAAAATTTAGAATATTTTCTGTCAACTATTTGATCAATTGATTAAGAGTTCTTACCAATCAATTGGTTTAAGATAAATTAATTGGGTCATACTAAATTTGATAAAAAAAAATATACTAGATTTTAGTTAAATGATGTTAAATTTAGGAGAAATTATACCTTATTTCGGATTGTTTGTATTTTAAAAAATCGAAGATAATTAAATAAATCTGTACTTGAAGCACGTAAAATTTTATACATAGAAATACATAGAAAATTGAAATAATTTTTTTTGACGTAGAAATTAAGAGGGAGTTAAATTTATACGTAGAAATTTAGACAATTTTCTCAAGAATCAATCACTAGTAAAAAGATTGATAGATTAATTCGTCATCACTGTCCCGGGCATTTGACAGGCAAATTCTGAAGCAAACCTCGAGGAAGCAAGCAATGAATGATTCACTGATAGATTCTTGCGCCACTCTCGCAGAGGAGACGAGCGTAACGCTGGCACTGACCTTTTATTGTTGGCACATGCTCCGCCTGCTGTCTCTGCAATTGAGCACAACTGATCAACACAAGATACGTCATGATGATTATTAATTTTAATATTATAATTAATATATAAAAAAATAAACATACTAATTTTATTATATTTTAACTATTAAATTTTAAAATAATAATATTCACGTATTAATTATAAAACCCATAAAAATCAAAGATGATTTATCATAAAATCATGACAAATATAATAAATCATAATAATTAATAATGGGAAAATTTGAGAAAACTCCCCAACATCAAAGTGGGCTTTACATGCACTCCCCAACTAGAAATGTCTTTGCATGCACTCCCTGATGGGATTGACAAGATAGTTTTGTGTGTTATTTTTTTTATCAGTATAAAAGAGTAAAAATTCAGTATAAATCGTAAAGATTTGAGTATAAATTGTTTGAGATTGAGTACTAATTTAAGAAATTTGAGTATTATTTGAAAAAATTTGAGTATACATTTCAGTATATAATAAAAATTTCAGTATACATTATCAAAATTTAAGTATGAATTGATTTAGATTGAGTATTATTTTAAAAAATTTGAGTATAAAATTTAGAAATTTGAGTATGTGAGGTTGCATTCACCACATCAAGATTTTCACATGAGGAGTCGTCGAAATTTTATACTCAAATTTCTTAAATTAGTACTCAATCTCAAACAATTTATACTCAAATCTTTATAATGTATACTGAGTTTTCACTCTTTTATACTCACGACATCAAGATTTTTACATGAGGGATCACCAAAACTTTATACTCAAATTTCTTAAATTAGTACTCTATCTCAAATAATTTATACTCAAATCTTTACAATGTATACTGAGTTTTTAATTTTTTATACTCTAGAGAGTGAATGCAAAGAATTTATTAAGTGGGGAGTACATGCAAAGGCCAGTTTAGGATTAGGGAGTTTTCTCCAATTAACTCTTAAAAATTTAAATGGATGGGAGGATAATTTTTTTTACGCATTTTGTAGTCACAAGAATTGATGAACAAGGTGAGAAATGAAGTGAGAAGATTAAGTATTGCCTATTTTTTTAGTCTATATACTAATGCTGTCAAATGATATCCTTTAGTCTAGTGATTGATTGTGATACCAGTGGATGCATACCAGAATGTTTTGCAGGAAGACCGTCACGATGTAACTGATGAGTGAAATTGGCATATAACTGTGAAGGAGTGTCCTGAACTTAGATCCTCGTTTGCTCTGGAGAAACAATAAATAGGTTATTTCTGTAGTCTGAATTCTTGGTTAATTAGTGATGCCAAAGCTGCATTATTTCATTTTGCGCCACTTTTTAATTAAGATTTCGTTTATTGTTTCATGAATTTTTATAAAAAGTATGTTTGCAATACAAAATTATGGACAACAGAAAAACCTTTTAGGTCAACTGAAATTTCTATAGACATTTATTCGAGCAGAATCAATTCCTTGAAAAAAAAAACAAGTCATTTTTCTTATTAAAAAGTATTTCTTACTCCTTCACAAGGCCATGTTAAAAAACTTCTCTGTCCTTCAATTTCCCCCATATGTAGGCCAATTGATTTGGAAATGCTGACCTGACTTGATAGGCTGGGTGGGCGGGGTTGGGTGGAGGGCTATTGAGTCAGTTAGTAGGGTCAGGACGGTTGGCTTTGTCGATCGAGTTAAAAATGTGAAAAACTAAAAAGCGATACGAATAAATTTAAAATCTTTTTTAGACACTCCAGTTATTTAGATAAATTTGAAAGCGTAGATAGTTCTTGGTTGACGTTGCAGTATCATAAGTGGTTTGAACGGACTCTGAGGTGTTTTGTGTGAGTTTTAAAATTTTGTTGCATAAAAATCTGCCTTATCCTTTACTATTTGAGAAACAAGTATGGATCACCTAAGATTGTGAATGATGGGGTTACAATAGCAAAAACAAAAAGTGTGTGCCCTCAAGTGGGCTGAAAGCAAAGTGCCAATCTTTATCATTCTTCAAAAAAATTCTTCAAAAACAAAAAACAGTTTTGGATATAGCCTGACCATCATTCTTCAAAAAATTCTTCAAAAACAAAAAACAGTTTTGGATATAGCCTGACCATGACCTGACCCTGACCAAACTATTACTATAGGCTTATTTTTTTAGCCAGGTCAGCAAAGTAACGAAAAGTAAGCCCATACTAATCATGATCACATTTTGAAAAATGTGAAAAGAATTTTCAGCTTGAGCTTCACCGGCTTGAGATTCGCCGGCAGCTTGGCCGACGGCTTGAGATTGGCCGACAGCTTGAGATTCGCCGGCAGCTTGGCCGACGGCTTGAGATTCAGCTTGATCCCGATGATAATTTTCAAGTTGAGCTTCCAAACTTCTTATTTTATTTTGATACTCTACCTCCCTAGCAGCTTGATCCCGACGATTTTCTAGTTCAGCTTTCAAACTTCTTATTTTACTTTGATAGCCTTCCTCCCTTAATGATGACTCTTCTAATAATTTTTTATATCCTTCTACTTTTGACTCTGCCTCTATTAGCGATCGCATGTATGCTGTCTTCTTTCTTTCTGAAATCTTGATGGGCCGTAATAGAGACCGCATTAGCTCCATTGCGTTCAGCTCAGGGTCAGCAACTTACGCAGCCTGCAGTCGAGGAGCGTGATGTAATCTACCCTGCTTAGTCTTCGTCCTCCTAGTCTGCAATCGAGGAGCGTGATGCAATCGAGCCTGCAATCGGCAGGGTAGATTACATCACGCTCCTCAATTGCAGGCTGCGAGGACGAGGACTAAGCAGGGTAGATTACATCAAGCTCCTTGACTGCAGGCGCGCAAGCTGCTGACCCTGAGCCGAACGCAATGGAGCTAATGCGGTCTCTATTACGGTCCATCGAGATTTCAAAAAGGAAGAAGACAGCATATCTGCGATCGCTAATAGAGGCAGAGTCAAAAGCAGAATGATATAAAAAATCATTAGAAGAGTTATCATGCTGAGTCCTCGGCAGGGTAGAGTACATCCGCTCCTCAATTGCAGGCTGCTGAGGTCGAGGACGGTTGCGAAGTAGACATCTAATAATAAATAAAATAAATAAATATTATTAAGGTCCACTATTAGGAAACGAAAAAAACAGAAAAAATAAAATCTAAAATAGCAAATGCATCTTAAAAATTAAGCAGAAATATGTGACGATCTGATCGATCAATGCACTTGTTTTTGAAGTAAACATGAACAAGCTGATGAACAAGCTGATGAAAAAAAAACAAAATAAATAAATAAAGATTACATCACGCTCGATTGCAGACGGAGCCTCAGCCGGTAGCAGAAGGTTTCTCACCTTCGCCGAGTGCAGGGCGTTCCGATGAGGCGATTCAAGAAATGTAGATGGAAGGGAAGCCGACTGGCTATACCGATGGGCAGAAGGTTTCTCACCTTCGCCGAGTGCAGGGCGTTCCTATGAGGCGATTCAAGAAATGTAGATGGGAGGGAAGCCGACTGGCTATACCGATGGCGCAAGAGCGTGGATGATGTGGCCAGGGTAGACACTCGTGGGGCTCTCTCCGGGTATTGGCTGTTCCGCCAATCCGAGGATTCGGCGAGTGCTGCATCGGCAGATGCTGAAGCACGACCGCCAGAGTGCTTTCCAACGAAGAGGCCAAGCCGCCTGTCGAGTTCTTCGTTAGCATCCCGGAGAGCGAGGCGGGAGAGGTAGTAGCGGTCCTCGCTTCTAGAAGCGGATTCCTATTGATTGTCAAAAGAGATATGAGAAGGGAAGATGGATACGGAGCCAGAGGCAGGGAACAGGGGTTCAAATGGGAATTGGTATCGTCAAGATTTGAAAGCATAGAATACGGGCAAGAGAGATTTCCGTCAGTGTTGAGGTATGAATGTGAAAAGGATTAGCGATCTGAAAAGAGAATGGCGCAGATGCGCTCGAAGAGCCGAGACAATCGCCATTGGTTGAGGAAGCAAGCTCGTGCTTCATCAATCTGTGTTGAACACTTTCTCCACAAAGGAGAAGAAGCCCAAAAATCATCAAGAAAATAAAACTCACAAGAAAACGAAAACACAAGAGCCTAATCCGTCGAACCAGCGCCAGAGATTGAAAAGTTCCGACAAAGAACACTAAACCATCGGCAGATTCAAAGAAATGTAGCGCCGGAAGCAAATTAGCGTGTACCGATGAGGCCGGACGCAGCCCTAAGCCGGAAGCAAATTGTCGCGCCGGGTGCAGGGTGTTAAGAAATGTAGATGGGGTGATACTTAGATAGAGAGGGATGGCGAGCGAGGGTAAATGGTGTGGTCAGTGTAGGCACGGAGGAGACGGGCCACCCGAAACGGCATCCAAACGGAACTTTACCTCCGTCTCTCTCCGCACCAAAATGGCAAAACCATCATCCAACGCTTCCTAACGGAGTCAAATTATATTCTTCCATTTTACTTCCATTTATTGCAATATCAAATTTCGAGTACGCCCTTCCGCATGAATCACCAATCACTGGAACTGAGTCAGACTTAATGGTCACGCGATTTGATATTGTACTTGCTTTAACTATTTCTATTATATTTAATTTACAAAACGTCAAGCGTTTAATTTATGTAACAGTGTTACCAGCTTTCTAATTAACAGTGTTACCAACTCATTCCTTTGCCAGCCTGGTTCGTAATAACCAAGGCCACTGCTACAAGAATCAGTCTCACACAAATCATAACGATAGAAATACATGCTCATGAGCTTTTGCCATGGAAGGGTTTGGGGGGTAGGTTGAGCATGCTCTGAGCATTGCCATTATGTTTGCTTCTTTAACTATCTTTGGCCCACACCTCACACTTTATTGAGACCGAGTCTACTATTGATCGACACAGTTCGTAAGACGCTTTTTAGCCGTCGATTAGGTATAATCACCGACCGAGCTCGATGGGAATTAATTAAAAGCTGTGACGCATAAGCAACCGTTTGGTGTGCCCGTTGATTTCGATTTACAATTCGTTTGGCAATCCCTTCGTTTCTGTTAATATATCCTCCGCATTCGACTTGATGGGAAATCAAAATGTTACGTGATTTTCTAGAGAACGTCCATGGAGTAGGTCCGGCAACAAATCATTTGCTTGATCATTTCTTTGCATTTTATCTAACTTTTATAATAAAAATTATAACAAAGATTAGTTTGACCAGAAATTATGTTGGTTCCGATCCCGTAACGAACAGACGGTCCATGATTTCCACGATAGCCGTAACAACCTATCGCTTTCGTCTCTCACGTTCGCTCCTGGGGTAGGGATCCTCTGGTCCAAAATCCCTGGTTCATCCCTGGTCCACATTAAAATTGCGGCCGGATCGTAATTGCGATCCGGCTGCAATTTATTTCGATCCCTCTAGGATTCATCGTGCCCCTTAGGTTATAGTTTGGGTTCGGGCGGGTAGCCTCCGGCCACACGACGGCCTAAACCCTAAATCCGGATTTATTTAGGGTTTTAGATTTAGGGTTTAGGTCGTCGGGGTGGCCGGAGGCCACCCGCCCGGATCCAAACTATAACATAAGGGGCACGGTGAACCTAGAGGGGATCGAAACAAATTGTGGCCGGATCGCAATTACGATCCGGTCGCAATTTTAGTATGGATCAGGGATAGACCAGAAATTGTGGGACTAGAGGATCCCTGCCCCGCTTCCTGATCGCAATTGGCGCAATAGTCAAACCATGTCGAATTCTTCCTCCTCTTCTTTCCCCACCACCATTCCGCGCCTCCGCGGCCATGTTTCGTCTCCCTCGGCCTCTTCGCCCTCCTCGCCTGCGGTGCTCTCGGGAGAGGCCACCACGTCATCACCGTGCCTTCCGCCTTCCGATACCCTTGGGCCCTCGCGTGGGACCCTACTGCGCGAGACTTCCTCGTCGGGTCCCGACTTGCTCCGGCTGTCGTCTCCTCCGTCTCCGAGGCTGGCGTCATCGAAACTCTCGTTTCAGACACATTTCTTCCTGTTCAATCGTGGGTTGCCGCACTCGCCGTAGACGATTGCCGCCGCATCCTCCTCGTCACCCTAACCAATCCCGCCGCTCTCTCTGCCTACGACCTTCGCTCCCCGTCCCGAGCCATGCGCCGTCCTGTACGGCGCGACCGTTGACCACCCCTCAGGAGTAGCCTTCGTCACCGCCGGGGGAGTTGTCGTGAAGCATGATCTCAACGGGGCGGCTTCTTTGCTTCCCAGATTATCGATTTTCACCGCCGATCCGTCATCGGAGGGCCTAGGCGGAGTGGTGCAGGGGAGCAACGGGTACTTGCTGGTGGCCGAAGGAGGCGGGGCCGGGAGGGTATTCAGGATAGACGACAAGGGCAGAGCGGCGATGAGACTGCTGTGGAAGGCGGTTGCTTCTGCGGCAGAGGGAATTGTGTTGCGGGCGGACGGAGGAGTGGTGGTGGCTCGCGGAGGAGGTGCTGGAGCACGGTGGTTGTGGAGCAGGTACACGTGGTCGGAAGCGGGGTTGGTGGACGAGGTGGCGGTGGAGGAAGGGTGGCGAGCGACGGCAGTGGCGGTGCGGGAGGGACGTCGTGCTTACGCGCTGGTGGCACCTGCGGGCGAGGGTCTAGAAGAACAGGGGAGTAGGATAGAAGAGGTGGAGTGGTCTGAGGAAAGAGAAGAGGAGACGGTGTGGTTGTTTGTACTGATTGGGCTGGCGTTTGCCATTTTCCTCTACTGGAGGTATCAGATGAGACAGCTGGTCACCAACATGAACGAGAAGGTAGCATGACAAAAAGCAAATCAGACAATTGCGTCAAATTTAACGATAAGTTGTAGAAAACTCTTAGTCCTTTGATTTTTGCATGTATTCTCCACATAAGTTTTTTTTTACATTTACTTACTGATGGATTGAATATAAAAGAATGAAAATTGAGTATACATCAGTAAAAATTGAGTATAAAATAGTTAAACTTGAGTATAAAAGAGAGAAAATTGAGTACACAGATTTTTGATGTGGTGGATGCAACCTTACATACTCAATTTTCTAACTTTTATACTCAACTTTCTTCAAATAATACTCACCAAACTGTCTTGACAATCCCATCAGGGACTGCATACAAAGAAAAAGTTATGTAGTGATTACATGCAAAGTTGAAATAGCATATGGGGAGTTTATGAAAATTTACTCAAACATCTATTAGGTATTTTACTCTCTTTTTTCTCAATACTACATCTCATTTTAGATTTTGATTTTATTGATAACTTTAATTTGATTATACATCAAGATCAACAATTCTTACTCTTCAGTTGCAAATGAGATATTCTGTCTCAATTTTTCTCTATCCTCATGTTTTATAATCGTCGGCGATGATCGATGATTCATCCAATCATCGATCTTATACCATTGACAGTCTCCGATCGCCGTCTCAAATCAAACGATACTAAGAGGAATGATGAATAGGTTGTTGGAGGATATACTCATTTTCGGAGAATTAACAAAAATTAAATTGAAATTATAAAAATTTCAACTTAGCTGTTGAATGATCTGAGCTGCCTTTTATGTAGAATGCAGTCTACCGAGCTTGAATTCCCGACCTCGAATTCCCGAGCTGAAATATCCTGAGCAGAATATCTTGAGTTGGAATTCCCGAGCAGAGTCTCCCCACCTGAATCTTCTGAGCTGAATCTCCCAACCAGTATCTCCTGAGCCGGACGTCTCGAATCGGAATTGGAGAGTTGCTGAGGCCTGCGTGACGTAGTTTCCTTGAAACAGATTTGTCCTCCTCCAACGGTGATTCGAGGTTCCGATAGACGTCTATCTCTCAGGATACAACAACAGGACCACGGACACAACGAAGCATTCGTTGCTCGTGGCGAACTAAAAAAGTATCCAAACACTACCAGAGGAAACATGGGGAGTTGGGAGAGAGGTGGAAGACAATCTTTTTTTTTTTTTCTATTTTGCTCTCGGTCACAACCCTACCCCCGCAATAATCAATGACCGAAGTAGCGTCATTTACTACTAATTAACCATCTAGTTCCAAACGTCTGGGGGTCATTGATTTTGCATTAATCAACAGTCAATGCATTCGTTACATTTGAGCAAAATATTTGGCAAAACGTTAGTTTATCGGCTTGGATAAATTTTACCCCGACCGGTCGAACATTCGACGGGCGCAAGTTGTGTACACGAGTCTACTTGGTTCAGTACAAATCCGGACCCTAAATTTGCACCCCCCCTGCGCACCCACATGTGAGAGAGTCTCTTCACTTGCATTTGTTTACAACTAACATGCTTGTGAAACAATATAAACCAATAATTATGCCTTGAGACTCCAAATGTGGGACTAAAGTCCCATTCACAATGGAGTTTCTTTATTCTCCACCTCCCTTTCCATTCACTCGAAACTCCCAATGTGGGACTAAAGTCCCATTTACAATAAAGCATCTTTCCTCCCCCTCCCTTTCTATTCACACTATATCCAACACAGATCAGGATCGCTGCAATTGCTATCTTACCGGATCCGACGGTGAAGCTGGCGAGATCGTAATTACGGCGATCCCTGACGGGTTTATCGTACCCTTAAGGTATAATTTGGTTCAGGACAGCGGTTAGAGACCGCCGATGATATCCAATCGACGATCAAAAGAATTATTGATTATCATCGATAATTATGAGATATGGGAGAGAGAGGATTGTGGGACAGAGGATTTAACCACTGAAATGCAAATTATAGATTGCTGTTTTCTAATATTGATAGATTGCTGGCAATCATCGGCAATAATTGTGAGATGTGTGACAGAAAAGATTGTGGGACAGAGGATTTGATCGATGAGATGCAAATTATAGATTGCTGTTTTTCAATATTGATGGATGTCGTGCTATATTTTTATGATAACATGAATGTTCTCTTGGCTCCCTGCTTGTTTCTAATGTTGAGTCGGATATTCTAGGCTATGGATCTCTGCTAAATATGATACTTCGAAACGTCAATATTACAATCTTTTTTCTTTGCAATTTTATATTTAGGGCAGACAAGCATCAAATTAATTGAGATTCTTTGATAGCTTTCGTTTAATTGTATAATTCTTACAATTATAGTTAAAATAGCAATATATAGTTTTGTATCCTTGCAATTCATTCTTGGAGCACTATAACTATCATAGCCAGTCCCAAATCCCAATTGTCTGTCATGCTCATCTGCTTCACAATAACCACCTCTATTTAACTTTAGTTTCTAGTGCTGATGGTGCTTACATCTCTTCAATTTTCTTGGAGCAATTCTATCAGAATTGTTAATCCATCATTATTTTGTGACCAAACACAGAAATAATCTTTCCACCAAACTTCATAGGAATGGAATTCCTATCAACCAAACATGTACAAATTTCTCACCAAATTTGATCTGTTGCGACATCTGAAATACTTAAGAGCTTCAAACCAATTGGCCAAATGAATTATTACTTGTACACCCATCCAGCAAAATGTCAATCATGGAAAGATTCATATAGATTTGATGCGAATCTGCAACTCAAACTTCATTATTTGTTTGCTTTTACCCACTCGGACATGAACACTTGAAGACCATGTTAAAAATCAAATTGTCAAGTTTCTTCAACAAATGGTCAACTTCCTCTCGAGTCACTCACCATTCGCACAATACTCAGTGTCTTGTGTACCTTCCAGTTCCATGCAATGAACCACTCGGACATGACACACTAGGTTAAAAAGCTAAAACACGACACTTGTTTAGCCTACTGTGTCATTAGATCATTTTAGCTGTTAGTGGGGATTTAAGGATTAGATAAAGATAATTAACAATGAAAAATTATCTATATTTATGACTATAAAATTTAACTTATATATATAATAAATGGTTAGGATTATATTTTTAAAAAATGAATAATTAGGTTGGATAATGCCAAACCCGGGATTACCGGCTTGATCCCACAAAAGATTCTTATCGACCGCTAGGGTAAATCGGGAAGCGTTCACGACGGACAATCTAAAAGTTTAATATCCCATGATTACGAGCCCAGTTTGAAAATTTTTTTTTATAAAATTCGTCGTCGTTAGGATTATACTTTGGAATCTAAGCTATGGAGAGATGCACTGATTCTACTCTCATATAGTATGCTTAACGTTATTCTGTTTTGCTAAAACACATGTTGAGTTCGCTTAAAATCTAATATTCACTTAATTTTAAACTATAAATATTGAATAGACAAGAAATAGTATAGATCAAAATAAAAAACATAAGTAAACCAAAATAAGATCAAAATATATATAAGACTAAATGCATAATAAAAATAACCTTAGGATGACTTTAAATATCAAATTTTCCCTTTAGAGTGATTTCAGAATTACTCCATGAGCTAAAACAATTTCTTGATAGTGGAGACATATTCCATGTAAAAGTACAAAATAATATTAAAGACTAAATGAAGGATATCAGTAACCTGAAGATGGCTTTGAACCTCATTCATCAGCTTGATGAGTTCAAAAATCAGCTTCAATTCAAAGTCAGTACATATTCCTTTCTTAGCTGTAAATGATCTTGGCAACGAGTGAGTGTTCGATTGAGTGTTAGTTTTTCATAGTGGTTGCTCGCTTGATCTAACTGCTTTTTTTCCCGCACTTGTTCGCTTGGTCCAACGTCACTTCCATCCTTGAGATAATTTGTTATTGAAGTAGTACAAGTATTTTGCTAAATAGTAGCATTTAGGTTGAGGTCGACAAGCAAGAGTTCATCAAATCATCCAACCAGCTGCCTCGCAAGAGTAGGGCATTGCTAGTATTGTTAACCACGACGTCCTCCGCTTCGGGTTACACACCATCAAGGGCGACATCGTTGGAACCCACCCACTTCAATCCCTTTGGGAGTCTGTAAGCCACCTTTCCGAAGCCCGTCTGGTGAATTCGATTGATTCCTTAATTTTCATGTCCTCGTGCGCCGATCATTCATCAACCCCTAATCCTCGTCCTGATTTTGTTGCTGTTCCTGCTGTCCTGCTTTTGATTCTGATTTCAACTAGACAAATAGATTTTGGGAGGATAAAAGGCGGTTCGGTTTGGACGTCACCTATGGATCGGCTCTTAATCTGAGGAGTAATCTTGATAGTGGAATTTTCTCTAGGTCAGTCGTTGCTTCTTATTCCTAAAAATCATTATTGCACATACATTTTGATCCGGGCGAGTGGTTTTTGAAGGGGATGGGAGGCCCAGTCGGGGTTGAGCAAGCGTGACCCGGGTGAAAGAATGTCAAGCCGGGTTGTCCTTGGCCCCACGGGCCGGCCTGAGGCTCCGGGGAAGAGGAGAGGCCGAGATCAACAATGCTTCGATTCGGGCCCAGATGCTCGAGATCGGGCGCTCGAGGTCAGACACTCGGGGTCGATCACCTGGGATCGGTCGCTCGGGGTCGGTCACCCGGGGTCGGGCGCTCGGGGTCGGTCACCCGGGGGTCGGTCACCCGAGGTTGAGCACTCGGGGCCGGTCACCCGGGGTCGGGCGCTCGGGGTCGGTTACCCGAGGTCGGCGCTCGAGGTCGGTCACCCGAGGTCGGCCACCTGAGGTCGGCTGCTCAGGGTCAGGAGTCCTTAGCCGAACACCCAGGGATGGAGGTGTTTTATGTCACCCGAGCCGACCAAACAATCAGAGGACCAGCTCTGCAATAATAATGTAATAGACCTCTGACATAATCATCACCCGACAAACCCGCTTGACAGGGTCGCCGAGCGTTAATGAGAGTCAGAGGAGGCAGTTTTAACAGGGTGTCAAGCGGCTGTGGCAATCTCACAAGGCTGATAAAGCTGCTACAGGTTCAGTCTGCCAACTAATCATTTCTTAATGAGACAGGACAGCTCTGACATGGCAGAGAGTTTCTCCTCCCCTATATAAACCCCCCTTTGGGCTTCAAGAAGGGGATTGCTGCCATTT
Source organism: Boesenbergia rotunda (assembly GCA_024364735.1). Taxonomy (NCBI): domain Eukaryota; kingdom Viridiplantae; phylum Streptophyta; class Magnoliopsida; order Zingiberales; family Zingiberaceae; genus Boesenbergia; species Boesenbergia rotunda. Next base: position 380,710 of record JAGFNQ010005084.1, read on the forward strand.
TTCAACCACACCACCACTTTGTGAGCTCTGTTTTGGTCCGACCCGAGTGACTTTGAGCCTCACCCCTATTCGAGCATGACTCCGACCCCCGAGTTATAGCAGACCGGGTCGTCTTGGTCAGACCGAGTCAGCCGGGCGAGAACCGCTCTTCGCTTGTCGACAGGATCACATTCCGTCTACAAGACGACCCGGTCTGCTATAACTCGGGGGTCGGAGTCATGCTCGAATAGGGTTAAGGCTCAAAGTCACTCGGCTCGAACCAAAACAGAGCTCACAAAGTGGTGCTGTGGTTGAAAAATGACAGCAATCCCTTTCTTGAAGCCCAAAGGGGGGTTTATATAGGGGAGGGGAAGCTCTCTGCCATGTCAGAGCTGTCCTGTCTCATTAAGGAATGATCAATTGACAGACTGAACCTGTAGCAGCTTTATCAGCCTTGTGAGATTGCCACAGCCGCCTGACACCTGTCAAAACTGCCTCCTCTGACTCTCATTAACGCTCGGCGGCCCTGTCAGGCGACTATGCCAGATAATGATTATGTCAGAGGTCTGTTACATTATTGCTGTAGAGGTGGTCCTCTGATTGTTCGGTCGACTCGGGTGACATAAAACACCTCCATCCCTGGGTGTTCGGCTAAGGACTCCCAACCCTGAGCGACCGACCTCGAGCGCCGACCTCAGGTGACCGACCCCGAGCGCCCGACCCCGGGTGACTGACCCCGAGCGCTCAACCTCGGGTGACTGACCCCGAGTGTCTGACCTCGGGTGACCGATCCCGAGCACCCGACCTCGGGTGACTGACCCCGAGTGTCTGACCTCGGGTGACCGATCCCGAGCACCCGACCCCGAGTGTCTGACCTCGGGTGACCGATCTCGAGCGCCCGACCCCGGGTGACCGACCTCGAGCGCCCGACCCCAGGTGACCGACCCCGAGTGTCTGACCTCGAGCGCCCGATCCCGAGCATCTGGGCCCGAACCGAGGCCTTGTTGATCTCGGCCTCTCCTCTTCCCCGGAGCCTCAGGCCCGGCCCGTGGGGCCAAGGACAACCCGGCTTGACATTCTTCCACTCGGGTCACGCTCGCTCAACCCCAACCGAGCCTCCCATCCCCTTCAAAAACCACTCGCCCGGATTACAATCCTCCCCTTCAAGTATAGTCGAATGAGGCGCATAGTCCGACTGACTAGGCTCCTGGCTCGGTCGACCGAACTCCTCTTCGCCTTCCCGAGCGTCACCTCGTACTTCTATTCTTCTTCTTTAAATGCCAAATCTTCTATCAATTTACCCATTAATGCAAGGCCACGTGTTGCCTCCCGATTGGGAGCCTCTGATATCGAGGCGTCATTGGCATGGCTCATGCAGCGTTAGAGCGAAGCCTCGCGACCTCGGGAAATGGCAGGAGATGGGCGGCCCGGATTTGAGTCCGCCTTTTTCTCTTTCTGCATCCAACAGTCTTTGTTGTTGCGGTCCCGGTATAAATAGTCCCACCTCTTCATTTCCAACCTTCTTCACTTCACCTCCTATTTTTTATTCCGTTCTTGTCTGACCTCCGCCGCCTGACCTCCGTGTTCTCCGACGATCAGTGTTTCCGGCGAACCTAACCGCTAGGTATTCCTCTCCTCTCCTGAGTCTTTGCTTTGTATCTCCCGACCCCCTTTTGATGGCCGAGTCGTCTGCTCCGACGGAATCGTGGTACTTAACCACTCGTTCGTCCTTAACCTTAGGTCAGCTAGAGACCTTACGTATAGATTATCAGATACCCGAGGACCACCTACTGGCTCTCTCTGGCCGTCGGGACCGACCCCACGGACCTCCCTTAGATTACTTCATCATTTTCTCCGATCAATTACTGGCTCGATATGTGAATATACAGTTATGACTTGGATTTCAGCATAGAGAGGATTTGAAATAGGTCTGTAGCAAAATTAACATCCATTAGGTAGGACGCTATATGATGGTTCACTGGCCTTTCTCCTGGTAAGTAGTTATGTATTATGGAATTAACACTAATTGGATGTAAACAGACTGGCTTATTCTTTTTCATGAATGGCTTGTTATGCGAGGCAACATCAACAGTCATCTAAACATAAGCGATTTCTTCCCAAGATAAAACAAAAACACATTGTACAGTTATTAGAGAATTTAGTGTTTAACAGTATGTTTTCGCTGATAGAATAGACTATTTTTAATGATTGGAACACTCATACTTTCTTATTCCCAATCTTCTCGTCAAGAATTCAACTTTGGTGGCTTGAAAGGCTTACTTCGTGCATGGAAGCTGTTGTCCAGCGAAACAAAGTATGAGATTCGTCCTCACTTTCACACGCCCCATTGCTCCTTCTGTGGAAATAGTAGTCTGTATCATTCTTAGCAGTTATTAAGTTGTCTTTGTTTATGCTCATTTGCATCTGATCAATGTTTTCTTGCTCTGTCTTGTGACAATTTTACACTGTTATTGGCAATATAATAGGAGCACTATAACTTACCATGACATGGGAACTATTTCCATCGAGGGCGAGTCGAGGATATAAATTGCCTAAGTCGAATGTTGCCAAAATATTATGTAGGCTTGAAAGTATTTTCCTCCGAATTTTGTGATAAATCATTCACCTTCTATACAAGCCTAAAGTTGCTGGACTTCTATCTCACTCTGCGTTTCAGATTGATTGGTATATGATCCTGTTGCGAAGTGAGTCAGACGCCCTTACAGATAAGTGAACCTTCGGGGAGAACGAGTCCGCTGAGGTGGCTTAGCGGGATGGACCGCCGCTAACCTACAAGACAAGGGCTGTTAGAACCCGCCAGGAAAAATCTCCGGTCAGGTACTCCGACGGTCAAGTCAGTACACGACGGCGGCGATGGAAGACAATAAAACAGTATGAAATTGCACTATTGCGCGAGCGTACCTAGGAAATGCGGAGTGAGGAGGTATATGTAGCCGGGGAAACTGACAGATTCTACCCTGCCTGCCACCCGTTGTCATCTAGCAAGGACAGGGTAATGCATGTCTAGAGGTGGCAGGATAAAGTGACACATGCTGGATTAAGGAAAGGGGCACTGTCAGCTTAAGGGTTGGCGCCGTTGGACGCCGCTCGGCCTAACACCCAGGCATTGGTCGAGGTACGGGGGACAAGATGTGGTAGGAAGATCAATACCTCGGCGAGATATCCGCTATTAGGGCTCAGGATAGTCCCGGTCCTGCACTTACCCCGTACAACTTCTGGTAGTCCGGTGTCAGGGAGTGGTTGTGATGACTGGGACACTGAGTAGCGAGGCCGGCTGAGGGCCTATGAGGGTGCCGGCTGGGACACTGAGTGATGAGGCCGACTGAGGGCCTATGAGGGTGTCGACTGGGACACTGAGTGATGAGGCCGGCTGAGGGCTTATGAGGGTGCCGACTGGGGCACTGAGTGATGAGGCCGGTTGAGGGCCTATGAGGGTGCCGACTGGGGTATTGAGTGATGAGGCCGACTGAGGGCCTATGAGGGTGCCGGCTGGGGCACTGAGTGATGAGGTCGGCTGAGGGCCTATGAGGGTGCCGACTGGGGCACTGAGTGATGAGGCCGGCTGAGGGCCTATGAGGGTGCCGACTGGGGCACTGAGTGATGAGGCCGGCTGAGGGCCTATGAGGGTGGAGCCCGGGGGCCCAAGCCCGCTTGCCCCCTACCTAATGGGCTCGTTCAATCCACTAACCGCCTGCCTTCTGACTGGGCGCCAGGTTGCCGGGCCAGGCTACACGTGAGCTGACCCGGGATCATAAGCATCCCCCTCATGTCTAGTCGAAGGAGGCTTGCAGCCTGACTGACTGGACTCCGAATCTGGACCGAGCCTGGCGCACCCCTCAGAATCTGGGCATATCTTTCCATTGATCGTCGCCCTAACAGTCGGAGGCTCATTCCCCTAAGTCACCTGCGCTCGCCGCCCACACATCGCCCGAGCCTGATCAAACGACTCTGGCTGGGTGACATGTCCTTCCCGATTGCTCATCGGACGATCATCGCTGCTCGCCTATCCCCCTAAGTATGCCTCTCGTCTGCTTATTCTTCTTCACGCATTTGAAATCTCCCATTGTATTTCGTCGCTTTGAGTACCGCTAGGGTTACGACGACTGCTTCTCCTCGGCTTTCCTCCGGTGGCTTCCTTTACCGGTTAGCTTCTCGCCTCTCTCTTATTCAATGACCTCTTCTTCTTCATCTCCTTCTCCTTCCAGGCCTTGGTACTCCACCATGGCCACTACTCTTACCGCTCATGACCTAGAGCAAATACAATCGGACTTCTTCCTCCCCGCCGATCACCACCTACTCCTATCGGAGCCACACGCCCGACCGAACTCCGCCTCATTGGGCTTTGTCGCTTTGTCTCGGGACCATCTTCAAGCCGGTCTCCGCTTCCCTGTGCATCCCTTTCTATCCGCCATCTGTGATTATTTCTAGATCCCTTTGCCTCAGCTAGCTCCCAATGTCATTCACTTGATGTGTGGCTCAGCTCCAGATTCCCCTGGAACCGGAGAGTTTCCATTACCTCTTCTACCCAAAACAGCAAGAAGCGGGCGACTTCTTCCAAGCTCGAGCCAAGGCGTCCTTCCTCCTGAATCTCCCCACTTCAAATAAGGTATGGAAGGAGCGCTTTTTCTTCGTTGGGCCTATCGAAGCTTCGGGTTGGCCCACCACTTGGATTGAGGGATTTCCTGTTTCCGGCACCCTCCCCCGGCACTATCGCACTTCCGCCGAGTACCTGAGTATTACCGCCGAGCTAGAGGACCAGTATTTCCATGGTGGACTTTTGCTGAAGGAGGGGATCCTCTCTGCCTTCGGCCTTAGCCCGAGCTCTGCCCCTTCTCCGCCTGCCGTAGGTCGACAAGCGGCCTACCGGGCCTTGGGCCAATGGCTTAGCGGGAGTTGGCCCATTTGTATCTTTGAGCCTGCCCCATCAAGATGATTCGTATCTCAAATTTCTGACGACCGTCTTAATGAGCGATTGCACTCTTCGACGATGAAATGACGCTTCGGGCAGCGAGACGTCTATCACCGATCATAAGTTCCTCGAGAGACGAGCAGCCCTTGCGCACTTACTCCCTCTTCAATACTTCCCGATGCTCCCCCATCGCATAACCGGCCGTCCGATCCCGCGGCTTACCGAGGCCCTCTACGAACGGCCGAGATAGTTCTCCCTCTCCTATATATAGGAGACATCCGCCACCTTTACTTTCAACAAACAACTCCAAAACTCCTCGTCCTTCTCCCAGTATGTCTACCGATTCTTCCGAAGAAGCCTTTTCCTTGAGAGGGCTCTATGTCATCTCGGATGATTCATATTCCTCTCCTTCGGAGGATATTGACCGAGAGTTTCTCGAGATGATGTTCCCTCCAGATTCGCCTCCTTCGACCAGGAGAATCAAACCCCCCCTTCTTCCCGCAAAGGCGCTTCACGTAAGGGGAAGGAACTAATGAGGCCAGACCCTCTCCCATATGGGAGCCTCCGATAGGAATGACTTACCATCTGCGTCACGTCGTTATGCGCTCCGTTCGGTTGTTTTCTCATCTCCACATAGCACTCCCGCTCCTCCCTGCCGAGCGAAGCAAGCCCGGGCGCCGGCCTCTGCAGAAGCTACTGCCGCGGCGCCTTCGTCTTCTCGTGTGACCTCCCATCCGGGGCACACTCTTCCTTCGCCTGCCCCCGATGTATCGCTTTCTCCAGCGGCTCGTGAGCTTGCCCCTCCTCAGTCAGGAAGCTCCTCTCGGGCGTGTTGGTGCACTCTTGGTTAGGTCAGGGTTGACCTAGGTTGACTAGGCTCGGGTGAGCTTATGTCTGATAAGCTGGGTAAGCTTAAGGTTGGATGTTTCGATGTTTGATAATGATGTCTGAGTGTCATATGATGTTTGAATATCGTATGATTTCAAGTGGGTCAAGGTTGACTGGAGACTTGACGAAAAGACCTAGTGGGGCAAGGCACACCTAGTGAGACTAGGTGAAGTCTAGGTGGATCGGGGAGATCGCACGCTGACATAGGAAAATACCTAGTGGGACTAGGTGAAGTCCAGGTGGATCGGGGAGATCGCACGCAGGCATAGGAAAAGACCTAGTGGGACTAGGCACACCTAGTGGGACTAGGTGAAGTCCAGATGGATCGGGAAGATCGCATGCTAGCAAGGTGTGTTGATGCAGTCTGGCCCGGTTGTTGTTTTGGTGTTTGACAATGATTTAAGTTTGGTTGAATGAAATTCGGGTTAAGTCCAGGTGGATCTGGGAGATTGCACGCTGGCATGGAGAAAGTCCTAACTTGGAGGGTTAGGTGAAAAGTCCTAGTCTGGAGGGCTAGGTTGGATGAAATTGTTGTGCAGTTTGCATAAGGTCAACTCGGGTTTGATGTATGACAAGTGGTAGTTGGGTTGTGTGTTTTCTTTACCGTGTGCAGGGTGAAAGAAGAAGGGAAGAGGAGGGGTTGGCGGAGTAGGGGCGGGACGAAAGGGAGAGGGGGAGGAGGAGAAAGGGGGAGGGCAGGAAGTTGGAGGGAGAAGTCAAGAGAGTGAAATGGAAGTAGGTAGTCCTGGAGAGGACATGAACGAGTTCGGACCTGGCGCGGTCCAACTTAGACCCATTTAGGTGATCTAAGTTGAGTCCTGGTTAGATCCTGGTCTGGGAGACAGGATCTAATTAACTTAGAATTATATCTTATTTTAGTCCATATAAAATTGTGCTAGCTTTGTTTTGGACTAACCCTGGATGCAGGAACGAAGGACTATGTTTCTGCAGCTCAGAGAGCCTCAAAAGAGTGAGGCCGTAGCTGAGCAGGGCGCCCCGGATGTGTAGGGCGCCCCCCCAGAGTCAACCAAAGTCAGCGGAGAGGTAAACGCCCCGACAGCAGCGCTATTCGGGGCGCCCCGCTTGAATCGGGCGCCCCCTGTGCCACCTCACTGCCAGCTGCCGAAGCTCGCCCTCGCGAAGCCAAGGAGATGAAGCCTTGACTGGTCAAGCTGGGCGCCCCGCGCGCGTCGGGCGCCCCAGTCAAAGCTGATCCCGAAGATGAAGAGATCAGCCTTGACCAGAGGGCTCGCCGGATCAAGAGCCACGTGGGGGGCGCCCCGAGCATGTCGGGCGCCCCCTGCCCTATATAAAAGGTCGCCCTTCAAGCAAACTACTTGTTTAAGTTTTCGCCGGTTGTCGGAACGTTCTTGAGGAGTCCTGGGAGTGAACTCGGAGTGGTAAAAGTTTTTTTTTTATATTTTTTTTTTTTTTTTAATTTGATTTTTTATCGCCTACTTTTTGACGTAGGATTTGTATTGGATCACCTCCTTCGTAGTCGCGGTCCTTTTTGTTTTTTTTTTTTTTTTTTTCATTTCGCTGTGACCTTTTTGCTTTATTTTTTCACTATTTTCACGTGATCATCCTACAGATCCGGTGAGTGAAGTCGGGTCCTGGTGAGTGAAGTCGGGTCCTGGTGAGTGAAGCCAGGTGGTGGAAATCCCGGTGAGTGAAGCCGGGTCCTGGTGAGTGAAGCCAGGTGATGGAAATCCCGGTAAGTGAAGCCGGGTCCTGGTGAGTGAAGCCAGGTGATGAAAATCCCGGTGAGTGAAGCCGGGTCCTGGTGAGTGAAGCCAAGTGATTGAAATCCTAGTGAGTGAAGCTAGGTTGAAATCTCGGTGAGTGAAGCCGGGTCCTGGTGAGTGAAGCCGGGTGACCGAAACCCTGGTGAGTGAAGCCAGGTCCTAGCTTGGAAGGCTAGGTTGAAGTCCCAGTGAGTGAAGCTGGGCATGGCACGAGTCAGAGAAGGGTTGGAGGCTTGTTCTCGTGACTTAGAGTGCATTTGGGCTTGCCTGGATCGGTCTGGTGACCGATCAGGGAAGTTGGCACGGTGCTCCTTCGTGGATCGGTCTGGTGACCGATCCAGCGATGACTGATCGGTCTGGTGACCGATCAGGGAGTATGCGTTTCACCCATTGACTGGCTCCTGATCGGTCTGGTGACCGATCAGGGAGCAAACAATGAGGTTGAGTTCCCCTGCTGATCTGCACCTGATCGGTCTGGTGACCGATCAGGATCACTGTGCAGATCGTTGTGGAGAACGATCCAGCTTCGCGGGTTTCTCACTAAGATCGATCAGGACGGTGCCTGATCGGTCTGGTGATGATCTGATCGGACTGGAGACCGATCAGGAGAACCCCTGATCGGTCAGTTGACTGATCAGGAGAACCCCTGATCGGTTAGTTGACCGATCAGAAGGCTTAGGCTGGGAAACTCAGAAATCGCCCGATGTAAGGGGTGGATCGGTCGGATGATCGATACACAACCTGGGATCGGTCTGGTGATCGATCCAGGAGAATCCCAAAGAAATCCTGATTTCTAATCGAGCGTTAGGGATCGATCAGGATAGAGCCTGATCGGTCTGGACCTAGCTTGATCGGTCTGGTGACCGATCAGGAGGCTCTCTGATCGGTCAGGTGACCGATCACATTAATTCAAATACGCTGTCAGAAGTCTGTTTTCACTGCCGATTCTCTGCTACTTGCTGATTTCTTTTTGATATGCATTGCTAAGCCTCTGATGGAGTGTGTAGGTGATTCAAACACTCAAGGAGGGTCAATGGGAGGCTTTCCTTGGAGCAGGTTTGGATCTATTGTGTTTTCAGGTCTCAACGTCTGGCGCAACTGGCAACTGACGAAGGCGCGGCTGGCAACTGGCGGAGACTCAGCTGGAGGAGTGTCCAGTGGACTGAGTGCTCAGAGAGGTCAGTGGGTCAGGGTGTGAGTCAGTGGTGCTGATGGAGTTGGCGACGTTGAGCTGGAGCTTAAGAGACAAAGCTAGATGCAGAGGAGAGGTGGTGAGACAGACAGAAAACTTGGGAAGTTGTTGCTGAGCTGTGTTCGTGCTCTCTGTTGCTTTGTTCTTGAGCGATCTTGTTGCATCTTGTGAGAGCTTTGTGAGCTTGTCTTCTCGAGTGTCTCTGTGCTTAACTTGTATCTTCTTGAGATCACTTGTGGAGAGGTTTCTCCACCGAGAAGGAGGCTACTACTATCCGGAGTTCATCGGGGCTTGATCTGCCGACGATCAAGGGATCGCCCACTTACGGGCACGCCAAGGAGTAGGGGCAAGTTATCCTCGAACTTTGTAAACGATCCTTGTTAGCGATCCTTGGTTTGTATTCTTTGTTTCTGCATTTTTGTTAAGTTTGTTTCTCTGCACTGGTGTTGTTTCCGCTGCTACTAACTTAAGTGCAGAGAAAATTCGAAAAGTGCCTGAGGTCAAGTGATTGGCTATATTCACCCCCCCCTCTCTAGCCATCCGGTTTCCAACAAGTGGTATCAGAGCTTGAGGCTCTACTTCAACGGCTTAACATCCGAGAGCTAACAAAGATGGCCATGGGAAGAAAAGGGTTTAGCACCAACCGACCTCCACTCTTCGACGGCACTGATTTTTCATATTGGAGGTCGAAGATGGAGTTTTACCTCAAAACCAACCTCAGCATGTGGTTTGCTGTCGAGGAAGGTTTTTCCACTCCTAAAGATGCTGAGGGAAAAGAGATGAACTTCTCAAGTTGGTCGACAGATCAAATCCGTAAAGGTGAAGCCGATGCAAAAGCGGTGGTAACTTTGCAATGTGGGTTGACCAAGGACCAAATAATCAAGGTTGGTCCCTTCACAAGTGCTAAAGACCTATAGAGCAAGATCATTGAGCTCCATGAAGGCACTTAAGACACCCGGACTGTCAAGAAGGACCTCCTTCTCACCCAACTCCAAAATCTATCCATGGAAGAGAATGAAACTGTAAGTACACTCCATGGACGATTCAAAGAAATCCTCAACGGTATCCACTCCATTAATGAGAAGGTAGAGAACCGAGATCTTATAAGGTATGTCCTCAAAGCTTTTCCTAGGAACGCCTTGTGGTCATCCATGGTGGATGCTTACAAGATGTCCAAGGATTTTTCTTTTGTTAAGTTAGAAGATCTATTTTGTGAAATGGAACTACATAAGATCTCTAACAAAAGTTCAAAAGAGAAAGGTATTGCTTTAGTGGCAGGTGACAACAAGAAGAAGAAGGGGAAGAAGAAGGAGAAGGAAGTCTCTTCATCCTCATCCGAGTCCGAGGAGGAGGGCAGCTGGTCTTCTTCCTCCGAGATGGCCAACTTTGTTAGAAGAATGATGAGGAAGAGCCGGCGCCTTAAGGGTAAAGGTAACCCGAGTGAAGTTAAATTTGATAAGTCTAATATTACATGTTATGAGTGTAGCAAGAAAGGACATTACAAGGATGAATGTCCAAAGTTAAAGAAGAAGAAGGATAAATCAAAGAAGAAAAGGAAGACCTTGAGGGCTACATGGGATGAATCATCCTCTAGTTCATCCGAAGAAGAAAAGGAGGAGAAGTACACTCACCACCGTGCCCTCATGGCCATAGAGGATTTAAATGAAGAGGAAAGTGGAGACGAATCAAGCTCCTCAACCGCGCCTTCATCATCTTCGGATGATGAAGAGGTAATCTCTCCCGAGCTAGATAAGTGTTATAGAACCATTGCATGTCTAGCTAGGTTGCTTAAAAAATCCAAGAACAAAGTTAAATTGTTGAAATTGGAAGTAGAAGAATTGAAATCCTCTAGGGTGGAGGATGTTAATGATTTTCACGATGACTTGCATGTTAAGACCCTTGAGAATGAAAATAAGGACTTAAAGAGCGAAGTTGAAAATCTCAAGAATGTTCTTGAGAAATTCTCAACTAGCTCCAAAACCTTAGACATGATACTAAATTCCCAAAGGGCGGTTTACAACAAGGCCGGTATAGGTTACTGACTTTAAGAACCAACCTTCGTATCATTAATGTCAAGAACCCAATTTAGATCATCAAATGAGTCTAGGGTTCAAAAGGTTAGAAAGAAAGTGACTAAGGCATGGGTGCCTAAGTCTTTCATTGTAGATGCCTTAGGTCCCAAAATTTGGGTACCTAAAACCTCAATATTTAGAATTGTATAAGCATTAATTGAGGGGGAGCATCTATCAACATAGGTTATTGATAAGTGGTGCTCCAAACCCAAGGCTAAGGTTATACTAGTTTCAAAATAAGTCAACAAGCCTTGGAAATTATTTTTATATATTGCATGAAGTGTTTAGATTCACACATAATTTGCTCTTGCCATGAATTGCTTATATTAATTGGTTTTCTTGTTGCAATTTATATTTTTCTGCAAGTTACATGCCTTATCTCAAGGAACACAATTGCATATATGATATACAATATCAATACATGATAAGGCATCAATAGACAAGGACATGAGCTCAAGGGTTAGACTTAGATTTTGCTTAAGGTATTTTGTTTGGTAAACATGATCAAGTATGCATGATTTACTGTATGTGTTAGTAACGTTAATGTATTACATGCAAATTTTTGAGGAATATATAGGTTGTGATGATCATCATAAAACCTCACAAGGCAACATCAATGCATGCTTTTAAAATGTTTTTAAAACTGGTTAAATGAGATAAATGCATGTCGGACAATCATGTGTTAGAAAGCTTGATCATGAATTGATCATAAGTTGATACAAGCATGTTTTGGAAACTTGATAATAATATGATACAAGCATGTTTTGGGAATTTGATCATACTTTAATCATAATGTGGCATAAGCATGCTTTGAAATTTTAATCATCCATTGAAATTGACACAAACCTAATTTTGGTTAAGAACAGCATGATCACATAGTTTATGATGTTTTAAGTTCCATGACTTGCTTGTTTTTCCACTTGACTGATATTCAAGTTTATGCTTAGCAAAAACTGATCATGCCTTGATGAATCTTGATTTAGTTAAGGGACATAAACCATGTTGTTGATTTAGTTAAGGAAAACCCTTCTTTAGAATCAAACAAATTAAAACCAATTGAGTTAGGATTTGTGAATGGCTAAGAACTGAAACAAACCTGATTTCAGAGTTTCTGAAATCGATTTCTGAAATCTGGAAGTTAGAAAACATTCTGTGCAGAACCTGATCGGTCACCAGACCGATCAGGGATCCCTCTGATCGGTCCGGTGACCGATCAGACCAACTCTGATCAAGGAACTCCCAGATTGTTCCAAATTAATCCAAAACCTCCTCAAACCAATCGATTTTCATCAAATTATATCAGATTACTTATCATACTGATACACACAAACATGATACAATCTGATTACAATTGAAACATATTTGGTCATCCATTAGTACAAACCTAGTACTAAGGGAGCACAAATTTGTTCAAGCGGTACAAACCTGGTACTGAATAGTGATTTGATACAAACCTATGTTGGAATGTTCAATTCATAAGAAAGGGTTTGTTGAGTCATGACTCTTGTTTTTAGTGTCGTGTTCCAGAAATGTTTCTGGAATGTCGAATATTAATAGAGTCTACACCCGGTTATGGAATGCAAATTGTTAATGCAGTCTGATCAGGAACGTATCAGAGTTTTTGAAATTTTTCTGAAATCTGATCACTCCCCAGACTAATCAGATATCCTTCTGTATCACGTAATCAACAGACCTAGTTGGTCACGGAGACCAATCAGGACTATGTTTCAGATACAGTTGCATTCCTTACTTGTCCTATGAAGCATATACGTATTTGACCATGATATACTTCTGTATATATCTTCACATGGAAATCCAAGTGTTAATGCAGTCCGATCTTGAACGAATCAGAATTACAGAAATTTTTCTGAAAATTGATCGTTCATAGATAAATCAGAAATTTTTCTATATCGATCATCAGTCTGATGGAACTGCGATAATTATTGTCATATGATGCATTTACATTGTTGCCATGATACATTTATGTTATATGCCTCTCACATGCATTTCAAAAATCATCCTTTGACTTACTTATCATATGAAACATATACATGCTTGACCATGATATTATTCTGTATATGTTTTCATGTGCAATTCAAAAAATTATCCTTTGATCATTCTAGGTTTGGGGAGAGACCCGTGTTTGAGGGGAGGTATGTTCAAACTTAATAACCATACCCTTTTCGATGTCTGACAATTGGGGAGAAAATGACCGATTAAGTTTATGGTTATTATAGGGGGAGGATCATGATTCTCTTATGAGAATTGAACGGACTTCAATTGATTGATACCTAAACTTAAATCGGGTTGTCAAACAACAAAAAGGGGGAGATTGTTGATGCAGTCTGGCCCGGTTGTTGTTTTGGTGTTTGACAATGATTTAAGTTTGGTTGAATGAAATTCGGGTTAAGTCCAGGTGGATCTGGGAGATTGCACGCTGGCATGGAGAAAGTCCTAACTTGGAGGGTTAGGTGATAAGTCCTAGTCTGGAGGGCTAGGTTGGATGAAATCCCGGTGAGTGAAGTCGGGTCCTGATGAGTGAAGCCGGGTCCTGGTGAGTGAAGCCAGGTGGTGGAAATCCCGGTGAGTGAAGCCGGATCCTGGTGAGTGAAGCCAGGTGATGGAAATCCCGGTAAGTGAAGCCGGGTCCTAGTGAGTGAAGCCAGGTGATGAAAATCCCGGTGAGCGATGCCAGGTCCTGGTGAGTGAAGCCAGGTGATTGAAATCCAAGTGAGTGAAGCTAGGTTGAAATCCCGTGAGTGAAGCCGGGTCCCGGTGAGTGAAGCCGGGTGACTGAAACCCTGGTGAGTGAAGTCAGGTCCTAGCTTGGAAGGCTAGGTTGAAGTCTCAGTGAGTGAAGCTGGGCATGACACGAGTCAAAGAAGGGTTGGAGGTTTGTTCTCGTGACTTAGAGTGCATTTGGGCTTGCCTGGATCGGTCTGGTGACCGATCAGGGAAGTTGGCACGGTGCTCCTTCGTGGATCGGTCTGGTGACCGATCCAGCGATGACTGATCGGTCTGGTGACCGATCAGGGAGTATGCGTTTCACCCATTGACTGGCTCCTGATCGGTCTGGTGACCGATCAGGGAGCAAACAGTGAGGTTGAGTTCCCCTGCTGATCTGCACCTGATCGGTCCGGTGACCGATTAGGATCACTGTGCAAATCGTTCTGGAGAACGATCCAGCTTCGCGGGTTTCTCACTAAGATCGATCAGGACGGTGCCTGATCGGTCTGGTGATGATCTGATCGGACTGGAGACCGATCAGGAGAACCCCTGATCCGTCAGTTGACCGATCAGAAGGCTTAGGCTGGGAAACTCAGAAATCGCCCGATGTAAGGGGTGGATCGGTCGGATGATCGATCCACAACCTGGGATCGGTCTGGTGATAGATCCAGGAGAATCCCAAAGAAATCGCGATTTCTAATCGAGCGTTGGGGATCGATCAGGACGGAGCCTGATCGGTCTGGACCCAGCCTGATCAGTCTGGTGACCGATCAGGAGGCTCTCTGATCGGTCAGGTGACCGATCACTTTAATTCAAATACGCTGTTAGAAGTCTGTTTTCACTGCCGATTCTCTGCTACTTGCTGATTTCTTTTTGATATGCATTGCTAAGCCTCTGATGGAGTGTGCAGGTGATTCAAACACTCAAGGAGGGTCAATGGGAGGCTTTCCTTGGAGCAGGTTTGGATCTATTGTGTTTTTAGGTCTCAACGTCTGGCGCAACTGGCAACTGATGAAGGCGCGACTGGTAACTGGCGGAGACTCAGCTGGAGGAGTGTCCAGTGGACTGAGTGCTCAGAGAGGTCAGTGGGTCAGGGTGTGAGTCAGTGGTGCTGATGGAGTTGGCGTCGTTGAGCTGGAGCTTAAGAGACAAAGCTGGATGCAGAGGAGAGGTGGTGAGACAGACAGAAAACTTGGGAAGTTGTTGCTGAGCTGTGTTCGTGCTCTCTGTTGCTTTGTTCTTGAGCGATCTTGTTGCATCTTGTGAGAGCTTTGTGAGCTTGTCTTCTCGAGTGTCTCTGTGCTTAACTTGTATCTTCTTGAGATCACTTGTTGAGAGGTTTCTCCACCGAGAAGGAGGCTACTACTATCCGGAGTTCACCGGGGCTTGATCTGCCGACGATCAAGGGATCGCCCACCTTACGGGCACGCCAAGGAGTAGGGGCAAGTTATCCCCGAACCTTGTAAACGATCCTTGTTAGCGATCCTTGGTTTGTATTCTTTGTTTCTGCATTTTTTTAAGTTTGTTTCTCTGCGCTTGTGTTGTTTCCGCTGCTATTAACTTAAGTGCAGAGAAAATTCGAAAAGTGCCTGAGGTCAAGTGATTGGCTATATTCACCCCCTCTCTCTAGCCATCCGGTTTCCAACAAGGTGGAAGTCTACCGAGAGACTAGACCTAACTCGACGGTTAGGCAAACCTGGTGGGGAATCAGGTTAAGTCCTAGTTGGGAACTAGGCAGAAGAAATCTAGATTGGTCAAAGGGGTTGACCGGACACTTGGTAGGGAACCCTAGACTTGTGAGCTCAAGTTAGGTTGGATTTAATCGATTGGGTAATCGATTAAGAAAGCTTGTTGCGAGAACAGAAGGTGGCTGAATCGATTGGGTAATCGATTCAGCCTTCCCTTAATCGATTGGTCAATCGATTAAGGTGTCTGTTGATCGATTGGGGTGGTCGATCACAAAGGGTTGCGTGAGAGAACAGAGAGGCTCTGAATCGAATGGGTAATCGATTCAGCCTTCCCTTAAGCGATTGGTCAATCGATTAAGGTGTCTGTTGATCGATTGGGGTGATCGATCACTGAGGTTTGCGCGAGAGAGCAGAGAGGCTCTGAATCGATTGGGCAATCGATTCAGGACGCTGGTAATCGATTGGGTAATCGATTCAGAAACCCTAGGCGTCGGGTATAAGGGTTTTCACGCAGATTTTGAGCGGCAGCTCTCACGGCTACTTCGACAACTCTTCTTCTTCCTTCCACGCCATCTCAAGAGAAGCTTTAGGGCTTAGTGTTGCTACACTTCCAAAGTTCTAGAGGCGATCACAAGCTTGAAGATAGCAAGGAAAGCAAAGCTTGAGCTTATCATTGTAAATCTTGTAAAATTTCATTTTGTTTTTGCTTGGATTCTTGTTGTATCTTTGTGAAAGCTTGTAAGAGGTTTCTCCACCTCAAGAAGGAGATCTTTCATAGTGTATGAGAGAGTGAGGAGAGTGGATCCTTGGATTAGTCACCTGTCCGGGGTGGATACCAAGTAAAATCCAAAGTGTTAGCATTGCTTGAAGTCTTCCGCGGCGACAAATCATCTACAAGCGAATCGGAGCTAATCACCCCCCTCTAGCTAGTCTACCGATCCCAACAATTAGTCTCAGAGCAATGTTGCTCTTCATTGGACTCATCGCCAAGTGGGCAAGAGCTAGAGGAAGAAAAAGAAGTTGGAAGAAACCCTAATTTCAAGAAGTCATCATCAAGAGGGTTCAACTTCAAAAATGGAGTTCGGCTACGACACCCGGGCACCTCCACTATTTGATAAGGCAAATTTCAATCTTTGGAAGTCAAAGATTGAAAATTACTTCATGATGGTGATAGAGCAATGACTTGCTCTAATGGAGGGTTTTGAAGCTCCAATAAGCACCAAAGGAAAGATCCTTAAGAAAAATAAATGGAATGAGGAGCAAATCAAGAGATGCGAGGCCAACGACAAAGTGACCAAGTTATTGGTCAATCTTTTGCCGAGCACCATCTTGGACAAGATTGGAGAATTCAAAGATGCAAAAGAGAGCTTCATGAAGATCCCTCCACTATACCAAATCAAGACAAATTCAAAGAGGGAGATTCATCGGATGAAGAGGACTCGGAAATTGAGAGATGCTCAACATCCGGGGAGGAAATTCAAGAAGCATTTGCCGAGGAGAAAAAAGAGGAAGCTTCTACCTCCAGATCAAGTGAAGAGTTGTGTGACACCCCTACAAGCAAAGGTATAAAAATTTTAATTTGCAAAAATAAAGATCATATCATTTGTTTTGAGTGTAGGGAAAAAGGACACTATAAGAGTAAGTGTCCCAAATTGGTCAAGAAGAAGGTGCAAGTGGCACCCAAGACCAAGGAGAAGCCAAACGAAGTCGGCCCCAAAGTAAAGAAGGATAAGAAGCATGTTATGTGCTTCTCATGCAAGCAAAAGGGACATTATTGAAATCAATGTCCAAAGGGGAAGGATCCGACCAAGTCAAAAGGGAGGAGCTCAAATCAAGGGAGAGCCTCCAAGAACAAGACTAAGGTACCATTAGGTAATGGTACTTATTTAAATCATGATAATACGCATGCCAAAAATAATTTTTATCATTTTAATGCAATTTATCATGATCATAGGAGGCATGAGAAACCTAAGGAAAACTATAGAGCTTTCCATGCTAGGACTACCATATCTAAGGATAGGGAACAAATTAGAAATTTCCAAGGTAGACCTACCCAAAATAAGGCCAAAAGGAATAATCACCAAGGCTATATTAGAAAACCAAGTCTTGATGAGGTAATGATTGAAAATCAAGTTTTGAGGTCAAAACTTGATAAATTGGAAAAATCCCTTAAGAAAATAGAAAACCTATTTAAGGGATCAAAAATTCAAAACCTAGATCTAGGAAATCAATGGCCCTCTAGGAGCAAGAGAGGTTTGGGATACAAACCCAAAACCAAGGATGATGGTCCATCCTATCATAGAGTTCCATATAGGTATGAAACTCAATCTAGGTCAAGGAGTCAAGCCAAGGTCACAAGGGAAGCCATCCCTAGAGTTGACCAAGACAAGACTAACATGACTAAGGCTTCAGAGAAGCCTAGAAGAGTCATTAGGAAGGTATCAAGGGAAGTTATCCCTAGTGAATACCTAGAGCACTCAAGGAACACCAATAGGTTTTGGGTTCCAAACAGTGTGTTTGCAACACCATAGATAGGTCTAGGGAGTGTCAACTCAAATGGGAAGGGTAGTTAACTTAACCTTGATGAAGTTGACACTTTGGGGGCATTTTCAAGGAATTACTATTCTTTGAAAATAAAGAAGCAAAATGTTTACTCTAGGAGGAGTAAAATTTGTGTCAAACTATATTCTTGAAGAAATTGAACTCAATAAAGTTGGCACAACTAGGTTAGAATCCAAAGATAGGCCAAGTTGGGGAGTTTTGGCATTATCTTGGAAATTAGGGGCAAAGTTAGGATTATCAATGGCTTAGCGATGAGTTATTGATACTTAGATAGGAAATCTAGGTATTTTCTTTTGTGCTACTATGTCATGTTTTGTATGCCCTATCACATGCCATGCCATCATAATCCGTCATTCATATTTTATTATGAAAATATTACATGTCATGTCATACATGCATCATCTAGTTATAATATTAATTAAATTCTTATATGATGCATGTCATAGTCATTATCATGTATAAGTCAATTTTTATTGAAATTAAGGGCATTGACATTAATTGACATCCTAGGTGGATGATCAAAGTTTATAATGCCTAGGTAGAAATGCATGAACCTTTAGTTTAGGGAGAATATAATGTTGGATCGAGAAAACCGATAGAGGGGGGTGAATATCGGTAGTAAATTTTTTCCGGAAAAACTAGAGTAAGTACGTAGCGGAAAAGTAAAAAATCACAACACAGAGACACAGTCGATTTACTTGGTTCGGAGCCTGTGTCGACTCCTACTCCAAGGCCCACGGTCGTTGACTGTTTACTTTGGGCAATTCTATATTAGGCGCAAAAGACAGTTTACAAATGAATATTGCAGAATTAAGTACAGTAAACTTTGAATAGCTCTTTTTACCGACGTCCGGAGTAGATCGGCTTTTTCTGAGCAGCGGGACGTCGTCGGCTTGAGTTGGAAGGTTTCCGGGGCGCCCCCCACGTGGCCTTCGATCCGGTTCAATCTCGGTCAGCGTCTGATCCCTTTACTTTCAGGATCCGCTTTGACCAGGGCGCCCGAAGTGCTCGGGGGCGCCCGGATTGACCGGGTCAAACTTCTATCTTCGCTTCACTGGCTTCTGGATCGAGGTTTACGCATGGGGGCGCCCGGGATGCAGGGGGCGCCCGGGAGCACGGGGGCGCCCTGCCCAGCAGCTTTTCGAAGCCTTTTTACTTGACTTGTTTTGTATGCACCTTGGGGGCGTCCGGGACACTCCGGGCGCCCTGCTCAGCCATTGCCTCACTCCTTTGAGGCTTTCTGAGCTGCAGACACACGTTCCTTCGGTCCTGCATCCAGGGTTAGTCCAAAACATAATAAAACAATAAAATATTAGATTATACAACCTTAGCTGTCTTGGTTCTGACTTTGGTCTCCAAAATGGAACCCTAGGTCGAACCGACGCCTACTGTTCCCTCGACGGGGAACGCGTCCTCACCTACTCCTCTCGGGAGAATTTACCTGATGCCAACCGTTCCTCTGGTTGGACTTTTGCCTGACGATCCTTTGTCAGGTCTTGGATGCCGAGTAGTCCTTTGCCCGGTGCTTATCATTCCTTCGCTAGGGCTTCAGTCCCAGGCTGTCCTTCGCCTGGCGCCTAGCAGTCCTTCGCTAGGGCTTTTGCCTCTGGCATTCATTCGCTAGTGCCTAGCAGTCCTTCGCTAGGGCTTTTTACCCTGGCATTCCTTCGCCAGTGCCTAGCAGTCCTTCGCTAGGACTTTTCCTGCACACTAGAGTAACTTGTTAGAAAACAAGTAAGACTTAACTTTTGACCTCTATTGTCATTATCAAAACACAGGTTTGACTTGGGTGCATTCTGCACCAACAATCTCCCCTTTTTGATTTATGACAACCCTAGTTCAAAAAGTTAAGTTTAAGCAAACATGAAAAGATTAAATTTTGTTCTCTCCCCCTGGAAGGAATCTCCCCCTAGATTTTTCAAAAATTAATGGGGTTAAAAAAAACTTTACTTGTACTTAGAAAACTTAAGTTTTTAGGTACTTAGAAATCTTTTTAATAACTTAAGTTAAAAGTACATAGGAGAGTTTTTGAAGCATGATTTTAGAGTACTTAAAAAGTTTGAAGCTTTAAGTTTTAATGTACTCAAATTTTTTTGAAAGTGTTAGTTTAAGTACTTAGTAGGATTTAAAAAGCTTAAGTATTTTTGAAACACTTCAGTAGATTTGGAAAACTTAAGTACTTAATAAATTTGAAAAACCTAAGTACTTAGTAGCATTGTACTTATACAGTTTTGAAAAGCTTATGCTTAAAGTACTTTTTAAAAAGAAATTTTGACAAGCTTAAGAAAATTTTTGAAAGGCTTGAATACTTAGCAAAATTTTGAAAGCTTGAAAGCTTTTAAGAACTTTAAGTACTTTAGAAAATTTTGAAAAGCTTAAGTATTTTTTGAAAATTTTTGAATAAAGGATAAGAAAATTTTGAAAACTTTTTGAATAAAGGATAAGAAAATTTTGAAAATTTTTTGAATAAAGGATAGAGTTAAAAAAAATTTTGAAAACTTTTTGCAATAAGAAATAGAGTTAAAATTATTTTTACTCTCTCCTTTCCTATCTCTCCCCCTTTGCCATATATCAAAACAGATAAATATAGCAGAAATAAGATTGCATAAAGGAAATAAGTAAGATTTTGCTGTACTGAACCAATTTATAATTAGACTTAAACTAAATCAGTCAATTTTCTCTGTAGGGTCCTGTCTAACCCAATTAGCTACTTACTAACTGTTATAAACAGTAGTCAACTTTAAGTACTTACTAAAAGTGTTTCTGTTCAAGTTAGATTTTCTAAGCTTGACACTTAACTTGATTGCTGTGTAAGTTGTATTTAGTGCCCCAATTACTGCAGATGCACAGACTTAAAGCATCTTGAATTAAGGCAAAGACCTAAGCATCTCAACCCTTTCTAGGTTATCAATTAAAAGTACCCTAAGGTGCTTGTGAGATGCTGACTTCTAAGTCTATAGGTGCATGCAGTTCTAGGTTTAGGGCCTAGGCTAAGTCCATTTTCGAAAAAAAACCTAGTTTTGAAAGGGGGTAGTTTTGAAATAAAGATAAAACTAAGTCGAAAATGAAAACTGATTTTGAAATTAAGTAAAACAGTTTTTCAAAATTCTAATTTTAGAAACTAATTTTTAAATCAAGTAGAGCAGTAAAAAAAATAAAGTTAATCTACTCTACAAAGCACAATCCTAACTGCCTTCTTAGTGAACTGAACTCAGATTCAGTAAGGGTTTTGTGAAAATATCAGCTAAGTTGGATTTAGAGTCAATATGCTTAAGTACTATTTCACCCCTGGCTACATGATCTCTTACAAAATGATGTTTGACTTCTATATGTTTGGTTCTGGAATGTTGAATTGGGTTCTTAGTTAAATTAATTGAACTTATATTGTCAATAAATACTTGAGTTTGGGTGTAGTTGAGCTGGAAGTCCTTAAGTGTGTGCATCATCCATAAAAGTTGAGCAACACACTCTCCTAAGGCCACATACTCAGCTTCAGTTGTGGATAGAGCTACACAGTGTTGTTTTCTGCTGCACCAACTAACTAGACTCTGACCTAACAGTTGGAAGCTCCCACTTGTGCTCTTTCTATCTAATTTACAGCCAGCATAGTCAGAATCTGAGTATCCTGTCAAATCAAAAGTTGAGGTCCTAGGATACCAAATCCCTACATTTAGGGTGCCCTTTACATATTTTAGTATTCTTTTTAGGGCTGCTAAGTGCGTTTCCTTAGCACGGGTTTTGTATCTGGCACACATGCCTACAGCAAAAAGAATATCAGGTCTGCTGGCTATAAGGTACAGTAGGCTACCTATCATACTCCTATAGAGTTTCAGGTCCACTGGTTTACCATCAGGGTCACTATCTATTTTTACATTAGTGGCCATGGGGGTACTTATGCTTTTAGAGTTATCCATTTTAAATTTCTTTATTAACTGTTTAGCATATTTGAATTGATGAACGTAGTTACCATCCCTAGTTTGTTTAATTTGTAAGCCTAGGAAAAAGTTAAGCTCACCAACTAAGCTCATTTCAAATTCATTTTCCATTATTTTGACAAACTCTTTTAGGAAGTTTGTGTTGGTGGATCCAAAGATTATGTCATCTACGTAAATTTGGGCAATAAATATATCTTTTCCTAGGGTTTTAATAAATAAAGTTGAGTCAATTTGGCCTTGTTTAAATTCTTTAGAAGTTAAATAGGTTGATAACCGTTCATACCAGGCCCTAGGTGCCTATTTTAGCCCATATAATGCTTTGGTTAGTTTGTAAACGTGGTTAGGTTTGTCTAAGTCCTCAAACCCTGGGGGTTGTCCTACATAAACTTCTTCTTTAATGAATCCATTTAAAAAGGCTGACTTTACATCCATTTGATATAACTTAAATCCTTTATGGGATGCAAAGGCTAACAACATTCTAATGGACTCAAGTCTAGTTACTAGGGCATATGTTTCATCGTAGTCTAATCCCTCTACTTGGCTGAAACCCTTTGCTACTAAGCGGGCATTATTTCTGACTATTTCTCCTTGATCATTCAACTTATTCCTAAAGACCCACTTAGTGTCAATGACGGATTTGTTCTCAGGTTTAGGCACTAGTTCCCAGACTTGATTCCTCTCAAATTGGGCTAACTCTTCTTGCATAGCTATGATCCAATCAGGATCAGGTAGAGCTTCATCTATAGTTTTAGGTTCAATTTTCGATATCATAGCTATTTGACTAAGATTTCTATAGGAGGATCTAGTCCTGACTCCTAGAGTTGGATCACCCACAATTTGATCGGTTGGGTAACTGAGTCTGGGTTTCTTGGTTCTTCTAGAGCTTGGTTCAGCCTCAGGTCTGGCTAGTCGGTTTGGTTCACTATTTGATTCGACTCTTCGGGCTGGTTCATTTGTTGGTTCGATACTTGGTTCAGTTGACTCATTAATTGGTTCAATGGTTAGTTCGTTTAAGGGTTCAATAGTTTGTTCATTATTTTCTTGGTCAGAGTTTGATGAAGTTAAATCTGGATTATTAGATGTTGAGTTGATTTCTTCATCAAAAATTAAGTTTGTTGTTTCTTCAATTTTCTTAGTTTGTTTGTTGTAAGCTCTATAGGCTCTACTTGTGGTTGAGTATCCTAGGAAGGTACTTGGGTTTGACTTGGACTGAAATTTTCCTAAATAGTCTTTGGTGTTTAGGATATGGACTTTGTATCCAAAGACCCTTAGGTAGTGTAGGTTTGGGAGTCTATGGTAGTACAGTTCATAGGGGATTTTGTTGTGTCGCTTGTTAATCAAAACCCTATTTTGGATATAACAAGCCGTACTAATCGCTTCTGTCCAAAATTGGTTTGCTAGATTAAATTCGTTGAGCATAGCCCTAGCGGCTTCTTGTAATGTTCTATTCCTTCGCTCGACTATCCCATTTTGTTGGGGGGTTCTAGGACATGAAAATTCATGTAAGTACCCATTTACCTTACAGAATTCCTCGAATCGTTGATTTTCAAACTCTCCCCCGTGATCACTCCTAAGTCTTTTAATTTTAGTGTCGTTTTGATTTTCAATTAGTTTACAGAAATCATTAAATAGGTTTAGGGTTTCATCTTTGGTTTTTAGAAACCTAACCCAGGTAAACCTAGAGTAATCATCAACTATTACTAAGTAGTATCGGTTCCCGCTTAGTGACTTGGCTCCATGTGAATCAAGCAGGTCAAGATGTAGAAGCTCAAGTGTAGTTTGAGTTAAATCAGATTGGGTTAGTTTGTGATTGGATTTGGTTTGTTTACCTTGATTACATGATTCACATATTAGGTTTTCATTATTTTTAATTTTGGGGATACCTTTGATTAAGCCAAGTTGGGTAATTTTTGAGATAGTTCTCAGATTGGTATGACCTATTCTCCTATGCCAGAGGTTTGATTGTTCTAATTGTGTTAACATACATTTAGGTACAAGGGGAAGGTTTATAGTGTATACATTGTTTTTCCTAGTGCCCTTAAGCATGATTTCTGAGTCTTGTACATTTCTAATCAGACAATTAGAATTGTTAAAAGTAACTATATACCCAGAATCACATAACTGACTTATGCTAAGCAAGTTAAAATTAAAGTTTTCAACCAATAGAACTTTCTTAATAATGAAATCAGATTTAAGTTCAATATTATCTGACCCAATTATCTTGAGTGTAGCATTATTGCCAAATGCCACTAAGCCTAGGTTTTTAAACTTGAGCTTGGTGAACTTCAATTTATCTCCAGTCATGTGTCTGGAGCAACCGCTATCCAACATCCATTGGTCCAAATCTTTATGTTCCTACACATAAGGAGTTTTCTTGATTTGGATCCAATTAGAGTCAGGAATAGCTTAAATTGAGTTTCACTGTCTAGTCTGTCTCACCCAAATCTAGGGTTTTCAATCACGTTAGCCTTATAGGTTTCGTGAGACAAGTTTTGATTAGAAAAAATTATTTTGAAAATTTTGATTAATTTTGAAAACAATTAAATTTTGAAAACTTAATTAATTTTGAAATTTTTGAAAAGATGTTTAAATCTACAAATAACTGAAATTTTGTGTTAGATTCGAATTTGACAAAAAATAATTTGAATTTGAATTTCAATAATTGGCTTCCAGGTCTTGGCGAGGCACTAGGCCTTCTTTGGCCGTAGCCTTATGGGATCATCCACCCTTTCCTTGACAAAGCCTTTTAAAGAAATTTCATTTTCAAAATTATTCTTTGAAAAATTTCTGGTCTAACTAGTTTGGGTTTTGGATCGGTAGCTTCGGCTAGTTCCGCCAAAATGGCTTCCCTAACGTACTATCATCTCACCTCCACCCAATACTATGTTGTCAAGTTTCAGTTAAGTTTGTTTAGTCCTTATACTAACCATTCTAAATCTAAGCATGGTAAATTGCAGGAATTTTAAATAAACAATCAATTAAACAATTGCAATCAAGAATTAAATTTTTATCTAATAATGAATATTGTTTTCAGTTTGGCTCCCCCTGGACTAAAGCCACGGTGATGGTTAGGCAAGATGTGAATCTTGTCCTTGGGGATCCAATACTGATTTGATCCAGTTGGTTTGTTCAGGTATAGTTTAGGTACCCATGCCTGAATTTTACCTCTGGACTGATTCAGTACAGCAAAGTAAGATCTTTGCCGGGATTTGGTTCTATAGCCAAGTCCGGATCGATTTAGAACTGATTTCTGTTTTCCAATGATCAAGTCAAGACTTTTGGAACCAGATGTAAATCGTTCTAAAGCTGATCTAAGATCCTTAACCTGAGCTTTCAGGGAGGAGTTCTCCTTTTCAAGTTTTTCAACTTGAGTAGGAGTTCCTTCCTGAACCTTCTCGGTTAAGGGTTTAGAGACAGCTCCCTCTTTCAGGAGTTTTACTTCCTGTCGGAGGGATTCGACTCGGAGTTTGGCTTTTGCCAAATCTCGAGAAAGATATGAAATTAATTCACTTAATTGACATCTATTGAAACCACTTACCTTGATTTCGCCGTCTTCTGAAAAGGTCAGCTTGCCGTCGTCCTGTTCTGATTCTGACTCAGTCTCGACTTTTTCTGAGGCGGTCAGGGCTAGCAGGTTTGATTGGGGTGCTTCTTCTTCTTCTTCTGAGGAAGACTCGTCCCAGGTTGCTTGGAGCGCTTTCTTTCATCTTGTCTTTTTGATTTCTTTTAAGTTTGGACATTTTGTCTTGTAGTGGCCCTTCTTCTTGCACTCGTCGCAGGTTACGTTGGGCTTGTTTTTGTCATTCGCGGGTTCAGCTGGTTCGTCCTTTCTTCGGCTGATTTTCCGTTTGTTGGTTCGGTTCTTCAGCTCCTTGTAGTAGCTTCGGGCTAGTCGGACCAGCTTAGTTTGATCTCCTTCTTCGTCTTCGGAGTCTGAGTCTGAGTTAGACTCGAGTTCAGGTTCAGGCTTCTTCTTTGTTGTCCTTCCAGTTTTACCTGCAACGAAAGCAATACCTTTC
This sequence comes from Boesenbergia rotunda, assembly GCA_024364735.1. NCBI lineage: Eukaryota > Viridiplantae > Streptophyta > Magnoliopsida > Zingiberales > Zingiberaceae > Boesenbergia > Boesenbergia rotunda. The sequence continues at coordinate 406,447 of JAGFNQ010005084.1, forward strand.
TCGACCATATTGATGTTAGTTTGTTCGTGCAGTTCTAGTTCGGAAAATAATTCGTCTAATTTTATTTTTGAAAGATCCCTTGAGACCTTGTATGCATCTACCATAGATGCCCACAAGGTGTTTCTAGGGAAAGCGTTTAAGACATACCTTATTAGATCACGGTTTTCAACCTTGTGACCTATAGTGTGAAGACCGTTCATCAACTCTTGGATTCGTGCGTGGAGCTGGGCTGCTGTTTCGTTGTCGGCCATCTTGATGGTGTAGAGTTTATTCAGGAGCAGATCCCTCTTACTGATGCGAGTATCTGACGTTCCTTCGTGCAGCTCGATCAGTTTTGCCCAAAGCTCATTTGCACTGTTGAAGGGGCCCACGCGGTTTAGCTCCTCTTTCGTCAATCCGCATTGAAGAGTTTGAGTTGCTTTTGCGTCAGCTTCTATCTTGCGCTTCAGAGCGGTGTCCCATTCTGAGTAGCTTTGTGGTAGTCCTTCGGCATTTTTGGGGATCTCCAGACCGGACTGGATGATTATCCACATGTCCACCTGAGTTTTCAGGTGGACCTCCATGCGACTTTTCCAGTAGGAAAAGTCTTCTCCACTGAAAAGTGGAGGTTTGGCGGTGCTAAATCCCTCTTGCATGGCCATTTGATCTGTAACATAAAAACTAACAGAAAAACAAATTTTCCAAGACTAGGTCTTGGATTAGTAGTGCTGGATAAATAAAATAACGAGGGGTGTTGCACCAACCTCGCTTAACGAAAAAAAAATCGAACGAAATATATAACGAGAATTTAAAAAAAATAGAAAATAAAGATCCGAAAAAAAATTTCAAACTGGTGGTTGCACCAAGTTTGAACTTCCCCGCTCTGATACCACTTGTTGGATCGAGAAAACCGATAGAGGGGGGGGTGAATATCGGTAGTAAATTTTTTCTCGAAAAACTAGAGTAAGTATGCAGCGGAAAAGTAAAAAATCACAACACAGAGACACAGTCGATTTACTTGGTTCGGAGCCTGTGTCGACTCCTACTCCAAGGCCCACGGTCGTTGACCGTTTACTTTGGGCAATTCTATATTAGGCGCAAAAGACAGTTTACAAATGAATATTACAGAATTAAGTACAGTAAACTTTGAATAGCTCTTTTTACCGACGTCCGGAGTAGATCGGCTTTTTCTGAACAGCGGGACGTCGTCGGCTTGAGTTGGAAGGTTTCCGGAGCAAGACGCGAGAGCAGAAGAGCTTTGAGACGTTGAATGAATCGATGTGCTGAAGCCTGGGGTCGAGGGCCCTTTATATAGGGCCTGGGGGCGCCCGGGACGTCGGGGGCGCCCCCCGCGTGGCCTTTGATCCGGTTCAATCTCGGTCAGCGTCTGATCCCTTTACTTTCGAGATCCGCTTTGACCGGGGCGCCTGAAGCGCTCGGGGCGCCCGGATTGACCGGGTCAAACTTCTATCTTCGCTTCGCTGGCTTCTGGATCGAGGCTTGCGCATGGGGGCGCCCGGGATGCAGGGGGCGCCCGGGAGCAGCGGGGGCGCCCGGGAGCACGGGGGCGCCCTGCCCAGCAGCTTTTCGAAGCCTTTTTACTTGATTTGTTTTGTATGCACCTTGGGGGCGCCCGGGACACTCCGGGCGCCCTACTCAGCCATTGCCTCACTCCTTTGAGGCTTTCTGAGCTGCAGACACACGTTCCTTCGGTCCTGCATCCAGGGTTAGTCCAAAACATAATAAAACAATAAAATATTAGATTATACAGCCTTAGCTGTCTTGGTTCTGACTTTGGTCTCCAAAATGGAGCCCTAGGTCGAACCGATGCCTACTGTTCCCTCGACGGGGAACGTGTCCTCACCTACTCCTCTCGGGAGAATTTACCTGATGCCAACCGTTCCTCTGGTTGGACTTTTGCCTGACGATCCTTTGTCAGGTCTTGGATGCCGAGCAGCCCTTCGCCCGGTGCCTAGCATTCCTTCGCTAGGGCTTCAGTCCCAGGCTGTCCTTCGCCTGGCGCCTAGCAGTCCTTCGCTAGGGCTTTTGCCTCTGGCATTCCTTCGCCAGTGCCTAGCAGTCCTTCGCTAGGGCTTTTTACCCTGGCATTCCTTCGCCAGTGCCTAGCAGTCCTTCGTTAGGACTTTTCCTGCACACTAGAGTAACTTGTTAAAAAACAAGTAAGACTTAACTTTTGACCTCTGTTGCCATTATCAAAACACAGGTTTGACTTGGGTGCATTCTGCACCAACATATAACTTGCACATCTCACTAAAACCATAAGTTGACTTGTGTGTGTTTTTGAGACACATTAGAAGCAAGTGAGATGTTAGGATGATGAATAAAACTCAAGGTGTTGATCAATGTGCATCCTATTGAGTTTTAGGTTCATCAAAACTTGAATATAAATGAATTCAAATCATTGGGAAAGCTAATGTACAAGTCATGTACATTTAGCCCAAGGAATGTGGTTGGAAATTATTTTTGAAATTTATTTCAAAACTATCTTGGAAAACCTTGGTGAAGACTATCTTTTGATAAATTTCATCATTGATGAATTGAATACAAAATAGAGTAAAACATTGAAGTATCTCAATAGTTTCTAATTTTGTGTCAATCTTTGAAAAATGGAGTTATTTTCATATAAAATTATTTTTACTTGATAGTACATGTAATAAATAATGTCTACACAAAATTTTAGAATTTTCAAAATTTTATAGAATTATTTAGGGGGTTCTGAAATTCGGACTGAAATTGTTTTCAGAAATAAGAAACTCTCAATCGATCAGGTAATCGATTAGGACAGTCCCCAATCAATTGGTCAATCGATTAGGAGATTCTATCTGCGAGCACAGAAGCTCGTGTAATCGATCCGTTAATCGATTAAGGGCAGCCGTAATCGATCAGTTGATCGATTAAGGCATAGCCTAATCGATTGGTTCCCAACACCAATCGATTGGTGAGACTGAAACTGTCTATTTTCAGTCCAATAACCCATTTTTGAGTAACCTAACAATCCCTAGCCCCTTGGAATACTTTTATAAGTACATTTGGTTAAATTTCATTGTGAAATCAAAAGAGGGATAGTTTTGGTGAAAATTATAGGGTTAAAGAGAGATTTTGATTCAAGTTTTGAATATCAAAATCTCAAAACTTCATTTTGAGATTTCCTAAGGTCTTTAGGAACTCAAAAATCATTGTTGGTGCAATGATGGAAGTTAGAGCATGTTTTAAGGGGGAAGTCTTCCTTAAAAGCATGTGTTTAAATTTTATTTTTGAGTTAAGTTAAAGGATGATGATTTGGGTTCTTCATCACTATGAGTGCTCAATGTTGAACATAAGTTTTAATGAAAGGTTTGAGACTTTCATTGAGTATGCTCTTGACCGTATAAATTCTCGGGGAGAGTTTTTGATGTGTGTCAAAGGGGGAGAAAAGCGTGAAGTGTGAAAGGCTAATAGGGATTAGTCTTTCTCAAACATATTGTCAAATATCAAAAAGGGGAAGATTGTTAGTGCAATCTTGGTTAGGTCAAGGTTGACCTAGGTTGACTAGGCTCGAGTGAGCTTATGTCTGATAAGTTGGGTAAGCTTAAGGTTGAATGTTTCGATGTTTGATAATGATGTTTGAGTGTCATATGATGTTTGAATATCGTATGATGTCAAGTGGGTCAAGGTTGACTGGAGACTTGACGGAAAAGACCTAGTGGGACTAGGCACACCTAGTGGGACTAAGTGAAGTCCAGGTGGATCGGGGAGATCTCACGCTGGCATAGGAAAAGACCTAGTGGGACTAGGTGAAGTCCAGGTGGATCGGGGAGATCGCACGCTAACATAGGAAAAGACCTAGTGGGACTAGGTGAAGTCCAGGTGGATTGGAGAGATTGCACGCTGGCACAGGAAAAGACCTAGTGGGACTAGGTGAAGTTCAGATGGATCGGGGAGATCGCATGCTGGCAAGGTGGAAGTCTACCGAGAGACTAGACCTAACTCGAGGGTTAGGCAAACCTGGTGGGGAATCAGGTTAAGTCCTAGTTGGGAACTTGACAGAAGAAATCTAGATTGGTCAAAGGGGTTGACCGGACACTTGGTAGGGAACCCTAGACTTGTGAGCACAAGTTAGGTTGGATTTAATTGATTGGGTAATCGATTAAGAAAGCTTGTTGCGAGAACAGAAGGTGGCTGAATCGATTGGGTAATCGATTCAGCCTTCCCTTAATCGATTGATCAATCGATTAAGGTGTCTGTTGATCGATTGGGGTGGTCGATCACAAAGGGTTGGCGAGAGAACAGAGAGGCTCTGAATCGATTGGGTAATCGATTCAGCCTTCCCTTAATCGATTGGTCAATCGATTAAGGTGTCTGTTGATCGATTGAGGTGATCGATCACTGAGGTTTGCGCGAGAGAGTAGAGAGGCTCTGAATCGATTGGGCAATTGATTCAGGACGCTGGTAATCGATTGGCTAATCGATTACGGTTCGAAAACTAGCCGTTGGACGACTAAGTGTGACGTGGTAATCGATTGGGTAATCGATTTAGAAACCCTAGGCGTCGGGTATAAGGGATTTCACGCAGGTTTTGGGCGGCAGCTCTCACGGCTACTTTGACAACTCTTCTTCCTCCTTCCACACCATCTCAAGAGAAGCTTTGGGGCTTAGTGTTGCTGCACTTCCAAAGTTCTAGAGGCGATCACAAGCTTGAAGATAGCAAGGAAAGCAAAGCTTAAGCTTATCATTGTAAATCTTGTAAGATTTCATTTTGTTTTTGCTTGGATTCTTGTTGTATCTTTGTGAAAGCTTGTAAGAGGTTTCTCCACCTCAAGAAGGAGATCTTTCATAGTGTATGAGAGAGTGAGGAGAGTGGATCCTTGGATTAGTCACCCGTCCGGGGTGGATACCAAATAAAATCCAAAGTGTTAGCATTGCTTGAAGTCTTCCGCGACGACAAATCATCTACAAGCGAATCGGAGCTAATAACCCCCGCTCTAGCTCGTCTACCGGTCCCAACAGGGCGTTCTCTTTTGCTAAGGGAGTTAATGTCTGCCCCCCCCCAGACAAGGGCAGTCTCCCTAAGCACTACGACTCCCGGAGCTCCCTTTGCTTCGTTGAGGAGGGATCGGGCGCTCGCGTCAACGGGGGATCCGAAGGGAGGTGTCCATATTGTCCCTCGCCGTTCGATACAGAGTGGTTCTATATGCCGACCGGCTAGCATTACTGGCTTGACTAATGCTGGGGGGGCCACTATCAGATGCCCCTTATCTCAGCGAATGCCAGTCCGGGGAGGCTTATTGCTTGCATGCTCCTTGCCCTTTTCCAAACTATGGGCCTCCGCGGGTAAGGATGTTGCCGCTAGCTCTCCTGAACCAGTCTCTCCAAGTACCGCCTCCCATGGGGCACTGGCGAAAGACTCGTGTTCAAGGAGCGGTCTGGACAGGAAGTCTGAAGCTCTCATCCAGCTGAGAGCCTGGAAACTCTGCTTGGGCAAGAGCACCTAGGCCAAACCCGAGAAACTTTAACTCACGAAAGGTGTTGTTTTTATCTCTCATTTCTTAACTTCTGACTCTTGGCCCTCTTCTTTCGTCAGGCGACTCGGCCAGCTGGGATTTCTTAGGAGTGGACTATGTTCAAGGCGTAGCTTTTCGAGGCACATCACCTCGTTTCCACCCTACGGGCTGAGCTGAAGGCCAAGGAGGAGGAACGGGCCGTCTGTGCGGCGGAGCTCGGTGTGCTTTGACAGAAGTATGAGGTCTAAACCTCCGTACTGAAAGAGGTTCAGCGGTGCATACGCAACCTCAAAAGCTACGCCGACTCTCTGCTTAAGGGCAAGTCCCCTAAGTAGACCCCCAAGCGGGGAACTGCTATTGCTGGACCATGCTCTCTTTATCTTTATTAGCTAGAGAGGGACTAAGCTTCTATTTTGTAATCGCCCATTTTGTAATCGCCTTTGATAATAAAATGCCGCTTTTCCTTTACTTTTTCTTGCAATGTTTGTGCGTCGAGAATCCGAGCGGCGCCCTTGATCCGAGCGGGGGCTCCCCTACTTAGGTTCAAGTCGCGTCGCGTTTTTGCGAGTTTTTCGGGTACGGAGCCTCTCGCCCTTGTGGGCCACTTGGAACAAAATGTTTCATATTTTAGCCTTGTCGAGGTCAGATGTTCTTAAGCATATAGATGACTCAGGCGGAGGCGAATAGTTTGAGGTTCGCCGAGCACCTAAGTATCGATTGAGCGAAGCTGCCACTCTAAGCCATTCGCAGCGCCATGGTCGAGTCCCAGGCCCTACGTGGTTTCGTCATGCCGCCAAGCTTCTGCTTGGGCCCTTCCTGGGGGCATCCAAGTTGGTCAGGTGTTTGAGAGGCGTTCTTGCCTTAGAACTTCGAGAGTTTTGCGTGCTTAGCAAATTAATAAGTAGGGGAGTGTGAGTCACCACTCGCCGGGCCAAGGACCGAGCGGAGGGATGAGCGTGAATTGTTCGGAGATCGGCGTTTAACTATTGACTCGAGCCGATTCTCAGGAGCATGGGTCGCCCCGCGTCCGATCGAAAACACTGAGCCGAACGGGGCTTGAAAACTGGTTCACTTGTAACTTGTTGTACAGACAAGAGTTCGCGCAACACACAATCGGGCAGGACTCAGGGGACGTGGGACGCCACGCGTCTTACTGAGCAGTCGAGCTACGGGATAATAGCACACACGGTCAGGTGGGCTGATCCGAGGGATAATAGCGCACACAGTCGGGCAGGACTCAGGGAGCGTGGGACGCCACGCAACTTACTGAGCAACCGAGCTGCGGAAAAATGGCACACACGGTCAGGTAGGCTGATTCGCGGGATAATAGCGCACATAGTCGGGCAGGAGTCAGGGAGCGTGGGACGCCACGCGTCTTACTGAGCAGCCGAGCTGCGGAATAATAGCACACACGGTCAGGCGGGCTGATCCGCGGGATAATAACACACACAGTTGGGCAGGACTCAAGGAGCGTGGGGCACCACGCGTCTTACTGAGCAGTCGAGCTGCGGGATAATAGCACACACGGTCAGGCGAGATGATCCGCGGGATAATAGCGCACACAATCGGGCAGGACTCAGGGAGCGTGGGACGCCACGCGTCTTACTGAGCAGCCGAGCTGCGGGCTAGTGGCTCGAGAGTCCAGTACATCTGCGAGCGGGGCAAGGACCATGTTCTTCCATTGTCAGGTGTGTCTTACGTTTACAGCATCACATCTCACTCGGCAACCCGATAGGGCTGTAGGTGGATCGCGCTCCAGGGTCGATCCAACCTTTTTACCCTCTCATTTTCTAAGTAATAGGCTCCCGAGGAGAGCTTTTGAAGAATCTTGAAGGCCCTCCCATTGTGGCTCCAGTTTGCTTACGTCTCCCACAGGTTTGATTCTTTTCCAGACAAGGTCGCCCACTTGAAATGCTTTAGGCAGCACCCTTCGGTCATACCTCTGTTTCATCTTCTGCCTATACGCGAACATCCGAGCCGCTGCTTTGTCTCGAATTTCGTTGACCAGGTCCAGCTCTAGACATCGCCTTTCCGGATTGTCTTCATCATACGTTGCCCTCCGATCTGATTCACACCCGACTTCGACCGGGATTACTGCTTCAGTTCTATAAACCAGTTGGAAAGGCGTGCATCCAGTTGTTTCTTTGATTGTGGTCCCCAAGGCCCACAGGATGCTGGGGAGCTCTTCTACCCAGGTTCCGCCGACGTGGTCAAGCTTGGTCCTTAACCCTCTGAGAATCTCCCGATTAGCCACTTTCGCCTAGCCATTGCTTTGAGGGTAAGCTACAGAGGTGAAAGCTTGCTTGATGTCGTACCTCGCACACTACTCTTGTATCCTCCTGCCTTGGAACTGCCTCCCGTTATCCGAGACAATCTTGTGCGGGATCCCATACCGGCACAGTATGTCTTGCCACAGGAACTTCATTACTGCCAGTTCGGTGATGCGAGATAGGGCCTCCGCCTCTATCCACTTGGAAAAGTAGTCGACCGCCACCAGCAAATATTTCTTCTGAGCGGCGGCAGTCGGGAATGGCCCTACGATGTCCATGCCCCACTGATCAAAAGGGCAAGAGACCACTGACACCTTCATGACTTCTGTGGGTCGGTGTGGTAGACATTGGTGCTTCTAGCAAGATAGGCACTTGGCAACCAACTCGTTGGCGTCTTTCTGCAAGGTAGGCCAATAATATCCTGACATTATCGGCTTCCGAGCCGTCACACGAGCACCAGCGTGATGTCCACAGATCCCCAAGTGAATTTCCCTTAGGACATAATCAGCATCCTCTTCACTTAGGCATCTGAGGAGAGGTCGGGAAAACGATCTCTTGTAAAGGATGTCGTCGACCATGGTGTATCTGGACGCGTGCTTCTTGAGCCATCGAGCCTCCTCATGGTCGGCCGGTAGAGTTCCCCGGGTGAGGTAGGTGATGATTGGACTTCGCCAGTCGGACTCTAGCTCCAAATCGACCTGTCTTTCAATCTGCATGACCAGCAATGCCGGGCCACCAGCCTGGGGAAGCACCCATGAGCCCACTAAACTGGCTAGTTTAGTCAATCCATCTGCCTTGAAGTTCTCTTTCCGTGGGATCTTGCTGACCTGCACTTCTTTGAATTCACCCTTAAGCTTCTCATAGGCTTCCACGAAGGCTTGCAGTCGGTCACTGTTGACCTCGAATCGTCCCGCCACTTGCTGCGTAACCAGTTAAGAGTCTGAGTAGAGCATTGCTCGGGCCACCCCTACATGCTTGGCGGCCTACAGCCCAGATATAAGGGCCTCATACTCGGCCTCGTTATTTGTAGCCTTATACTCCAGCCGTACGGACAAGTGCATTTTTCTCCACTCGGGGAGATCATTAGAATACCAATTCCACTCCCGACCGAGTTGACGAACCATCCACATATATCTGCCATGCCTCTTCAACCTCTTCCGAATGCAACTCACTTAAGAAGTCAGCTAGAGCCTGAGCCTTGATAGCTGGTCGAGGCTGGTATTGAATATCATATTCACTCAGCTCGGTAGTCCACTTGATCAGTCGCCCCCATGCTTCAGGATTCGTGGCCACTCGGCCTAGGTTGCTGTTTGTCAATACCACGATAGGATGCGCCAAGAAATAAGGACGAAGCAGCCGAGCACCCAACAGTAACACATACATCAATCTCTCGAGTGTCGTATAGCGACACTCAGGTCCCTTCAATAAATGTGCGAAGAAGTACACAGGTTGCTGCTCAGTCGTTTCCTGCTTAACCAAAACTAGGCTGACCGAGTCAGCCGATGCAGCCAAATAAACATACAAAGTCTCCCCGACCTCCGGTTTCGCCAGCACAGGTAACTCAGCAAGGTAGAACTTCAGTTCTTCAAATGCTTTGTCACAGTCGGCATCCCATTAGAACTTGGTAGCCTTGAGGAGGGTCTTGAAGAATGGCAACCCTCGCTCTGCCGATCGGGAGATAAACCGAGATAGGGCGGTGATTCGCCCAGCGAGCCGTTGAGCCGCTGAGCCTCCCATAGATTCCGAGGCGGGGACATATCTAGTAGAGCCTTAACCTTGCCCGGGTTAGCTTCGATGCCCCTCTCGGTCACAATATAGCCCAAGAACTTCCCCCTTCGAGCACCGAAAAGACACTTAGCTGGGTTCAGCTTAAGCCCGTACCTCCGCAACGTCTGGCAAGTTTCTTCGACATCCACCACTAGGTCTCCAGCTCGGGCAGACTTGATGAGGATGTCATTAACGTATACATCCACATTTCTCCCGATCTGGGACAGGAAGACTTTGCTCATCATACGCTGGTAGGTGGCTCCAGCGTTCTTCAACCTAAATGGCATGACGGTGTAGCAGTAAGTGCCATCTGCCGTGATGAAACTAATCTTTTCTTGGTCCTCGGTGTTGGAAACGAGATGGCTAGAGAGGGGGGGGTGAATATAGCCAATCACTCCTTCTTGGAAGCGTTATCGAATTTCTGCACTTGAGATGATTAATAGCACAGCGGAAAGGAAAACTTGCAGAAACTAAAAACCCAAAACCTATCTAGCAAGATTAGCAAGATCGCTAACAAGGAGATTTTACAAGGTTCGGGGATAACTTGCCCCTACTTCTTGGCGAGCCCTTAAGGTGGGCGATCCCTTGATCGTCGGCAGATCAAGCCCCGGTGAAACCGGATATGAAGCAACCTCCTTCTCGGTGGAGAAACCTCTCCACAGTATGTTTCAAACAATGGTATAGAATAAGCACAAGGAAACAAACAAGAAGGATCTTACTCAAACACTTAGCAAGGACAAAGACAAGCAAGCTTCCCTGAGCTCCACCCAGTGGCGATCTCACTGCACCGTGTCTTCCCACTGTCGGACTCCAAGCCTCTTGCCTTCTCCTCAAGCGCTCAAGTATGACGATTGCTCCTCAATGGCTTGCTCAGAAATGTTGAAGAACTCAAGAACAGCAAGCTTGTAACACACAGGAACTCAAGAGTATCAAAACTGAAGAACTCATTTTCTGATCAACTCATCAACTTCTTTTCTATTTCTCCGCCAAGCTTCAAGCGACAGCATCTCTGTAGCTCCCAGCTACTCATCTGCCAACGCCAGCCTCTACTGAGCTATCTCTGGACTCACTGAGCTCCCCTCAGTCAAGCTCCAGTGCAGCTCGCCGTTGCAACCTGAGATGAGAAAAAGACAAACCTGCTCCACGGAAAGCACTCTTTGACTTCTCCTTGAGTGTTTGAATCCTCCCTCTGTCACCTGAAACTCAATCAGAGGATTAGAGAAGCAAATCAAGCAGCATATCAAATATCAGAGAAAAGTGGCAGCGTATCGGTTGAGTTCAGACGCGATCAGAGCGTCTGACAGTGCGATTTGAATTAAAGTGATCGGTCACCGGACCGATCAGGGAACCCCCTGATCGGTCACCTGACCGATCAGGATGGATCCAGATCGATCAGGCTCCGTCTTGATCGATCCCCAACGCTTAATTAGAAATAGCGATTTCTCCTGGACCGATCACCAGACCGATCCCAGGTCGTGGATCGTTCAACAGACCGATCCACCCTTATATTGGGCGATTTCTGAGTTTCGCAGGCATAAGCCTTCTAATCGATCAACTGACCGATCAGGGACCTTCCTGATCCGTCAGCAGTCCGATCAGGTCCTCATCAGACCGATCAGGAACCGTCCTGATCGATCTTAGTGAGGAGCTTGCGAAGCTGGATCGTTCACTAGAACGATCTGCACAGTGACCCTGATCGGTCAGCCCGATCTGGTGTTGATCAGCAGGGGAACTCAACCTCACTGTTCGCTCCCTGATCGGTCACCAGACCGATCAGAAGCTAGTCAGTGGGTGAATCGCATACTCCCTGATCGGTCACCCGACCGATCAGTCATCGTTGGATCGGTCACCAGACCGATCCACGAAGGAGCAGTGTGCCAGAATCCCTGATCGGTCACCAGACCGATCCAGGGGTTCAAACTTAGCCCTCCAAGCTAAGTTTCCATCTACCTTAGCCCTCAAAGCTAAGGATTTTCTATCTAACTCTCCAAGTTGGGAATTTGCACCTAACCCTCCAAGTTAGGACTTTTCACCTAGCCCTCCAAGCTAGGACTTTTCACCTAGCCCTCCAAGCTAGGACTTTTCACCCAACCCTTCCAAGTTAGAACTTCATCCAACCTAGCCCTCCAAGCTAGGCACCTGACCCTCCAAGCCAGGACTTTTTTACCTAATTCTCCAGGATGGGAATTTGCACCTAACCCTCCAAATTAGGACTTTTCACCTAGCCCTCCAAGCTATGACTTTTCACCCAACCCTTCCGAATTAGGACTTTTCCAACACCTAGCCCTCCAAGCTAGGATTTTCACACCTAACCTCCCAGGTTAGGATTTTACCAACACCAAACCCTCCAGGCTAGGATTTTCCACACCTAACCTCCCAGGTTAGGATTTTACCAACACCTAGCCCTCCAGGCTAGAATCCTCCATATCATGCCTAATCCTCGATCAGGACTTAATCATAATCACCATCATCATCAATCATAATCATCAACATCAATCTAAACTAAAATCGTTGTCAACACCAAAACAACAATCAGGGCCAGACTGCATCAACAATCTCCCCCTTTTTGTTGTTTGACAATCCAATTTTAAGTTTAGGGATTCTCAATCAATATTCCAACATTTGAATCATAGGGGAATCCAGATCCTCCCCCTACAACATGGTCATTCTAAACTTAACCAATCACACTCTCTCCCCCTTTGTCGAACATCGAAAAGGGGCAAGAGGGACTGTTAAGATTAAAATACACTCCCCCTCAATCCTAGAGGTATCCCAACTCATCAACAATGTGATAATTGTGGAATGATCATACGAACACATGTGAAAAATTATAGCAAGACATAGCAGTCACATGCATCATATGAGTATGAAATATAGACTCCCAAAGCATGTCATAATATTCATAAGTATCAAGAAGACATGACAATGTAAGTATGAATATGACAATCGAACAATCATGCAGATAACAGGTACATAATCAACATGGCATCAACAATAATAGATAAGCATGACATGTAAAAATATATAGATCAAGACATGAAAACATCCGAACAAGTAGCAAAAAATGTGTGACTGAAGGTCACACCAACAAAGTCAGAGGGCATACAGCCCTAAAGTATCATACGACATCGTCATCAGAATCACTAATATATATGATATCCTCGGGTGAAGGGCCACTGGGGGACGTACCATCAGGAAACGTATAATGATACCATTCTTCATACCATCTGTCCTGGAGCGCGCTTATCTCAGAGGCACCAGATGCTAAGGCATCAACACGGCGATCAAACGACTGGAACTCGGAGCTGACCTCCTGCCGCCAAAGCTCGGAGATGTGTAACTCGTGCTCCAATTGTCGCTCTATCTCTGCGACCTGCCAGCGCAGATCAGGAGCCAACTCATCATAGTCTGCAGTAATAGCTGCCGTCCCCGGGTCAGAAGCTGCCCTCGGTAACTCTTCCATTCGTCTGCCAACTTTCCACTTCAGCCCTTGAGTCCCAAGAACAACGCCGGACTGAGCAAGCATGCGACGATCCAACCGGCAGTTCTGTCGAATCATGGGCACAATGTGGCCCTGTGAAACGTCGATGCCAACCGACTTCAGCCATGCAGTGATGATGTGACCGAATGGCATATAGACTGACTGAGATAATGGCATACTGTGTACGATGATAGAGGAGAATACTGAAGCGACTGGGTCAAAGTCTAACTGTTGATGCATCCCGTAAAGCATCAGGCAGTGAAACAGGTGAATCTCATCAAGATGTTTCGAGGTAGTGGGAAGGAGACAATTTGTGATGATCTTAAACAGGACATAATCAACAGGGGAAAGATGAAGAGCAGGAAATGTAGGGAAGTTACGGGTGCACTCACCAGAATCCCTTGGTCTAGGATGACCTAGAAAGTACTCGTAGATGGAATCAGAGGTCACCCCATCGAAGGGGACTGGGAGAGGATTAGGAGGAAAAGGGTAGAGAAAGAAGTCGTTGTGTGATCTGTTGGTGCAGGAAGCACCATATCGAACCTTGTTTTGATATTGACAAAGGATTCAAAGTTAAGTTTGTTTGTGATCTAACAATGTTCACTGAGTGTGCAGAAAAAGCCCTAGCGAAGGACTGCTAGGCACCTGGCGAAGGACTGCCAGTATCCAAGCCCTAGCGAAGGACTGCTAGGCACCTGGCGAAGGACTGTCAGTATCCAAGCCCTAGCGAAGGACTGCTAGGCAACTGGCGAAGGACTGCCAGCATCCAAGCCCTAGCGAAGGACTGCTAGGCAACTGGCGAAGGACTGCTAGGCTCCAGGCGAAGGACAGCCTGGGACTAAAGCCCTAGAGAAGGAATGCTAGGCACCGGGCGAAGGACAGCTCGGCATCCAAGCCCTGACAAAGGACCGTCAGGCAAAAGTCCAACTGGAGGATCCGGTTGGCACCAGGTAAAACTCTCCCGAGAGGAGTAGGTGAGGACGCGTTCCCCTTGAGGGAACATTAGGCGTCGATTCGACCTAGGGCTCCATTTTGGAGACCAAAGTCAGAACCAAGACAGCTAAGGCTGTATAAAATTATTGTTTTGTTGTGTTTTGGACTAACCCTTGATGCAGGACCAAAGGGACGTGTGTCTGCAACTCAGAGAGCCTCAAAGGAGTGAGGCAACAGCTGAGTAAGGCGCCCTAAGTGTCCAGGGCGCCCTCAAGGTGAACCAGAACCAAACGAAGCAAATGGGCTTCAGCTGCTTACTGGGCAAGGCGCCCTCAGCAGCGAAGGTGCCTTCGTCAGTGAAGGCGCCTTCAGCAGCCAAGGCGCCTCCAGCTCGCTCTGCGAAGCCTCAGCTCTATCCACAGCCGAGTCTTCTGCGCGGAAAAAGTCAACCAAGGCGCCCTCTGCGACCAGGGCGCCCCAGAGGTCAAACCTCATCCCTATTCCGGTGCGATAACTCTTGACCGAGCGAAGCACGGATCGGGTGACACGCGGCAAGGCGCCCTCGACGACCAGGGCGCCCCTAGGTGCTATAAATAGCACCCCACGACCCCAAGCTTCAACACCGCTTTCATTCAACGCTTCCAAACGCTCTGACGACTACGCTCTGCTCCAGGAACGTCCCAACTCAAGTCTGTAGCGTCATCGACCTCCCGCTGCACCGAAACTCGATCTACAACCGGGAGTTGGTAAAACAGAGTGTAACTTTCTATTTACAGTCATTTTTGTAATCTTACTCTGTAACCGTTTTGCGCATTATAGAATTGTCCAAAGTAAACGGTCAACGACCGTGGGCCTTGGAGTAGGAGTCGACCCAGGCTCCGAACCAAGTAAACTACTGGTGTTTGCGTTGTTTGATTTTATTCCGCTGCGTAACTGCTCTTTCTTTTAAATCCGAACATTTTCCGATATTCACCCCCCCTCTATCGGTCTTTCTCGATCCAACAAGTGGTATCAGAGCGGGGTAGTTCAAACTTGGTGTAACCACCAGTTTGAAAGTTTTTCGGATTTACAAATTTTTTTATCTTATTTCTCTTTTTTAATCAACACCACTACATCTTTTCGGCCTTTTTCAATTTTGAATTTTCATATTTTCACTATAAGTCTAATTTGATAAAACAAATAATTTTTAAAAATTTGTCATAACTTTTTTTATTATTATTTTAATATTTTTCTCAAAATTCGTGCTACTTTAATTCGAGCAAAATTTTTTTTTAAAACGTTAAATTCTTACTTTTTCATTATTAATCAGAATTGACAAAATCAATATTTTTCAAAAATTTGTCATAACTTATTTTTTATTATTTTATTATTATTTCACCTCGAAATTCGTGTAATTTTTTTTGGCTATTTCTTCCTTCTCCCGCACTATTAATCCAAGACCAAGTCTTGGTACACTTTTGTTGTTTCTTTTTGTGTGCAAGAGGTTATTATAAATGGCCAACCAAGAGTGGAACAGTGCCCGTCCACCGCTATTCTCCGGCGAGAACTTCAGCTTTTGGAGAAGACAAATGGAGTCCCTTCTGAAGGTCCACATGGACTTATGGTGGATAATCCAAACGGGGTTCAGATTCCCCACGGAAAATGGAACATCAATCGCTTGGGACAAATTAGACGAACCAACTCTGAGGAAGATCGAGACTGATGCTAAGGCAACAGTGATCATACAATGCGGTCTAACCAACGAACAACTCAAGCTAGTCGGTTCATTTGGATGTGCTAAAGAGATGTGGGAGAAGCTACTCAGCCTACACGAAGAGAGCTCCTATGTTGAGAACTTAGAAGAATCCATACCTAACTACAAATTCGAGCCAGAGATAGAAGACGAATCGACTGAGACAAAAATGGTAACCAATTTCGAATCCATTTTTGAATTACAATTAAATAATCAAATAGATACTGTAATGGCCGAGGAAGGTGTAAGTTCTATTGCAGGGAAAACTCCAAAAGAACTGCAAAAGAAGACTCAACCAATACCTGAGTCAAACTCAGACTCAGAATCTAACGACGAAGAAAGAGATCATCGGAAGCTGATTCGAATGGCTCGCAACCACTACAAAGTGCCGAAAGAACAATCAAACACAAGAAAGATGGCCAAAATCAAGGGGGAGCCCTCCAAAACGAAATCTGAAGGTAAATCTACAGTATTTAAAAATCCATTGTTTATCATGAATAATATGATTGAATCTTATAAATTAGTTAAGGCTAATTTGTTAGAAAATTTAATTCATAATATTGCTGTTTTTGATAATCCAGAATATTATTACGATTATGATGTAACATAGATCATTTTTTTGTGCTTTAATTGTAGGTTTCTTTTTATTTTATGTTTATGTTCTTTTTGCTTAAAATTAGGATCGATTAGTTTAAGGACAAAACAGTTTAACTGAAACTTGACAACATAGTATTGGGTGGAGGTGAGATGATAGTACGTTAGGAAAGCCAATTTGGCGGAACTAGCCGAAGCTACCGATCCAAGACCCAAACTAGTTAGACCAGAAATTTTTCAAAGAATAATTTTGAAAATAAAATTTCATTAAAAGGCTTTGTCAAGGAAAGGGTGGATGATCCCATAAGGCTACGGCCAAAGAAGGCCTAGTGCCTCGCCAAGACCTGGAAGCCAATTTTTGAATTTCAAATTCAAATTACTTTTTGTCAAATTTGAATCTAACACAAATGTTCAGTTAATCTTAGATTCAAATATTTCTTTTCAAATTAAATTTAAAACCAATTGTTTTCAAAATTAATCTAACTTTTCAAAATTAACCATGTTTTCAAAATTAAAATATTTGTCTCACAACACCCATAAGGTTAACATGCTTGATCACGTAGAACTGGGTGAGACATCTAGGACCTAATAATGTAGATCAATACTCTTTCAAAATCGACTCAAAATCAACTCAATTGTTTTCAGAAATTAATTCTAAATTAACTCTATATGTTTTCCACTCAACATTTTTCAAAAAGTGAAGCTCATGTGTTTTCAAAATTAACTCATCAAACTAAGTCTTGATTGAATTAATACTAAGACCTAGGACTTGATTGAGTCAATTATTGATTAGTAAAGCCAAGCTAACATTGTCAACCCTAGTCAACAATGGATAACACTGAAGTCCCCTAGGACATTAGATTGAGTTAAATAGTAAAGGGGAGTGATTTATCCTTTTTAATTTTCTTTCAAAATATCTTTGAATTTCAAAATGGTTTTCGAAAATTGTGTTATCATACCAAATTATGTTTTCAAAAATCTATCTCCTTAAAAATTATCATACTCAAAAGGCATGTTCAAAATTGTTCCTTTAATTTTGACAAACCCTAAGACTAAGAGGAGGATTAACTTGTGGTCAACAAGTCTCCCAGGACTGTGTCAGATTTAAGGGAAGTTCAAATTAAAAGAAGAAGTTTTATGCTTTCAAATAATCACTATATCTTTCAAAATTGTGCTTTACAAAAATCATTTCAAAATGTTTTTCGAAAAAGGGGCTTATGTTTGAAAATTATCTTCATTTCAAATTAAATTTCCTAAAATTATATTACCGTACTGATATTCAAAACTATTCTTTTGATTTTAATAAACCCTAAAGACACAAAGGAAGGTCCACTTCATGATCTACAATGACTCCTAGGACGTGTCGAATTTAGGGGGAGTTTGAGTCAAAAGAAGAATTTCTGAAATATTTTTTTTGGTAATTATTTGTTTTTTTGTTATTAGACAATTCTTATAATTTAAATCAAACCTTAAGACTCAGAGGAAGGTCGCTTGTAGTCAACAAGCTTCCTAGGACTGGGTCAAGTTTAGGGGGAGATTAAATTAAAAGAATTATTGAATTATATGTTTTCATGCACTGCATGTTTAAAATCCTTTTGAAAACTTAAATAATTTTTTTCTTTCAAAATACTATTATTTTATTTTTTTTCAAAATTCTTTTGGAAATAGTATTTACTTGAGTTGGAGAATTTCCAGGACACTTAGGAAACTGTCCTTGTAGTTAACAAGGTTTCCTAGGATTGTGTCAGACTGGAAAAGTAACCAAAGCAAGTAAAATATTATGCGTTAAAAATAATACTTTTGTAAGTGCTTTCAAAAGATAATTTTCTCTAATATTATAAAAACACTTATAGTTTTTAATGCATAATCTTCTTATATTTCAAAAAATGCACAATATCTTTCAAAAGTACTTCTACTTTTCAAAATATAATGTTTTCGAAAGTACTAATATTTTCAAGGCAATAGTGTTCTAAGTGAATGAATTTTCTAAAAGACTTGCCTACAAAAATATTTTTTTTTAAATGCCTTTCAAAGTGGAGTTTTGGTGCATGTTAAGCTTTTGCTATGCTTTCAAAAATTATGCTAAGTATTTTTATGTTTTCAAAACTCATAGGCTCTGATACACAAATTTTAAATTTTTTTTAAAAAACATATATATTTTTTTAAAGTTCCTTATTGATATATGGCTAAGGAGAAGAATTTCATATTAAGGGGGAAAGATTGGAAAGGAGAGAAAAAGGTTAGGAGAGAAAAGGCTAAAATTATTTTTTTTCTCCTGTCTTTCAAAAAGTAAAGTTCTTGTCTTTCAAAGTTCAATATTTTCGAAAATTAACTTTACTTGTCTTTCAAAGTTAAATATTTTTGAAAATTAACTTTACCTGCTTTTTTCAAAGTTTAATATTTTTGAAAATTAACTGTACTTGATTTCAAAAGATCATTTTTCGAATATTAGCCTTGCTTAAATACATCTTTTGGAAAATCAACTTTACTGGCTGGTAAGAAAATTTTCTAAGTAAAAAATTCAAACTCTCTTGAAAATTTTCCAACTCCAAACATTTTCTAACTTAAAAAGGTTCTCTTGAAAGTTTCTAAGTAATAAAACATTGAACCATCTGAACTTAGAACATTTTCTTTCAACCCCACAATTTTCTAAGTATTGGAAATTTGGCATCAAAATTCCTTTTTGCAAAGCCAAGTAAAAGTTATGTTACAAAATTTAGGTTTGCAAAACTTTTTAAATTTTTTACCTTGTTCACCCATGTTTTGTTTTTGATATATGTCAAAGGGGGAGAAAAGGTCAAAGTTAAGAGTGTTATAACACTAGTATTCAGGGCTTCAGGGTTTTAGGGGGAGTATAGAAATTTTTTTACACTTATACTGTACATACTCCTTCTTTTCTTAACTGTTATATGTCTTTACTTAACTTTGAATTGTGTTGCCATAAATAAAAAAGGGGGAGATTGTTGGTGCAGGAAGCACCATATCGAACCTTGTTTTGATATTGGCAAAGGATTCAAAGTTAAGTTTGTTTGTGATCTAACAATGTTCACTGAGTGTGCAGAAAAAGCCCTAGCGAAGGACTGCTAGGCACCTGGCGAAGGACTGCCAGTATCCAAGCCCTAGCGAAGGACTGCTAGGCACCTGGCGAAGGACTGCCAGTATCCAAGCCCTAGCGAAGGACTGCTAGGCACCTGGCGAAGGACTGCCAGCATCCAAGCCCTAGCGAAGGACTGCTAGGCAACTGGCGAAGGACTGCTAGGCTCCAGGCGAAGGACAGCCTGGGACTAAAGCCCTAGAGAAGGAATGCTAGGCACCGGGCGAAGGACAGCTCGGCATCCAAGCCCTGACAAAGGACCGTCAGGCAAAAGTCCAACTGGAGGATCCGGTTGGCACCAGGTAAAACTCTCCCGAGAGGAGTAGGTGAGGACGCGTTCCCCTTGAGGGAACATTAGGCGTCGATTCGACCTAGGGCTCCATTTTGGAGACCAAAGTCAGAACCAAGACAGCTAAGGCTGTATAAAATTATTGTTTTGTTGTGTTTTGGACTAACCCTTGATGCAGGACCAAAGGGACGTGTGTCTGCAACTCAGAGAGCCTCAAAGGAGTGAGGCAACAGCTGAGTAAGACGCCCTAAGTGTCCAGGGCGCCCTCAAGGTGAACCAGAACCAAACGAAGCAAATGGGCTTCAGCTGCTTACTGGGCAAGGCGCCCTCAGCAGCGAAGGCACCTTCGTCAGTGAAGGCGCCTTCAGCAGCCAAGGCGCCTCCAGCTCGCTCTGCGAAGCCTCAGCTCTATCCACAGCCGAGTCTTCTGCGCGGAAAAAGTCAACCAAGGCGCCCTCTGCGACCAGGGCGCCCCAGAGGTCAAACCTCATCCCTATTCCGGTGCGATAACTCTTGACCGAGCGAAGCATGGATCGGGTGACACGCGGCAGGGCGCCCTCGACGACCAGGGCGCCCCTAGGTGCTATAAATAGCACCCCACGACCCCAAGCTTCAACACTACTTTCATTCAACACTTCCAAACGCTCTGACGACTACGCTCTGCTCCAAGAACTTCCCAACTCAAGTCTGTAGCGTCATCGACCTCCCGCTGCACCGAAACTCGATCTACAACCGGGAGCTGGTAAAACAGAGTGTAACTTTCTATTTACAGTCATTTTTGTAATCTTACTCTGTAACCGTTTTGCGCATTATAGAATTGCCCAAAGTAAACGGTCAACGACCGTGGGCCTTGGAGTAGGAGTCGACCCAGGCTCCGAACCAAGTAAACTACTGGTGTTTGCGTTGTTTGATTTTATTCCGCTGCGTAACTACTCTTTCTTTTAAATCCGAACATTTTCCGATATTCACCCCCCCTCTATCGGTCTTTCTCGATCCAACATGATCTTCGACAGCCGAGAAAATCAGTCAAGATAGA
This sequence comes from Boesenbergia rotunda, assembly GCA_024364735.1. Taxonomy (NCBI): domain Eukaryota; kingdom Viridiplantae; phylum Streptophyta; class Magnoliopsida; order Zingiberales; family Zingiberaceae; genus Boesenbergia; species Boesenbergia rotunda. The sequence goes on from JAGFNQ010005084.1 coordinate 427,123, forward strand.
TTGATCGAAAGCAAGATCAATACCGGCAACACGAGTCTGCCATCCCGTGCCCCACCCAGTGCCCGGTCCACTGATCATATTGTTATAGAACTCAGAAACCAAGGTCAGGTTGATCGGTCCTTCAAAGTGCAAGATGGGTTGAATATTATAGAACTCAATTCGTTGTTGAATTGTTGGACAGTGTTCATAGATAAAAGTTGGGTCTATAGACCGACACGGCATTAACTTGAAGTTGTGCCACTGGAACTTGAATTCAAGACCACGACTCTAAAACCGAGCAAGTTGAGGGAGTGGAGGCCTTTGAGAGGATGAAGAAGTTTTCTCTCTAGAACTCCCCTCTGCTACCTCCTTTCCCTTAGCAGATTTTCTAAAGAGATTTGAATTGATCATGACACATAGATTGAATCACAAGAATTGATCATGAGATGAGACCCAATCAAAAGATAGATATAAAAGTTTTGGTCATAAGATGAGAAAGATGGTCACGGGAAGAAATAGGTCACGACACAACAGCAAGTAAGAAAAAAAACCATGGTTAGCTTCACAAACATATATGCTATGATCTCTTGGAAACGGGAAATGAAACCAAAGACTTACTTCGGTGCCATTGAAGTTTGTTTGAAGAGATTGCAGGACTGAGAAGGAACTTGCGGTAGAGAAAGAAGCTTCGAGCACGCAAGAACTTGGAGCCGGAGAAAAACGCCCGCAGAAGAGGTCGCACGCGCGAAGAAGGAAGACGCAAGGATTCTCTCGCTCGTTCGCACAGGGTTGCGCAGGGTGTTTCGGACCTAGGGTTCGGGAAAACGAAGGCTTGGAGAGAGTTAATCGGTTGGTGGATCGGTCCACCAACCAAAATTTAATGCGTTTGAACGGATCACCGTTCGATCTGATCGCGTCCCAACCGATCAGGATACTGCCTGATCGGACTGGCATGGTCCTGATCGGTCGGATGACCGATCAGATGCGTTCCTGATCGATCGGGTGACCGATCAGGTTGGATCATTAGAGTTCGGGGAGAAACCTCTGAGCTCCCTGATCGGTCTATGGATCGATCCCAACAGGATGCCAGATCGGTCCGGCGACCGATCCAGGCTAGCTCAGAGCACTTAGTCAGATTTCGGGAGGTCACGGCTTGCCTCGCAGATCGGTCTGTGGACCGAACACCACAGGAAGGGGTCAGATCGGTCCAGGGACCGATCAGCCCGATGCCTGATCGGTACGGTGACCGATCAGGGTTCCTGATACGAACTGAAATGTTCAGTTTCAGAACTTCTGAGATTTTCAAAAGAAATCTGATGAACTTAGTCGAACTTGGACATGATTACTCGACTAGAATTGATTCCTAAACAAGAATCAAAAGTCCTTATAGGTTCAACACTCACTTTGCTCTATCTAAATGGAGTCAAACTCAATCATCAATCAAGCAAGCAAATTCAAACAAGTTTTTACTCCAACTTCAAATTTCCAATCAAGTTGCCTTGATTGGAATGTCCAAGTATGATCATGGAGCCATATACACATATGTTATGCAATGGTTTTCCCCATACTTGGTCACCACCGTGATCATTATCTCGTCAACTTAATTTCTCAAGTGATGCAATGACATTTTGAGAAATTGAGTTGAACCTAGCATCTCACCCTATTTCTAGCAAACAAAAACATTTTGGTAACCCTTATAGTTTGTGTGAGATGTTCCCAAAGTTACCCAATTGCTCCCTAACAATTTGAAATAATCATGAAGGGTTTTGACCACAATTTGAACATCATGAAACGCGACACATTCCCAATTCCCGTCTTAGGAAACTAAATTCACTTTCGAGAAGCGGTTTAGTGAAAATGTCAGCTAGGTTTGACTTTGACTCTACATGTGAGAGTATGATGTTCCCCCTAGCTACATGATCCCTAATGAAGTGGTGTCTTACTTCAATATGTTTTGTCCTAGAATGATGGACCGGATTCTTGGTTAAGTTAATTGTGCTAATGTTATCACATAACACTTGCACACCCTTGTAACTCAATCCATAGTCCTCTAAGGTGTGGACCATCCACAACAATTGTGATATACTCTCTCCCATGGTGATATACTCAGCTTCGGTAGTGGAAAGAGCAACACAATGTTGCTTTCGACTCGACCAACTTACTAAAGACGATCCTAAGAATTGGCAACCCCCACTAGTGCTTTTTCGGTCCAACTTACATCCAGCGTAGTCGGAATCCGTATAGCCCATCAAATCAAAGGATTCGGTACGGGGATACCAAAGACCTACACCAATTGTGCCCTTGAGATATCTCAAAATTCGCTTAACAGCAATTAGGTGAGATTCCTTGGCACAGACTTGGTACCTAGTGCACATACCTACAGCAAATAGTATATCTGGTCGGCTAGCTGTGAGGAATAGCAAACTACCTATCATGCTTCGATATTGAGTTAGATCAAAGGGTTTACCACTCTCATCATTGTCTAATCTTGTGTTTGTAGCCATGGGAGTGGTTACCTCTTTCGAATCACTCATATTGAACTTTCGAAGCATTTCATGTGTGTACTTTGATTGGTGCACATGGATACCATCGCGAGTTTGCTTGATTTCTAGTCCAAGGAAGAAGGTCAACTCTCCCACTAGACTCATTTCGAACTCACTCTCCATGTGACCGATAAATTCACGTAAATAGCCCTTGTTGTTTGAGCCACAAATTATGTCATCGACATATACTTGGGCTACAAATATATTGTCACCATCTCTTCGTAGAAATAGTGTAGGGTCAATTTGACCTCTGACGAAGTCCTTTTCAATTAAGAATGTCGACAACCGCTCATACCAAGCCCGGGGTGCTTGTTTAAGGCCATATAGTGCCTTTTTGAGCTTGTACACATGGTTCGGATATTCGGTACTCTCAAACCCCGAAGGTTGTTCGACATAGACTTCTTCCTTAATCAAACCATTTAGGAAGGCCGATTTGACATCCATTTGAAATAATTTGAAGCCTCGATGTGCTGCAAATGCAAGCATCAATCGGATGGACTCTAATCGTGCCACGGGAGCATAAGTCTCATCATAATCAAGACCTTCAACTTGACTGTAGCCCTTGGCTACCAAGCGTGCCTTGTTTCTAATGATTTCTCCCTTGTGGTTTAATTTGTTTTTGAAGACCCATTTAGTTCCAATAATGGTGGTCTTCTTAGGCCTAGGGACTAAGTCCCAAACCTGACTCCTCTCAAATTGACCTAGTTCATCTTGCATCGCGATAATCCAATCGGGATCATTTAATGCTTCATCAATTTTTCTAGGTTCAATTTCGGAAATGAGAGCAACTTCATTAGCCTCATCCCGGAAGAATGATCTAGTCCTAACCCCTTGATGGATGTCTCCAACAATTTGGTCTTGGGGATGACTAGAGACTAGTCTAGTTTGCCTTGGGGTTGGTGGTGCTTCTTGAATGGGTTCACTAGACACAAGTTCAGCCTCAGGATCCGGCTGATCAATGAGTTGTCTAGGCTCACAGTCATCAGACTCATCACCATCTACAACACTTGGAGTTTCTCTCAAACTAAGTCTCCTTAGTTCGAGTTGAACTCCTTCTACATTTTCTGACTGGTCAATTGATTTCAGAATTTCTTCAAAAACCACATCAGAAGACTCTTCAACTAATCTAGTTCTCTTGTTGTAGACTCGGTAGGCTTTGCTAACGAGGGAGTACCCTACTAGTATCCCTTCATCAGCCTTTGCCATGAACTTTCCAAGGTGATCCTTGGTGTTTAGGATGAACACCTTACAACCAAACACCCTAAGATGTTTAACCGTAGGTGGTTTGCCAAACCAAAGTTCGTGGGGAATCTTTCCTAAAAACCTATGGATGAGAACTCGATTTTGCACATAGCAAGCTGTATTTACAGCTTCAGCCCACAAGTAACTTGGGAGTGAGTACTCGTTAAGCATGCTTCGTGCAGCCTCTTGAAGAGCACGGTTCTTCCTCTCTACAACACCATTTTGTTGTGGTGTTCTAGGAGTGGAGAACTCATGCCTATAACCCTTATCTTGACAAAATTCTAGAAACCTTTGGTTTTGAAATTCACCTCCATGATCACTTCTTATTGTCTTAATTGTTGATGATTTCTCATTTTCAACCGTTCTACAAAAAGAAATGAAAATATCTAAGGTTTGGTCCTTATGTTTCAAAAAGAAAGTCCATGTATATCTAGTGAAGTCATCAATGATAACAAAACAATATCTACTTCCACTCAATGATATAATGGTACTACAATCAAATAGATCCATGTGAAGTAAATCTAATGCATTGGAAGTACTTACAGCGTTTTTACCTGTATGTGCAGATTTTGTTTACTTACCCATTTGACATGTATCACATAATTTATCTTTTCCATGCTTGATGCTTGGTAAGCCTCGAACTAATCCCTTATTGGCCAACTTTCGGATGTTCTTCATGTTCACATGTGCTAGTCTCCGGTGCCAAAGAGTGGACTCTTCTTCTTTTGACATGAAACACTTAGTAGAAGCATTAGTAGCACTTTTAAATGAAACTTGATAAATATTGTCTACTCTTGCTCCTACTAGTACCGTGTCCAAGGTGTCATTTTGTCTAACTAGACATTGACTTGGTTGGAAGTCAATTGTGTAACCCGTGTCACATAATTGACTGACACTTAGGAGATTAAACTTCATCCCCTTGACTAGAAGGACATTTGAGATTCTAAGACATTCGGATATTTGAACATCTCCTATTCCTATGACCTTAAGGCTACCATTGTTACCAAATGATACATTACCTCTACTCTTCTTGTGAAATGTGGTAAACAATGTTCTATCCCCGGTCATGTGTTTGGAGCATCCACTATCAACGAACCAAGTTGATAGATCTCCCCCTCAATCATAACCTACACAATTCGAAAAATAGAAGTCTTAGGTACCCAAACCTTGGGACCTAAAGCATCAACTAAGCATGACTTTGGCACCCATGCTTTGACAACTTTCTTTTGAGTCTTCGTTGTCCTAGATTGTCTCATGTCAGTCCTAGACATGAGAGATACAAAAGAGGGTTCCTTAGGGCGGTACCCAATACCGGCCCTATTGTAAACCGCTCATTGGGCATTTAAAATCATATCTAAGGTCTTAGAGCTATTTGAGAATTTCCCAAGAATATTCTTGAGCTTCTCAACTTCACTCTTCAATGATTGGTTTTCCTCCACTAACTCATTATCATGCAAATCATTGATTTCCTCAACCTTAGAGGATTTCAAGCTTACAATCTCATGTTTCAAAGATTTAATTTCATCTTCTAGTAATTCAACATGCAAGTCATCAATGTTATCATCCCTAGAAGCTTTCAATTGATCAATCTCTAATTGCAATGCTTTAACTTTGTTTTTGGATTTCTTAAGCATACTAGTTAAACATGTAATTGCTCTATAATATTTTTCAAGCTCGGGAGAAGTTACCTCTTCATCATCCGAAGATGATGAAGTCGCGTTTGAGGAGCTTGAAGATTCTTCACTGCTCTCCTCTCCAAGAGCCATGAGTGCAACTTGTCTTGTGCTCTTCTCCTCCTTCTCATCATCGGATGAACTAGAGGATGACTCATCCCAAGAGGCCTTCAAAGCTTTCTTCTTCCTCTTGAATTTCTCTTCTTTTCTTTTGGGTTTCTCCTCTTTTTTAAGCTTCGGACATTCACTCTTGAAATGCTCTTTCCTACCACACTCAAAGCAAGATGCATTATTCTTATCAAGCTTGAATTCACTAGTGTTACCTCTCCTTTTGAAACGTCGGTCTCTTCGCATCATCCTTCTCACAAAATTGGCCATTTCGGATGAAGAAGAGCCGCTGCCATCTTCCTCGGAATTTGATTCGGATCCGGAAGAAGATGAAGATGATGAGATCTCCTTCACCTTCTTCTTCTTAGTGGCTCGGTCCCCTGCAACTAAGGCAATCCCCTTCTCCTTGGGGCCTTTGTTAGCCATTTCATGCAATTCCATCTCACAAAATAAATCATCCAACTTTACAATAGATAAATCCTTGGATACTTTGTAGGCATCCACCATGGATGACCACAAAGCATTCCTTGGAAAAGCTTTCAAGATATACCTCACTAGGTCGCGGTTCTCGACCTTTTCATCAATTGAGTGAAGTCCATTAAGGACTTCCATGAACCGGCTATGGAGCTCACTTATCGACTCATTCTCCTTCATGGAGAGATTTTGAAGTTGATTGAGGAACAAGTCCCTCTTTGCAATCCTCGAGTCTCGGGTGCCTTCATGGAGCTCTATGAGTTTGTTCCACAAGTCTTTTGCACTTGTGAAGGGACCAACCTTGATGAGTTGATCTTTGTTCATGCCACATTGTAGAGTGACAACCGCCTTAGCGTCGGCTTCACTTTTCCTTGTTTGTTCGGCAGTCCACCGCGAAGATTCGAGTTCCTTGCCTTCATCATCCTTAGGAGGGGTGAATCCCTCCTTCACCGCGAACCACGTATGGATGTCCATCTTCAAGTAGTATTCCATCTTTGATCTCCAATATTGAAAATCAGCGCCGTCAAAGAATGGAGGTCGGGTGGTGGAGAAGCCTTCTCTCAAAGTCATCTTGTTGAGAACTCTCGGTTGTTAAGCCGTGTATAGAGCCCCTTGCTCTGATACCACTTGTTGGAAACGAGATGGCTAGAGAGGGGGTGAATATAGCCAATCACTCCTTCTTGGAAGCGTTATCGAATTTCGCACTTGAGATGATTAATAGCACAGCGGAAAGCAAAACTTGCAGAAACTAAAAACCCAAAACCTATCTAGCAAGATTAGCATGATCGCTAACAAGGAGATTTTACAAGGTTCGGGGATAACTTGCTCCTACTCCTTGGCATGCCCTTAAGGTGGGCGATCCCTTGATCGTCGGCAGATCAAGCCCCGGTGAAACCGGATATGAAGCAACCTCCTTCTCGGTGGAGAAACCTCTCCACAGTATGTTTCAAACAATGGTATAGAATAAGCACAAGGAAACAAACAAGAAGGATCTTACTCAAACACTTAGCAAGGAAAAAGACAAGCAAGCTTCCCTGAGCTCCACCCAGTGGCGATCTCACTGCACCGTGTCTTCCCACTGTCGGACTCCAAGCCTCTTGCCTTCTCCTCAAGCGCTCAAGTATGACGATTGCTCCTCAATGGCTTGCTCAGAAATGTTGAAGAACTCAAGAACAGCAAGCTTGTAACACACAGGAACTCAAGAGTATCAAAACTGAAGAACTCATTTTCTGATCAATTCATCAACTTCTTTTCTATTTCTCCACCAAGCTTCAAGCGACAGCATCTCTGTAGCTCCCAGCTACTCATCTGCCAACGCCAGCCTCTACTGAGCTATCTCTGGACTCACTGAGCTCCCCTCAGTCAAGCTCCAGTCTCAGCTCCAGTGCAGCTCGCCGTTGCAACCTGAGATGAGAAAGAGACAAACCTACTCCAAGGAAAGCACTCTTTGACTTCTCCTTGAGTGTTTGAATCCTCCCTCTGTCATCTGAAACTCAATCAGAGGATTAGAGAAGCAAATCAAGCAGCATATCAAATATCAGAGAAAAGTGGCAGCGTATCGGTTGAGTTCAGACGCGATCAGAGCGTCTGACAGTGCGATTTGAATTAAAGTGATCGGTCACCGGACCGATCAGGGAACCCCCTGATCGGTCACCTGACCGATCAGGATGGATCCAGATCGATCAGGCTCCGTCCTGATCGATCCCCAACGCTTAATTAGAAATCGCGATTTCTCCTGGACCGATCACCAGACCAATCCCAGGTCGTGGATCGTTCAACAGACCGATCCACCCTTATATTGGGCGATTTCTGAGTTTCGCTGGCATAAACCTTCTGATCGATCAACTGACCGATCAGGGACCTTCCTGATCGGTCAGCAGTCCGATTAGGTCCTCATCAGACCGATCAGGAACCGTCCTGATCGATCTTAGTGAGGAGCTTGCGAAGCTGGATCGTTCACCAGAACGATCTGCACAGTGACCTGATCGGTCAGTAGACCGATCTGGTGCTGATCAGCAGGGGAACTCAACCTCACTGTTCGCTCCCTGATCGGTCACCAGACCGATCAGAAGCTAGTCAGTGGGTGAATCGCATACTCCCTGATCGGTCACCCGACCGATCAGTCATCGCTGGATCGGTCACCAGACCGATCCACGAAGGAGCAGCGTGGCAGAATCCCTGATCGGTCACCAGACCGATCCAGGGGTTCAAACTTAGCCCTCCAAGCTAAGTTCCCATCTACCTTAGCCCTCAAAGCTAAGGATTTTCCCTCTAACTCTCCAAGTTGGGAATTTGCACCTAACCCTCCAAGTTAGGACTTTTCACCTAGCCCTCCAAGCTAGGACTTTTCACCTAGCCCTCCAAGCTAGGACTTTTTACCCAACCCTTCCGAGTTAGAACTTCATCCAACCTAGCCCTCCAAGCTAGGCACCTGATCCTCCAAGCCAGGACTTTTTCACCTAATTCTCCAGGATGGAATTTGCACCTAACCCTCCAAATTAGGACTTTTCACCTAGCCCTCCAAGCTATGACTTTTCACCCAACCCTTCCGAATTAGGACTTTTCCAACACCTAGCCCTCCAAGCTAGGATTTTCCACACCTAACCTCCCAGGTTAGGATTTTACCAACACCAAGCCCTCCAGGCTAGGATTTTCCACACCTAACCTCCCAGGTTAGGATTTTACCAACACCAAGCCCTCCAGGCTAGGATTTTCCACACCTAACCTCCCACGTTAGGATTTTACCAACACCTAGCCCTCCAGGCTAGAATCCTCCATATCATGCCTAATCTTCGATCAGGACTTAATCATAATCACCATCATCATCAATCATAATCATCAACATCAATCTAAACTAAAATCGTTGTCAACACCAAAACAACAATCAGGGCCAGACTGCATCAACACTCGGCGGCTAGGGGTACTTGATACCCCTGGTAAGCGTCCAGCATGGAGATGAACTCGCTGCCTGCTGTCGAGTCCACCATCTGATCTATCCGGGGCAAAGGGTAGCAATCTTTCGGGCAGGCCTTGTTGAGATCCCGAAAGTCAATGCAGATTCGCCACCTGTTGTCCGGCTTGGGTACTAGCACCACATTAGCCAGCCAAGACGGGAATTGTATCTCCTTGATATGCCCTGCCTCCGTCAACCTCTCGATCTCCGCCCTGATCGCCTTGTTTTGCTCGGTGCTAAAGTCCCGCTTCCTTTGCTTTACAGGCCGAGCGTGGGGGTAGACGTGGAGGTGGTGCTCTGCGACCTCCGGCCGAACACCTCTCAGCTCCTTGACGAACCAGGCAAAGACATCTTGGTTCCGAGCCAGGCACTCCAGCAGGGGTCCCTTCAGCTCTTCTGGCAGTCCTGCGGTGATCTTGACTCGGGATTCCTCCCGATCGGGGAGGAGCTGTACCTCCTCTTTGTCTTCATGCAACTCGGACCAAGGAGAAGCTTGGACCATGTTGCAATTAGGGAAAGGACGTGGGACCTTACGACTTTCCACGTGAACGTCGTCCACGTAACACCTCCGGGCTACCTTCTAGTCACCCCTGACTTCCCCAACCTGGTCTCCAACTGAGAATTTAACTTTCAGGTAGAAGGTGTTAGTGATATGAGAGAAGTGTCCTAAGGCAATCGCCTTATGATTGTAAACATTTATTTTAATAAATGATAATTCACTATTTGAGTATACATTTTGTGTATTTGATTGGGATCTTAAACTCATCTACTGAATGTCCGCAATACAACTCACATCATAAGAGAATTTGTGATGGGATCACAACTAGTGATTATCTCTAAATGTGCAAATGTGAAGTATTGAAAATATCCCTAGTCGATGAATTGATAAATACGGACACTATCAATTCTGTTGAGACTAGCATGGGTTATTCTCTAATCAGCTGATTCTCACTGGCTGGTGACATTGGGATGTCCGGAGATAAACATGGATGCTAGTTAAGGGAACTAGTTCATTGGAGTGACTAGCTGTAAGACTTCATATGGGAATCTACATGTAGATATGTCAATGAAGATCTTACTGCGGCTTAAGTGCGATGTTCCTTTGACTTGCGGTGTTCAAGTCATCTTGGTCATGGAGACTTATACTTTGACATCTTAAGCAAGCATCTCCAAGGAGGTGTGGACCCAGGATGATCGGGTATAAGCCGAAGTGCCCGAAGATGTTTGAACAGCCTACAAAGGATTCACCACTCCTTGCGAGGAGATGTATACCCAGGCCTATCGTCGGATTGTTACTCAAAGCCTCTGACCAGAGCATATCATGTTAAGAGTGCGAGTCTCTTAAATACATGAGAGTAATTAGAAATCCAAAGGACGAGAAAGACACTACTTGGGCTAGGTGTGACGTAGTCAGCCTGGTGGGGACTGACACCATTGACCGTGTCCTGAACCAAGTGGGTATAAGGTGGTGAAGGGAATGAGGCATGATTCATTAGAGCTGCTGAAGGGTTTCAGAATATTTTCTTCTGAGGTCAAACCGTTGATCTTTCGATTAATTGGGGATCATGATGTACTACTAGGTGTCACTCATGATCGTTCTATAATTAATGGGTTAATTATAGACGGCCAACATAAATCGAAAGCCTATTTAGTCACACGCACTACGAGTAATCCGAGGGATTTAAAACGAGTTGAAAATTAGATTTTCCGATCAAGAGAAATAAGTCGAATCTGAGTTAATCAGAGGCGCAATGGAAGCTAAAAATGGCTAAGTCTTTTGAAGGCTTTTTGGGAGAATTAAATGAGTTTGATTCGCGACGGTCCGGGTTGGTTTTGGCCGACCAAAGAAGGTGTTAACCCCTCTTTGGTGGCCGGCCAAATAAAAGGAGAAAATCAATTTAATTGGTTTAATTAATAAAATAAATCTAGCGCGATTTATTTTATAAATTGTGGATAAATAAATTTGTATAAAGAAATTTATATAAATAAAATTTATAGAAATTTATTCTTTTATGGAAGATTAAAATAATCCATGAATTGGTTTATTTTAATTTTATAAAATCAATTATGAATTGATTTATCCATAATAAGAAAGTTTATAAATTTCTTATAAAAATTTATTCCATAATTTAAAGAGAAGAAGAATCAGTTTTATTATAAATTAGTTTATAATAAAGGCTCGGTTTAAACGGAATAATTAATAAGAAAATTTATAGGATAAATTTCTTATAACTAATTCCGTTAATTCGGTTTAGAGGGAGACTTAGCAAAGGAGTTGCTACTATATAAAGGAACCAAAGGCTAGCCCTTATTCCAATATCAAGTGATTATTATTGGAGCTCTCCCTCTCTCTCTTCTCTTATCTCCTCCTTCTCTTCTTCTTTCCCTAGGGCCGGCGCACCCTAGCTCTCTAGGGCCGGCGCACCCTAGTTCCTCTAGGGCCGGCGCCCAATTACAACACCAAGGAGGTGTTGCCGTGAGCCACTAGAAGAAGAAGAACCCGAACAAGAAGAAGAAGAAGCGGATAGCGACTTCTCTCCTCTCGGAATTCGATTCCGTTACTTCTTGTTGGTTAGTTTCTAACTCTTCTCTTGATCTTTCAAGTTGTGCCTATAGAGAATCTAGTAGTTCTCGTCGGCACAAAACTCGTGACTTGGTGAAGTCATCCCGAAGAGAACTCGGCGTGGACGCGAATAGAGGTGAAGCTTCCAAGGGACGCTACGGTTGGATCTCGTCCCTTTCTTCGAGTTACGCAAGGTACAAAAGTAAATTAGTTTACTTTTCCGCAAAGTTTTATTTTATGATTATGTCAACACAATGTAAGGTTGCATACTAGATACGAAGTTAAAATGATTTAGGAAATTATTTTATGCAAACTCTTCCGCTGCACGTAAAAATTTTGAATTTTACGAACTTGTATCCTTGTCGACATGCACCCGGTCCCAACAGTGGTATCAGAGCCGGTTAGTGTTCGACTTAATCATATAATTGTTTTGTGGAAAACTTTGTCATGATCTCAATTTCGGAAAATTTTTCCAATTATGGAAACTTTCAAATTATAATAAATTTTAGAATTAGGAATTTCAAAGTTTGGAAATCCTCATGAAATTTCGCAAACGTTTGAAATTTTCTAGTTTCTAAATTTTTATAATAATTGTGAAAATTTCCCATCTTTGGAAACTTTCCAATTTTGGAAAATTTTCTATTTTAGAAATTTTCCAACTTTGGAAATATGTAAGTTTTCTTTGTACCAGAAACTTACAATTATTCTGAAAACCTATTTTCGAAATCTCGCAATTTTGGGCACTTTCTTTAAGAAAGTCTAGACAAATTCATGGATAGTTAATTGACAATTAAATTTGAATTGGTTTTTAAATTGACAACAAAATTCTTTATTTTGGATTGAGCCTCGGGGAGCCGTCCAATTTAAAGTTAGATGTTGTAATTTAATTTCCCAATTTTTAATTGAAATTGTCATGTTTGATTTGGATTGAGCCTCGGGGAGCCGTCCAATTGGATTTACAACACTTTACTTTTCTTTGGGTATCTGAGCCTCGGGGAGCCACCCTTAGAAAACGATTTGTTGTAATTAATCAAATCCATGAATAAAATATGTTTTAAGAGGTGATGCTCTTACATATTGTTGTCTCCAAAATTAATTAGGAAAATGGTTTCCTATAGAGTTTTCTTAAATGAGATTTTCATAAAAATAATATGTAGTTGAATTAAGGGATTTGTCTCTTAATTTAATAAGATTTGATTTAGAGAAATCAAAGTCTTGAACATATTATTTCCGAAATTAATTATGACAATTTAGGAAATTGTTTCCCAAAGCAATTCCTTTAATAAAGTGTGAAATTAGAATTAAGGAAATCCGGTTCCTAATTCAATTCATGAGACTTGATAAATTAAGTCACATACATACTTTATTAAGGAAATCGTTAGTCATGACATATGTCATGAATGTGCATTAAAAAGGAAAAGATGAGACCAAAACCCCTTACAAAATATTAAGGCCAACACCTTCCATTAATATGGTTAGAATCGGAGTTTTGTTTCTCGCTTGGGTTGATGGACACATCCATGCCCGACTTAAACCTTAACATGTTCAAACCATGGAATTAATTTATGAATAATATAGTTAGAGTCAGAGGTCAATCCTTAGTTTTGGTTGTTGGACACATCCAAGCCTGACTAAACGGTTGAATGAGCTCCAACCATATTAAAACTATTTCTTGATTAATGGGTCAGCCTTAAGCTTGGAGCATCGATTTGTTGTGCCACAGCCAAGGTCGATGTAAAGAGAGGTGCAGTTGGGTGCTATGTATATGATGCATACTTGTTAATGAGTTAACAACCCAATGATTTATGCAAACATTCAATTAGTTGATAGCATAACGTGATAGTTACATATATGTGATATGTAATCGGTATAATTACCTACCTTCATAGCTAAGGAAAACTTGATGGCCACAGCCATGGTGATTCTTATCTATGGTTGGATATCAACCTATTTGGAGATGTTCCTACGATCTCCCGAATTGATAATAAGGGTTATTCAATTTGAAAAATAAATAGGATTTTATTTATGTATGTTGATACATTCTTTAATAAATCTTCTCACATAATCTCAATTTGTATTTCTAGGATAATCACTTGATCATGTCTTCTCTGAACTTGCGTTCCATTTTGGACACCAATAAACTAACTGGGCCGAACTTCATGGACCCGCTTCGAAACTTAAGGATAGTCCTCAAGGCGGAGAAGCTTGCTTATGTCCTTGAAAATCAACTTCCTGACCGTCCTCCAGAAAATGCAACTCCAGACCAATTGTTGGCCTATCAGAAATATGTGACCAATTCTGAACTTGCGAGTTGCATTATGCTAGCCTCTATGGTACCTGAGCTGCAAAAGCAGCATGAGCATATGGATGCTTATACCATCATCTTCCATCTTCATGAGTTGTTTGAAGAGCAGGCGAGATTCGAAAGGTTCGAAGTCTCCAGACTCCTCTTCACCACTAAGATGCAGGAATGCACTTCTGCCTCGCAGTTTGTGTTAAAGATGTTGGGGTACATTGAGCGACTGAGCACACTCGATTTTGCAATACCTGAGTTGCTCAACCTGCTGAAGACTGTAGAGCCTTCTGTGAAGCAGGATCAAAAGACGGTACTATTAGTTGGTTCCTCGAAGAAAGGTTCTAAGAGGAAGGCCAAAGAACAGTATAAAGGAAAGAAGAAAAAGGCCAAAAAGACTGAAAAGAAACCAAAAGGAACTTGCCATCATTGTGGCAAGGAAGGCCACTGGCGAAGAAACTGCAAGGTTTATCTTGAGTCCTTGAAGAATAAGGCATCCGATGCCCCATCCTCTTCAGGTATCTTCGTTATTGAATGTCACTTTATTTCCTCAAATACCTGGGTACTTGATACTGGGTGTGACTCACATATATGTAATGACATAAAGGGGCTAAGGAATAGAAGAAGGCTCGTCAAGGGAGAAGCGAATTTGCGAGTTGGAAATGGAGCAAAGGTTGCTGCTATTGCCATCGGAACATATTTGCTAAAGCTCCCGACTGGACTTGTCTTAGAATTGGATAATTGTTATTTTGTTCCTTCGTTGATAAAGAACATTATATCTATTTCATGTTTGAATGAAAAAGGTTACCATTTAACTTTTAGTAACAATTGTTGTTACATAACTTTAAATGGCGTTCTTTATGGGAATGGAACTTTGTGCAATGACATCTACACGTTAGATTTATCCAGTGACGTTTTCAATATCGAAATTAACAACAAACGTGCTCGAATAGATAATCGAATAGACTCCTACACTTGGCATTGTCGTCTTGGCCATATAAGTAAGAAACGCATGACCGAATTACACCGATGTGGAATTTTGGAATCATTTGAACCCGGTTCATTTGATACATGCGAATCATGCTTAAAAGGCAAGATGACCAAATTACCCTTTCCCGGAAAAGGTAATCCAGTGGGAGAATTGCTTGGTCTAATACATACCGATGTATGTGGACCAATGTCAACTCTTGCACAAGGAGGCTATAGCTACTTCATCACCTTCATCGATGATCACTCACGATTCAGGTATGTGTTCTTGATGAAACACAAATCTGAAGCCTTTGAGAAATTCAAAGAGTTCAGAAATGAAGTAGAGAAACAGCTTGGCAAAAGTATTAAGATACTTCGATCCGATCGAGGAGGTGAATACTTAAGTCAAGAGTTTCAAGATTATCTAAGGGACAATGGGATATTGTCCCAATGGACTCCGCCGTATACACCACAGCATAATGGTGTATCTGAGAGGCGCAACCGAACCTTGATGGACATGGTTAGGTCTATGATGAATCATGCAACTCTTCCAAAATCCTTTTGGGGCTATGCACTTAAGACAGCTGTTTACTTGCTAAACAGAGTCCCGACCAAGGTAGTCTCTACTACTCCATATGAGATTTGGAATAGTAAGAAACCTCACTTAACTCACCTTAAGATATGGGGTTGTCCTGCTTATGTGAAGCGGGTTGTATCAGACAAATTGGATGCTAAGTCTGATAAATGTCTATTTATTGGATACCCTAAGGAAACGAAGGGTTACCAATTCTATCATCCCTTGGAACAAAAGGTGTTTGTTTCAAGGCATGCTGTATTTCTAGAGAAAGAGTTTCTTTTACAAGAAAATAGTGGGAGTGGGATTGAACTTGATGAAGTTCAAGAAACTCCAATAGACATCACAGAGACACCTAGTCTAGGCCCACAACCGATAATTCATAGTGATGAGCTATCAGTTGAACCTAAAACTACACCACCTCTTCGTAGGTCTGATAGGACATGCAACATTCCAGAGAGATACGGATTTCTCGTAAGTGAATCGAACGACGTGTTGCTCATTGGCGATGACGAACCTATCAGTTATGAAGATGTTCTGAAAAATTCAGAAAGGGACAAATGGCTTGAGGCCATGAAGTCGGAAATGGATTCCATGTATGAAAATCAAGTATGGGACGTGGTTAACCCACCTGAAGGGATTAAACCCATAGGGTGCAAGTGGGTTTTCAAGAAGAAAACCGACATGGAAGGTAATGTTGTTACCTTTAAGGCTAGATTAGTGGCAAAAGGATATCGTCAAAAACAAGGAATTGATTATGACGAAACCTATTCGCCAGTAGCTATGCTTAAATCCATTTGGATGCTCCTAGCCATAGCAGCTCATTATGATTATGAGATATGGCAAATGGATGTGAAAACAGCTTTCCTTAATGGAAACCTACTTGAGGATGTATACATGATACAACCTGAAGGTTTCACATCG
>JAGFNQ010005084.1:444518-546214 GCA_024364735.1 Boesenbergia rotunda
TACTGAGCTATCTCTGACTCACTGAGCTCCCCTCAGTCAAGCTCCAGTCTCAGCTCCAGTTCTGCAGCTCGCCGTTGCAACCTGAGATGAGAAAGAGACAAACCTGCCTCCAAGGAAAGCACTCTTTGACTTCTCCTTGAGTGTTTGAATCTCCCCTGTCACCTGAAACTCAATCAGAGCATTAGAGCAGCAAATCAAGCAGCATATCAAATATCAGAACATACATCAGCAAATCAGATACGATCAGACGCTCTGACCACGTCTGACAGTGAAATTTGAATTAAAGTGATCGGTCACCGGACCGATCCAGGGTGTGTGGATCGGTCACCAGATCGATCCACTGCTTCGCTGGGATTCCAGCTCTCGCAGCTATACACGCCTGATCGGTCACCAGACCGATCAGGGTGAAGCCTGATCGGTCACCAGACCGATCAGAATGGATCCTGATCGGTCACCCAGATCGATCAGGGCAGATGAACAGTTACTTTTTAATCAAATCCAAGATCCCTGATCGGTCACCGGACCGATCCAAGACTTTGATTAGCAAGGGAACTCACTCACCGTTTGCTCCCTGATCGGTCACCAGACCATCAGGAGCAAGACAGCAAGGAAGCAGCCTGCTCCCTGATCGGTCACCGGTCCGATCAGGAGCACACAGTAGATTCCCAATCTCACTGTGCGCTCCCTGATCGGTCACCAGTCCGATCAGACATAGCTGGATCGGTCACCAGACCGATCCACTAAGGAGCAGCGTGCCAATGTCCCTGATCGGTCACCAGACCGATCCAGTGACTCAACCCTAGCCCTCCAAGCTAGGAATTCATCCACCTTAGCCCTCCAAGCTAAGGATTTTTCCATCTAACTCTCCAAGTTGGGAATTTGCACCTAACCCTCCAAGGTAGGACTTTTCACCTAGCCTCCAAGCTAGGACTTTCACCTAGCCCTCCAAGCTAGGACTTTCACCCAACTCTTCTGAGTTAGAACATCATCCAACCTAGCCTCCAAGCTAGGCACCTGACCCTCCAAGCCAGGACTTTTTCACCTAATTCTCCAGGATGGGAATTTGCACCTAACCCTCCAAGTTAGGACTTTTTCACCTAGCCCTCCAAGCTAGGATTTTCACCCAACCCTTCCGAATTAGGACTTTTCCAACACCTAGCCCTCCAAGCTAGGATTTTCCACACCTAACCTCCCAGGTTAGGATTTTCCATATCATGCCTAATCCTCGATCAGGACTTAATCATAATCATCATAATCATCACACCTAACCCCCAGGTTAGGATTTTCCATATCATGCCTAATCCTCGATCAGGACTTAATCATAATTATCATAATTATCCTCCTAACTAAAATCGTTGTCAACACCAAAACAACAATTAGGGCCAGACTGCATCAACAATCTCCCCCTTTTTGTTGTTTGACAACCCGATTTTAAGTTTAGGGATTCTCAATCAATATTCCAACTTTAGAATCATAGGGGAATCCAGATCCTCCCCCTACAACATGATCATGCTAAACTTAACCAATCCACACTCTCCCCCTTTGTCGAACACCGAAAAGGGACAAGAAGGACTGTCAAGATTAGATGAACTCCCCCTCAATCCTAGAGGTATCCCAACTCATCAAAAATGTGATAGTTTGTGGAATGATCATACGAACACATGTGAAAAATTATAGCAAGACATAGCAATCACATGCATCATATGAGTATGAAATATAGACTCCAAAGCATGCCATAATATTCATAAGTATCAAATAGACATGGCAATGTAAGCATGAATATGGCAATCGAACAATCATGCAGATAACAGGTACATAATCAACATGGCATCAACAATAGTAGATAAGCATGACAGGTAAAAATATATAGGTCAAGGCATGAAAACATCCGAACAAGTAGCAAAATATGTGTGACTCATGGTCACACCAACAAAGTCAGAGGGCATACAACCCAAAAGTCATACAACACAGTTAAGATCAATTGTCATCAGAATCATCAATATAAATGATATCCCCGGGTGAAGGATCACTGGGGATGCACCCTCAGGGAACGTATGATGATACCATTCTTCATACCATCTGTCCTGGAACGCGCTCATCTCAGAGACACCAGATGCTAAGGCATTAACACGGCGATCAAACGACTGGAACTCGGAGCTGACCTCCTGCCGCCAAAGCTCGGAGATGTGTAACTCGTGCTCCAATTGTCGCTCTATCTCTGCGACCTGCCAGCGCAGATCAGGAGCCAACTCATCATAGTCTGCAGTAATAGCTGCCGTCCCCGGGTCAGGAGCTGCCCTCGGTAACTCTTCCATTTGTCTGCGAACTTTCCACTTCAGCCCTTGAGTCCCAAGAACAACGTCGGACTGAGCAAGCATGCGACGATCCAACCGGCAGTCCTGTCGAATCATGGGCACAATGTGGCCCTGTGAAACGTCGATGCCAACCGACTTCAGCCATGCAGTGATGATGTGACCGAATGGCATATAGACTGACTGAGATAATGACATACTGTGTACGATGATAGAGGAGTATACTGAAGCTACTGGGTCAAAGTCTAACTGTTGATGCATCCCGTAAAGCATCAGGCAGTGAAACGGGTGAATCTCATCAAGATGTTTCGAGGTAGTGGGAAGGAGACAATTTGTGATGATCTTAAACAAGACATAATCAACAGGGGAAGATGAAGAGAAGGAAATGTAGGGAAGTCATGGGTGCACTCACCAGAATCCCTTGGTCTAGGATGACCTAGGAAGTACTCGTAGATGGAATCAGAGGTCACTCCATCGAAGGGGACTGGGAGAGGATTAGGAGGAAAAGGGTAGAGAAAGAACTCGTTGTGTGATCTGCGACAGCCGAGAAAATCAGTCAAGATAGATCGATCGAAAGCAAGATCAATACCGGCAACACGAGTCTGCCATCCCGTGCTCCACCCAGTGCCCGGTCCACTGATCATATTGTTATAGAACTCAGAAACCAAGGTCAGGTTGATCGGTCCTTCAAAGTGCAAGAGGGGTTGAATATTATAGAACTCAATTCGTTGTTGAATTGTTGGACAGTGTTCATAGATAAAAGTTGGGTCTATAGCCCGACACGGCATTAACTTGAAGTTGTGCCACTGGAACTTGAAGGCAAGACCAGGACTCTGAAACCGAGTAAGTTGAGGGAGTGGAGGCCTTTGAGAGGATGAAGAGGTTTTCTCTCTAGAACTCCCCTCTGCTACCTCCTTTCCCTTAGCAGATTTTCTAATGAGATTTGAATTGATCATGACACATAGATTGAAGCACAAGAATTGATCATGAGATGAGACCCAATCAAAAGATAGATATAAAATTTTTGGTCATAAGATGAGAAAGAGGGTCACGGCAAAGGCAAAAAGGATCAAGACATCACAGCAAGAACAAAAACATGGTTAGCTTCACAAACATATATTCTAAGAGCTGTTGTGAAAGGAAAACTGAAATCAAATCTTACTTAGGCGCCATTGAAGTTTGTTTGAAGAGATTGCAAGACTGAGAAGGAACTTGCGATAGAGAGGGAGACTTCGAGCACGCAAGAACTTGGAGTTCGGAGAAAACGCCCATAGAAGTCGCAGAAGAGCTCGCACGCGCATGAAGAAGGGAGACGCAAGGACTCTCTCGCTCGCTCAACAAGGTTGCGCAGAGTGTTTCGGCGCTAGGTTTCGGGAAAACGAAGGTTTGGAGAGAGTTAATCGGTTGGTGGATCGGTCCACCAACCAAAATTTAATGCGGTTGATCGGATCACCGTTCGATCTGATCGCGTCCCGACCGATCAGGATACAGCCTGATCGGATTGGAATGGTCCTGATCGGTCGGATGACCGATCAGACGTGCTCCTGATCGGTCGGGTGACCGATCAGGATTCGATCAGTAGGGTCCGGAGAGAAAACTCTGAGCTCCCTGATCGGTCTGTGGACCGATCCCCACAGGGTGCCAGATCGGTCGGGAGACCGATCCAGGCTAGCTCAGAACACTTAGTCAGATTTCGGGAGATCACGGCTTGCCTCGCAGATCGGTCTGTGGACCGAACACCATAGGAAGGGGTTAGATCGGTCCAGGGACCAATCAGCCCGATGCCTGATCGGTCCGGTGACCGATCAGGGTTCCTGATACGAACTGAAATGTTCAGTTTCAGAACTTCTGAAATTTTCAAAAGAAATCTGATGAACTTTGTCGAACTTAGACATGATTTTCTGACTAAAATTGATCTCTGAACAAGAATCAAAAGTCCTTATAGGTTCAACAAACACTTTGACCCATCTTAATGGAGTCAAACTCAACCATCAATCAATCAAGCAAATTCAAACAAGTTTTTACTCCAACTTCAAGTTTCCAATCAAGTTGCCTTGATTGGAATGTCCAAGTATGATCATGGAGCCATATACACATATGTTATGCAATAGTTTTCCCCATACTTGGTCACCACCGTGATTATTATCTCGTCAACTTAATTTCTCAAGTGATGTAATGACATTTTGAGAAATTGAGTTGAACCTAACATCTCACCCCATATCTAGCAAACAAAAACATTTTGGTAACCCTTATAGTTTGTGTGAGATGTTCCCAAAGTTACCCAATTGTTCCCTAACAATTTGAAATAATCATGAAGGGGTTTGAATACAATTTGAGGATCATGAAGCGTGACACATTCCCAATTCCCGTCTTAGGAAACTAAATTCACTCTCGGGAAGTGGTTCAGTGAAAATGTCAGCTAGGTTTGACTTTGACTCTACATGTGAGAGTATGATGTTCCCCCTAGCTACATGATCTCTAATGAAGTGGTGTCTTACCTCAATATGTTTTGTCCTAGAATGATGGACCGGATTCTTAGTTAAGTTAATTGTGCTAATGTTATCACATAACACTTGCACACCCTTGTAACTCAATCCATAGTCCTCTAAGGTGTGGATCATCCACAACAATTGTGATATACTCTCTCCCATGGCGATATACTCTGCCTCGGTAGTGGAAAGAGCAACACAATATTGCTTCCGACTCGACCAACTTACTAGAGACGATCCTAAGAATTGGCAGCCCCCACTAGTGCTTTTTCGGTGCAACTTACATCCAGCGTAGTCGGAATCCGTATAGCCCATCAAATCAAAAGATTCGGTACGGGGATACCAAAGACCTACACCAATTGTGCCCTTGAGATATCTCAAAATTCGCTTAACAGCAATTAGGTGAGATTCCTTGGCACAGACTTGATACCTAGCGCACATCCCTACAGCAAATAGTATATCTGGTCGACTAGCTGTGAGGTATAGCAAACTACCTATCATGCTTCGATTTGAGTTAGATCAACGGGTTTACCACTCTCATCATTATCTAATCTTGTGTTTGTAGCCATGGGAGTGGTTACCTCTTTCGAATCACTCATATTGAATTTTCGAAGCATTTCATGTGTATACTTTGATTGGTGCACATGAATACCATCGCGAGTTTGCTTGATTTCAAGTCCGAGGAAGAAAGTCAACTCTCCCACTAGACTCATTTCAAACTCTCTCTCCATGTGTCCGATAAATTCACGTAAATAGCTCTTGTTGTTTGAGCCACAAATTATGTCATCGACATATACTTGGGCTACAAATATATTGTCACCATCTCTTCGTAGAAATAGTGTAGGGTCTATTTGACCTCTAACGAAACCCTTTCCAATCAAGAATATCGACAACCGCTCATACCAAGCCCGGGGTGCTTGTTTAAGGCCATAGAGTGCCTTCTTGAGCTTGTACACGTGGTTCGGATATTCGGTACTCTCAAACCCTGGAGGTTGTTCGACATAGACTTCTTCCCTAATCAAACCATTTAGGAAGGCCGATTTGACGTCCATTTGAAATAATTTGAAGCCTCGATGTGCTGCAAATGCAAGCATCAATCGGATGGACTCTAATCGTGCCACGGGAGCATAAGTCTCATCATAATCAAGACCTTCAACTTGACTGTAGCCCTTGGCTACAAAGCGTGCCTTGTTTCTAATGATTTCTCCCTTGTGGTTTAATTTGTTTTTGAAGACCCATTTAGTTCCAATAATGGTGATCTTCTTAGGCCTAGGGACTAAGTCCCAAACCTGACTCATCTCAAATTGACCTAGTTCATCTTGCATCGCGATAATCCAATCGGGATCATTTAATGCTTCATCAATTTTTCTAGGTTCAATTTCGGAAATTAGAGCAACTTCATTAGCCTCATTCCGGAAGAATGATCTAGTCCTAACCCCTTGATGGATGTCTCCAACAATTTGGTCTTGGGGATGACTAGAGGCTAGTCTCGTTTGCCTTGGTGTTGGTGGTGCTTCTTGAATAGGTTCACTAGACACAAATTCAGCCTCAGGATCCGGCTGATCAATGAGTTGTCTAGGCTCACCGTCATCAGACTCATCACCATCAACAACACTTAGAGTTTCTTTCAAACTTAGTCTCCTAAGTTCAAGTTGAGCTCCTCCTACATTTTCTGATTGGTCAATTGATTTTGGAATTTCCTCAAAAACCACATCAGAAGACTCTTCAACTAGTCTAGTTCTCTTGTTGTAGACTCGGTAGGCTTTACTAACGAGGGAGTACCAGACTAGTATCCCTTCATCAGCTTTTGCCGTGAACTTTCCAAGGTGATCCTTGGTGTTTAGGATGAACACCTTACAACCAAACACCCTAAGATGTTTAACCGTAGGTGGTTTCCCAAACCAAAGTTCGTGGGGGGTCTTTCCTAAAAACCTATTGATGAGAACTCGATTTTGCACATAGCAGGCTGTATTTACAGCTTCAGCCCATAAGTAACTCGGGAGTGAGTACTCATTAAGCATACTTCGTGCAGCCTCTTGAAGAACACAGTTCTTCCTCTCTACAACACCATTTTGTTGTGGTGTTCTAGGAGTAGAGAACTCATGTCTATAACCCTTATCTTGACAAAATTCTAGAAACCTTTGGTTTTGAAATTCACCTCCATGATCACTTCTTATTGTCTTAATTGTTGATGATTTCTCACTTTCAACCCTTCTACAAAAAGAAATGAAAATATCTAAGGTTTGATCCTTATGTTTTAAAAAGTAAGTCCAAGTATATCTAGTAAAATCATCAATGATAACAAAGCAATATCTACTTCCATTTAATGATATGATGGTACTACAATCAAATAGATCCATGTGAATTAAATCTAAAGCATTGGAAGTACTTACAGTGCTTTTACCTTTATGTGCAGATTTTGTTTGCTTACCCATTTGACACGCATCACATAATTTATCTTTTCCATACTTGATGAGCCTCGAACTAGTCCCTTGTTGGCCAACTTCCGGATGTTCTTCATGTTCACATGTGCTAGTCTCCGGTGCCAAAGAGTGGACTCTTCTTCTTTTGACATGAAACACTTAGCAAAAGCATTAGTAGCACTTTTAAATAAAACTTGATAAATATTGTCTACTCTTGCTCCTACTAGTACCGTGTCTAAGGTGTCATTTTGTCTAACTAGATATTGACTTGGTTGGAAGTCAATTGTGTAACCCGTGTCACACAATTGACTGACACTTAGGAGATTAAACTTCATCCCCTTGACTAGAAGGACATTTGAGATTCTAAGACATTCGGATATTTGAATGTCTCCTATTCCTATGACCTTAAGGCTACCATTGTTACCAAATGATATATTACCTCTACTCTTCTTGTGAAATGTGGTAAACAATGATCTATCCCCGGTCATGTGTTTGGAGCATCCACTATCAACGAACCAAGTTGATAGATGCTCCCCCTCAATCATAACCTACACAATTCGAAAAATAGAAGTCTTAGGTACCCAAACCTTGGGACCTAAAGCATCAACTAAGCATGACTTTGGCACCCATGCCTTGACAACTTTCTTTTGGATTTTGGGTGTCCTAGATTGTCTCATGTCAGTCCTAGACATGAGAGATACAAAAGAGGGTTCCTTAGGGCGGTACCCAATACCGGCCCTATTGTAAACCGCTCTTTGGGCATTTAAAATCATATCTAAGGTCTTAGAGCTATTTGAGAATTTCCCAAGAATATTCTTGAGCTTCTCAACTTCACTCTTCAATGATTAGTTTTCCTCCACTAACTCATTATCATGCAAATCACTGATTTCCTCAACCTTAGAGGATTTCAAGCTTACAATCTCATGTTTCAAAGATTTAATTTCATCTTCTAGTAATTCAACATGCAAGTCATCAATGTTATCATCCCTAAAAGCTTTCAATTGATCAATCTCTAATTGCAATGCTTTAACTTTGTTTTTGGATTTCTTGAGCATACTAGTTAAACATGCAATTGCTCTATAACATTTTTCAAGCTCGGGAGAAGTTACCTCTTCATCATTCGAAGATGATGAAGCCGCGTTTGAGGAGCTTGAAGATTCTTCACTGCTCTCCTCTCCAAGAGCCATGAGAGCCACTTGCCTTGTGCTCTTCTCCTCCTTCTCATCATCAGATGAACTAGAAGATGACTCATCCCAAGAAGCCTTCAAAGCTTTCTTCTTCTTCTTGGATTTCTCTTCTTTTCTTTTAGGTTTCTCCTCCTTCTTAAGCTTCGGACATTCATTCTTGAAATGCCCTTTCCTACCACACTCAAAGCAAGATGCATTATTCTTATCAAGCTTGAATTCACTAGTGTTACCTCTCCTTTTGAAACGTCGGTCTCTTCGCATCATCCTCCGCACAAAGTTCGCCATTTCGGATGAAGAGGAGCCACTGCCATCTTCCTCCGAGTTTGACTCGGATTCGGAGGAGGATGAAGACGATGAAAGATCCTTCTCCTTCTTCTTCTCCTTCTTCTTCTTGTTGATCCGGTCCCCTGCAACTAAGGCAATCCCCTTCTCCTTGGGGCCTTTGTTAGCCATCTCATGCAATTCCATCTCACAAAATAAATCATCTAACTTTACAATAGATAAATCCTTGGATACTTTGTAGGCATCCACCATGGATGACCACAAAGCATTCCTTAGAAATGCTTTCAAGACATACCTCACAAGGTCGCGATTCTCGACCTTTTCATCAATTGAATGAAGTCCATTAAGAACTTCCTTGAACCGGCTATGGAGCTCACTTACCGACTCATTCTCCTTCATGGAGAGATTTTGAAGTTGATTGAGGAACAAGTCCCTCTTTGCAATCCTCGAGTCTCGGGTGCCTTCATGGAGCTCTATGAGTTTGTTCCACAAGTCTTTTGCACTTGTGAAGGGACCAACCTTGATGAGTTGGTCTTTGTTCATGCCACATTGTAGAGTGACAACCGCCTTAGCGTCGGCTTCACTTTTCCTTGTTTGTTCGGCAGTCCACCGCGAAGATTCGAGTTCCTTGCCTTCATCATCCTTAGGAGGGATGAATCCTTCCTTCACCGCGAACCACGTATGGATATCCATCTTCAAATAGTATTCCATTTTTGATCTCCAATATTGGAAGTCGGCGCCATCAAAGAATGGAGGTCGGGTGGTGGAGAAGCCTTCTCTCAAAGCCATTTTGTTGAAAACTCTCGGTTGTTAAGCCGTGTATAGAGCCCCTTGCTCTGATACCACTTGTTGGGAACAAGATGGCTATAGAGGGGGGGGTCAATATAGACAACCACTTTCTCCTTCAAGACTTATCATGATTTCTGCAACTCAAATATCAGTAGCACAGCGGAAAGAGTAGAAAACAGAGTATGCAGAAAAAAAACAAAACGAAAGCAAAACAAACACGACTAGCAAGATCGCTAACAAGGAGGGTTTACAAGGTTCGGGGATAACTTGCCCCTACTCCTTGGCGTGCCCTTGAGGTGGGCGATCCCTTGATCGTCGGCAGATCAAGCCCCGATTAACACCGGATATGAAGCAACCTCCTTCTCGGTGGAGAAACCTCCCCACAGTGTGTTTCAAACAATGATATAGAATGAGCACAATGAAACAACAACAAGAAGGATCTTACTCAAACACTTAGCAAGGACAAAACACAGCAAGCTTCCCTGAGCTCCACCCAGTGGCGATCTCACGCAGACCTCTGCTCCGTGTCTTCCCACTGTCGGACTCCAAGCCTCTTGTTTTCTCCTTCAAGCGCTCAAGTATGATGATTGCTCCTCAATAGCTTGCTTAGAATGGTTGAAGAACTCAAGAACAGCAAGCTTGTAACACAGGAACTCAAGAGCACGAAAAACTCAAGAACTTATTTCAAACTCTCCTTCTCGCGTTCCTTTTTGTTTCTCCGCCAAGCGACAAGTGACAACATCTCTGTAGCTCCCAGCTACTCATCTGCCAACGCCAGCCTCTACTGAGCTATCTCTGGACTCACTGAGCTCCCCTCAGTCAAGCTCCAGTCTCAGCTCCAGTCTGCAGCTCGCCGTTGCAACCTGAGATGAGAAAGAGACAAACCTGCTCCAAGGAAAGCACTCTTTGACTTCTCCTTGAGTGTTTGAATCTTCCCCTGTTACCTGAAACTCAATCAGAGCATTAGAGTAGCAAATCAAGCAGCATATCAAATATCAGAAACATACATCAGCAAATCAGATACGATCAGACGCTCTGACCACGTCTGACAGTGAAATTTGAATTAAAGTGATCGATCACCGGACCGATCCAGGGTGTGTGGATCGGTCACCAGATCGATCCACTGCTTTGCTGGGATTCCCAGCTCTCGCAACTATACACGCCTGATCGGTCACCAGACCGATCAGGGTGAAGCCTGATCGGTCACCAGACCGATCAGAATGGATCCTGATCGGTCACCCAGATCGATCAGGGCAGATGAACAATTACTTTTTAATCAAATCCAAGATCCCTGATCGGTCACCGAACCGATCCAAGACTTTGATTAGCAAGGGAACTCACTCACCGTTTGCTCCCTGATCGGTCACCAGACCGATCAGGAGCAAGACAGCAAGGAAGCAGCCTGCTCCCTGATCGGTCACCGGTCCGATCAGGAGCCACACAGTAGATTCCCAATCTCACTGTGCGCTCCCTGATCGGTCACCAGTCCGATCAGACATAGCTGGATAGGTCACCAGACCGATCCACTAAGGAGCAGCGTGCCAATGTCCCTGATCGGTCACCAGACCGATCTAGCGACTCAACCCTAGCCCTCCAAGCTAGGAATTCATCCACCTTAGCCCTCCAAGCTAAGGATTTTTCCATCTAACTCTCCAAGTTGGGAATTTGCACCTAACCCTCCAAGTTAGGACTTTTCACCTAGCCCTCCAAGCTAGGACTTTTCACCTAGCCCTCCAAGCTAGGACTTTTCACCCAACTCTTCCGAGTTAGAACATCATCCAACTTAGCCCTCCAAGCTAGGCACCTGACCCTCCAAGCCAGGACTTTTTCACCTAATTCTCCAGGATGGAAATTTGCACCTAACCCTCCAAGTTAGGACTTTTCACCTAACTCTCCAAGCTAGGACTTTTCACCCAACCCTTCCGAATTAGGACTTTTCCAACACCTAGCCCTCCAAGCTAGGATTTTCCACACCTAACCTCCCAGGTTAGGATTTTTCATATCATGCCTAATCCTCGATCAGGACTTAATCATAATCATCATAATCATCACACCTAACCCCCCAGGTTAGGATTTTCCATATCATGCCTAATCCTCGATCAGGACTTAATCATAATTATCATAATCATCCTCCTAAACTATAATCGTTGTCAACACCAAAATAACAATCAGGGCCAGACTGCATCAACATGGAGTCCAAATGATGTAAAACAAGTGTATGGGGGGCTAGTACACATTGTTTATGGTCATTGGGGATTAAAAGAACCGATAATTGGGATATTGTTGGGTTCTTTTTGATGTTAGGCAAAGGGGGAGAAGTGTTAGGTTTAAGTTGGGAAACCAAACACTCCTTTGCAAGAAACCCTAGGTTTAGGGGGAGTTGAGATTAAGGGGGAGCATGGTTGCTCCATTCTTGGCGTAAGGGGAACCTTGGAGAGGTTCTTAAAAAACCTTTATAAGTCCAATGGAGGGGGAGCTTTGGAGAAGCTTTAAAAAGCCTGGTTTGGTAGAAAATCCTAACTTGGAGGGTTAGGTGGGAAAAGTCCTAGCTTGGAGGGCTAGGTGTTGAAAAATCCTAACTTGGAGGGTTAGGTGGTAAAAGTCCTAGCTCGGAGGGCTAGGTGTTGGAAAATTCCTAACTTGGAGGGTTAGGTGTGGGATGCCTTGGGATAAGATCCAGTTATGCATTGCATATGCATTCATTTAGCATTGTTTTTGCTATTTACTACTATCTTTCTTTCCTAACTTAAACGGATTGTCAAACATCAAAAAGGGGGAGATTGTTGGAGCAATCGACTCTAAGATGGTCCGGAGTGACTATGGGTTTTGATGTTTGGGCAAAGGGTTTAAGTTAGGTTTACCCTTGTATTTGATATGCGTATGTTGAGTGTGCAGGTTGTACAGGTTACGCATATGGACTTGACTGGACGGCCTCGGTACGGTGAAGGATGGCATGGAGGCAAGCTGGAGGCTTGCGTGCGCATCCGAGGGACTTTGGACAGCAGGAACGATAAGCTGATGGGCGCAGACTTCGAGGCATGCGTGAAGGATGGCATGGAGGCAAGCTGGAGGCTTGCGTGCATCCGAGGGACGGGAGCCGAAGATGAAGAGTGCGTGAAGGCAACAGTCGAGGCTGCTGAAGAGGAGTCAGTCGAGTCGTGAGGGTACGAGTGCTGTGTGATTGTACTCGGGAAATCCTAGGGTTTGAGTGCGGAGTGGAATGTACTCAGGAAGGGTGACCTTAGGTGGGTGAGTAGACCAGTCGACTGGCCTGGGGGCAGTCGACTGATGGAACTCACAGAAAGGTCTCAGCCTGAGACCAGTCGACTGCCCTGGGGGCAGTCGACTGGTAGCGGCTGGTGAGTTGGCTAAAATTCGAACATTGGGGGTTGCAACGGTCGGATTTAGCTGGCACCAGTCGACTGCCCCGGGGGCAGTCGACTGGTAGCGAGAAATCAGCCCCGAGTCCTATTTAAAGAGGACGTCGTAGTGGTTGAGTTTCTTGACGAAACTTTTCTTGGTTAAAGGCAAGTTAGTAGTCTTTGGGCTCAAGGTTGTCAAAGGTGTTGTGGTGAGGTTTCTCCACCCACAAGGAGCGACGAGAGCTAGCCGGAGGTTATCCGGGGAGTGATCAACCGACGGATTCTTGGATTAGTCACCCGGCCGGGGTGGATACCAAGTAAATTCTGATTGTTAGCATTGTTTATTCTTTTTATTATTGTTTCCGCTGTGTAACTAACAACGCAGGTACAAGAAAGATCCGTGATTCGCTATTCACCCCCCCTCTAGCGGACATAATCGATCCTAACAGGAATTACCTCCTCTTTACCTTTTGGGCACTTATCATTATAGTGCCCCTTTTCATTGCACCCAAAGCATGTGATGTGCTCTTTCTTCTTTGCTTTGGTGGAGGTGGATGCTAGGTTGACTTCTTCAACCTTGGAAGAGGTGGATGCTTCCTCTTGATCCGGGATTGATGAGGGTCTCTCCTCCCTCTCGATTCTTGAAGTTGATACCTCCTCTTCACTTGATGAGATGGTCAATTCCTCTCCTTTTTCTTCTTCTTGAACCATTTGACACATCTCTTTGGACTCTTGAGATTGTGTAGGCTTCTCATGAATTTCTTTCACTTTGCTCCACAATTCATATGCATTTTGATATTTACCTATGCAACTCAAAATTTTGTTAGGTATAATATTAATCAATATATTGATTATCTTTTCATTGGCCCGAAATTGTTCTTGTTGCTCTTGATTCCAATACCTAGGTCTAAGCCTCTTCCCGTGCTTATCCTTTGGAATCTCGAAGGGGTCTTCTATGACTATCCTACATGACCAATCCATGCTAAGCCAAGTCTCCATCCTTACCCGCCAATAGTCGAAGTCTTCATGATCGTAGGGCGGTGGGATGTAGATGTCGTCCCCATATTTGTCTTCCATCGTTCTTCCTCTAGCATTCTTGCTCCCTCGGCGATTAGTCCGATCAAGAGCGGTCCTTCGCTTTGATACCAATTGTAGGATCGATTCCGTACGCTAGAGGGGGGGTGAATAGCGTTTTTCGATTCTTCTTTTGTACCTACGTTGTTAGTTACACAGCGGAAACAATAATAAAGAAAACTAACAACGACAAGCAACGCTAACAAACCAGGTTTACTTGGTATCCACCCCGGCCGGGTGACTAATCCAAGAATCCGTCGGTGGATCACTCCCGGGATAACCTCCAGCTAGCTCTCGTCGCTCCTTGTGGGTGGAGAAACCTCACCACAACACCTTGAGAACCTCTGAGCACAAAGACTACTGTTTGGCCCTTAACCAAGACCAAACTCGTCAAAAATCTCAGCCCTCACGAAGTCCTCTTTAAATAGGACTGATAAATGTCATTTTGTTGATCATTTTATATGTTTAAATCTGTGTTTGTCCCATATTTTACTTGTGTAATTGTGGATTTGGCCTAGGTTTTAGGATTTACACCCTTTTTGGACCTAATTGTAAATCTTGCTATATTTGGGTTGTTTTGTCACTAAATTTTTGATCTACTTTTGTAGGCTTGGAAGGATTATGGACCTAGGTCATGTTGGGTCAAAGTCGAGTCAAAAGTGGACTAGATCAAGTAATCAAGCTCCAATTCATGTGGACCGTCCGATGCAAGAACGGTTAGATCTAGACCATCTGAGAACTTTTGATCAATCCGAGCTGGGGTTAAGTCTAATCAAGTGATCAGATCAAGATCTGAGAGTTTCAACTCAATCGGAGATCATCTAGCCGTTGGATCACATTCAGAGAGATCTAGACCACCCATTCAAATATCAAGTTGATCTGAGCCATCCGTTGGAGATCTGGCATATCCGAGCTACCACGAGGTTGATCTTGACCTCTGATCGAGATCTGGAAATTTTGAATCAAATCGGACAAAGATCCACCGTTGGATGAAGCGGGATTAATCTCAGCCGTCCAAATTAAATGGTTTAAGTTTAAAAGGGAATTCCCTCGGCAGATCTCGGGGTCGCGTCTTCACACCTTCGAGCTCAGTTTCTTCAGCTTCTTCCTCAGTTTTCTTCCAGTTTTCTTTAGCAGAGGGCGTGACCAACTCGATCAGCACCTTGGAGCAAGATCTGGATTCTCGGAGGAGGTTTCTATGGAGATTTAATCACTGATTTGCAGCTGTGCGCGAATCTGTGATCATATCTGAAATTGGAGCTGATTCCCAGCGATTTGCGAGTTTAAGGGTTCTTGGCTTGCCCTTGCGTGACGAACAAGGTGATCTTGATACAAGGAATGGTCGAGATTCAGTTTTATGGCATTTCTTTGAGTTTTTAGCTGTAAATTCATTTCTGCAACGTTTCTGTCTTTGAATTTCTGTATCGGCTGTAGTTTTCTTGTTGAATTACTCTTCCTTAATTAGGTTCCATTCTTTGAGCAATTAGTTAAGGAATTGTTCAGTGATCAAATTGAACTTGATTTCAGTTTAATCCGTGTTTTGACTCAGCGTATCAGAAGTGTTGTAGCTGAATTCCAGTTTATCATTCTGTTTTGCAATTTCCAGCTTGATTAGTTTAGTTTTCGAATTAATCTTGCTTCAATTAGTTCAATTCTGCATTAACATCAGATTAGAAGCTTATTAGAGCACAATAGTTTGAAATCTCAGCTTAACTCTCATTTCAATCCTTGCGTATCAGTTTTGTCTCTGCATTTCATCCTTAAGCTGCATATCAACCCTTTTACCTTGCGTATCAGTTTTTCTCCTTGAGTTTCTGAGTTTTGTATCAAGTTAACTAGAGCTTTCATTCTGAATTTACATTGTAACTTGCCTCATTTACAAAGCATTCGCATTCAATTTTTGCAGTTGATCTCAAGTGAAGCATTCAGTTTTTATTACTGCAGACTTAGTTTGTTTCTGCACAAGTTAACTCCATTGTTGTTTCTTTTCTGCATTCGAGCTCTGAAAACTTAGATTCATTCCTGAAGTTTATAGCAAGCCAACATTAGCTATTCGGAAGTTTAGATGAATGTTAGATAGAAGCATTTGATCTCAAAAAGCTTGGTGAGACTCTAAATTTAGTTTACTGCATCTAGACATTTATATTTCTGAGTTGCTGCTGTCCCTCTTCACTCATCTCTGCATTTCTGGGATCTTGCATTCAATTAGTTTGTTTCAAATTTGACTTTGTTACATCAGTGGTTTTATATGAAGTGTAGTGCTACTTTTCTTGTACCAAGTTCAAATCAAGAGTGCATTTAGTGTAATTAGCTCCTTCTTTTACAATAGCTTTTGGCACAAGGTTTCTCTATTCCTTGGTATCAAGTTTAGTGATTGAATTCATGTATTTCAATTCTGCAATCAGCTCATTCATAAACTGTTGCATTCAATTCCGAAATTGATTTCTTCATTCATGCATTTCGTTTCATTAATAGCCTTGTCTTCCAAGTGATGGATTAGTTCGTTTCTAGAATGTTTCATATTATGTATCAAGTTTCCATGACTTTCTATTGTATTTTCTTGTCTAGTTGAATTCAAACCCCAAATCTTATGTGAAACCCAAAAACATCTACGACACATAAACTCGAGCACGATTCACACAACTTGAACTAGCCCTTGGAAAAATACGACCTGTGGCCCCTTTACTACGCTGTTCTTCTTTGATTGCAAAAAGGGTTTCCAGCTTTCATCTATAAATTCTAAATCTGATGGATCCACATTCGTGACAACTTTTATTAGCTAAATTGGGTCCATCAAATTTTTGGCGCCGTTGCCGGGGAACACACTAGTTGAGTTGTTTGATTTTTGCTTGTGTATTCATTTCATATTTTTCTTGATCTATTTTTCTTGCACTTACTGCTATATCATCTGAATTGATTCTATTTGTTTCATCTATCTGTATACTTGTACTGCGATTTGTTCTTGTTTTTATGACCAGGTCTACAGGTGGTGACCTAGAGGATTTTGACCCTGAGATTGAGAGGACCTTCAGAGCTAGGAGGAGCCAGCTCAGTGTTTCAGAGGCTTTTGGCATTATTCCTACTCAGTCTATTTCTACCATTTCAGTTGATCAGATGGCAGACCACCAGAAGACCATGAAAGAACTAGCAGCGCCAGATGCTTCTTTTCAGTACTCCAGCATTGCCTACCCAGAGCTGGGTGGAGATTTTGAGCTCAGATCTGGACTTATTCATCTTTTGCCTAAGTTTCAAGGTTTATCAGGAGAGGATCCAAACAGACACTTGCATGAGTTTCATGTAGTTTGCTCCACTATGAAGCCTCAGGGCATTTCTGAAGAAGACATCAAGCTGAGAGCTTTTCCTTTCTCTTTGACTGGAGCAGCTAAGGACTGGTTTTATTACTTACCTACGGGGCATGTGTCTAGTTGGATTTCCATGAAGAAGGCTTTCTTAGAAAAATATTTTCCAGCTTCCAGAACAGCAATTATCAGAAAAAGTATCTATGGCATTCAGCAGATAGTAGGAGAGACACTCTATGATTACTGGGAAAGATTCAACAAGCTGTGTTCCAGTTGCCCCCAGCATCAGATTAGCGAGCAGCTTTTGATCCAGTACTTTTATGAGGGATTATTACAGATGGATAGGATTTTGATTGATGCAGCAGCTGGAGGGGCTTTAGTTAACAAGACACCATATCAGGCTAGGGAGCTTATTTCAAATATGGCTGAGAACTCACAACAATTTGGAGGCAGGGCATTATCTACTCGAGGGGTTAATGAAGTTCAAGGGGTTTCTAATGATCAAAAGGAGATTAGTAGTGCATTATTAGAACTCACATCAGCTGTTAAGCAAATGGGTCTTCAGATTTCAAGTAAAAATTCAATTCCTTCAGCACCTTTACAATCAAGTCAAATGGTGATGAGTGTATGTGGTATTTGTTCTAGCAAGGAACACACTTCAGATTTATGTCCCAACCTACAACAAGATGAGTCAGTAGCAGCTTTGGTTAGGGGACAATTTCAAGCTAGGAACAACCCATATTCTCCTACTTACAACCCTGGGTGGAGGGATCATCCAAACTTGAACTATGGAAATTCTTTTTGCCAACAAGGCCCACCTCAACATCAATCACAGCAACACCAACAAATGTTTCAGCAAGGGCAGCAGCAACCATTACAATCACAGCAACAAAATCAGCAAATTCAGCCCTTTAATCAGCAATTTCAGCCTCCAAATCAACCAATTCAGCAGCCATTTCAAGGGTTTCAACAAGGTTTTCAAGGGAATTTGAGTTATCCACAGCCATATCAACCTCCACAGCAACAAGTTCAACAACCACAGCAAAATTTCCAGCCTTGGAACCAAAGTTTTCAGCCCCAACAGCCCCAACAACCACATTTACAAAGATCCCAGCAAATCCAACAATTTCAGCCTACTTCCTCATCATATCAAGGTCAATCAAGGACTTTTGCTAATCAAGGAAGCTATGGGAACTCAAATGGAGGAGATCCACAGCAACAACAAATGATGGAGATGCTACAACAAGTGCTCCAACAACAACAACAACAACAACAACACACTCAATATCTTGAGAAACAAATTGGGCAAATGGCTAGTAATATAAATCAAAGTAAAGCTCAAGGATCGGACCTATTACCTTCCCAAGCTGTTCCTAAACCTAGAGGAAATGTTAGCGCAATTTATTTGAGGAGTGAGAAGGTGGCATCAACTCCAAATGACCCAAGAGCTGAATTTTCAGAAAACAGGGCAGCATCTTCGTTTCCAGCCCAAATCAGTGCTGAAACCACTCCAATTTCAGTGGATACCACCCCTAGCTCGTGCCCAACTACTTCATCTAGCAATCCTCCAATTTTGGTGGAAAACGAAGCACAAAACAGTGGCGAGACAGTTCCTACAGCAGCTACGGAAAACAGGGCAGCAACAAAAAAATCAGCCCCACCCATTTTGGTTCATGAGGAGGAAGTTCCTATTCCTTTGCCTTTTCCAAATGGGAGAACTCCAACCAGAAGACAAGGGGAAGAGGAGAAAGCAAAAGAGTACAACGAATTGGTAAAACTTTTTAGTAAAGTTGAAATTAATGTACCCTTGCTGACAATGATTAAACAGGTTCCTAAATATGCGAAATTTTTGAAAGATCTTTGTGTTAACAAGAGAAAGCTTAAGGAGAATGAAATGGTCAGCATGGGGAAGAATGTGTCATCACTCATCCATGCCATACCTCAGAAGTGTGAAGACCCTGGCATGTTCACTGTATCTTGTGAGATTGGAAGCACCACGCTACATGATGCCATGCTTGACTTAGGAGCTTCTATTAATGTCATGCCCAGGACAGTCTTTCAGATGCTTGGCATTGGACCTCTACAGAGCACTGGAGTTGTGATTCAGTTAGCAGACCGGAGTCAGACCCGCCCGGCAGGAGTTATCGAAGATGTGCTGGTTAAAGTGAAAGAGTTGATTTTCCCTGCGGACTTCTACATCCTGGACATGGAGGGAGAGTACCTGGCACGTAGATCCCCACTTATCCTCGGAAGGCCTTTTCTGAAGACTGCAAGAACCAAAATTGATGTATATGCTGGCACCCTTTCGATGGAGGTGGGAGATACAGTGGTCCAGTTTAGCATTTTTGACGCCATGAAGGACCCTAAGGGAAATCGTTCTATTCTGAGCATAGACACTGCAGATGAGATTGTTGAGGCACCTAGCGTTGCTGATGACGGTATTTTTGATATAGTGAGAGGAGAGTTGGTTTCAGAGGAGGATTCATCTGATTTTTCTTGTTTTGTATTTTGTGATGATATTGTTTTTGATAGCCCTATTCTTTTTAATGATGTTGTTGCAGAGATTACTCAGGAGGCATGCACAGGAGATTATTCTATAGGTGTAGGGGATTGCACAGAGCCCCAGGGACCACCACCACTTTCAGGAAGTGTAGGGACTTGCATGATTGGAGCAAGTACCCAAGGATCACCTTTTTCAGTTGATTATTCATCAGATTTTGAGCCAGAGTTGGAGGTATTTCTTGTAGACCCAGTAGACAGTTTTCATCAAGATCAGGTAAGTATTTCTGCTTTTCCTTCAGAATATTTCAGGGAGATGTCTAGATTTGCATGTGAAAAATATCTTGATTCATCATTTGTGAAAAATAATTGTGAAAATTCTTTAGAGGTACCCAGGCTTGATTTTATGCATTGTTATGATATTCATGAGACTGATTATGCTAAAATTGATTTTGAAAAATTTTTAGAGCCTGAAATTGAAATTGTTTATAGTGAAGAATCTCTGGTTATTTCTTATGCTGAAATTGAATGTGAAAAACTTTTAGAGGTACCTGAGATTGATTATATTGACTGTGGAACATTTCTTGATACATCTTTGATAGAATATGCTTGTGAACAATTCATTGAGGTACCCAAAATTGACTTTATTGGATGTGATACATTTTTAGATACATGTTATGTAGAGATTGATGATATTGCATTTTTATCTTATCCTGCACGCTTGAGGAAGGTTTTACATGGTTTTGCAGGGTCTCAGAGATTTCTTGAGTGGGTTCTACATCTAGACAGTTTTCAACCACCTGGGAGATTTTTCAAAAAGAATAAAGAGGGAGGAGATGAACTTGCTTTAACTTATAACACTCCACCTCAGAAGTGGCTATTGTATTTAAATCACCTTCGGCCACCTGGACATTTTATTGTGAAGAATAAGTGTGGGGGAGTGATGCAAAATAAAATTGAGCAAATGAAGGAAATTGTTTTAGCTACTCCTACTCCTCCACTACCACGATGGAGATTATTCCTTGATAGACTCCGACCGCCAGAAATAAAAGGGAGTTTACTTTTTCTTGCATTTTCTTTCATTGCCATTTTCATCTTTATGCTTGCTAGAAGTAGAATTTTCTTTTGAAATAAATTCTTGCTAATAAATGCATGAGTAGAGTAGAATTAATAAATAGGCATTATAAATGCCATTTTATGTCTTTTGGCATTTTTTCTTCATGAGTAGGAATAAATGTATCCCTTTAGGTTATTTTCATAACATTTTAGAGTCTTTTGAAAACAAATTAAATTTGGTTGTTAAAACTTAGGGTTTGAGCTCATGGATGAAATCTTGGATGCTTAAGTACTACTTGGCCATGGATTCTTGATTGAGGACTTGAGATGAATTATTTTTACCTAGTGAGGGTTAGCCTTATTTTTTGTGAAACATACATGTGATTGTACTCTAGAACTTGCTTAGGTTCTTTCAAAATCATATTTCAATGTTTAGATCACTTCTATAGAGGCTAATAAATTTGTTTACCTTTCCATGTCAATTTTTGGCAAAAATCATGTTCATCCTATTTTCTTTCCTTATTTCCTATTCCTAACCATGCTTTCTAGGGACTTGTTTGTTTGGAGATGTTCTTTAATGTTATTTTGCCCGAGACGGACAAAAGATTAAGTG
The DNA here is from genome assembly GCA_024364735.1 of Boesenbergia rotunda. NCBI lineage: Eukaryota > Viridiplantae > Streptophyta > Magnoliopsida > Zingiberales > Zingiberaceae > Boesenbergia > Boesenbergia rotunda. Next base: position 465,904 of record JAGFNQ010005084.1, read on the forward strand.
TGGGGGAGTGGAAAGTGTGATGGAAACATTTGAAGAAGAAGAAAAAAAAAATCATTTCAATTTTTGAGTTGAAGCCAAAAAGTGCTAATTGGAGTGGAGCTTGGTATCAAGATAAATGGAAATTCAGTTGTGAATTGGAGGTGAAGTGTATTTAAAAATCTGCAATGGAAAGAAATGGTACACGAGAAAAAAGAAAAAAATAGAAAAAAATTATGCCATGAAAAAAAAAAAAAGTTTGGAAGCAATGGAGTTGTAAATTGGCAACACTTTGTTGAAGTTTGGATTGAAGTTGTAAAGTTTAACTTGAAGCAGAATATTATGTGCAGAAATCTGAACCAAAGTGGAAACAAGTGGAAAAATCTGTGCAAGAGGAAAAGCAAAAATTTTGTACCAAATGGGAAAAGAATAAGAACTTGTTTCGGCTACTCTTCTAGGAGCTGAGTTGCATGTATACATTTCTGAAACCAGTGGAAGAGTTGCTGGAATTTGAAGTAAACAGGGAGTATCAAGTAAAGAATCAAGTGATTAACAGAAAAAAAAATCAGTTGACTATTAGGAATAAAGTTAGTGTACCACACAAGCAGTTTTTACACAAGTTTTGTATCAATTTGAAGCTGTAATTTGGATTTACAAGGCTGTGTATTGCAGAATGAAGTACCGAAATGTGTAGAAGATGTTGAGTGTCTCCATTGCTGATCAAAGCAGGAAGAAATTTGGATGTTGAATGTCTTAAGTCAAAGCAGAAAAATTGCAGTGAGTTAATTCCAAAACAGTTTGGAATCCAAAGAAAAAGGCAGTTAAGCTGAAATTAATTGCTGTGAAACATCAGAGAATTGCAAGATTTACAATTAATGTCGTGGAGCTATCCAAATAACAAGACTGAGCTGCCAACAAAGAAAAAAAAAAGAAAACAGTTTGGTAATAAAAAAAAACAAGAAAACAACAAAGTAGAAAGTTGGCACATTGAAGTTTCGACACCAAAATTAGTGAAGTTACTCTCATCCAAATTGAAGATTTGCTCCATTACATTATGATTTCAGTAGAGAAAAGAAAGAAAGAAAAAAATTTCAGAAAAGAAAAGATAAGAAACAAGTTGGCACACAAGAAGAAGAAGTTGGCACAAAGGAATTATGAAATTCTTTTCATAAGATTTTTGAAGGGCATTGCAAAGCATCACTTCATCACACTTTGACTACATTATATGGACTGAAAGGAGGGCAAAAATGCATCAAGAATATCCTTGAACATTCAAGTCTTCCATTTCATTCAAATTAGCTATTTACTTTGCTTTTATTCCATTTTTACCATTACCTATTTCTTTCACTTTTGAATAAGTTTTTATAGATGATTGATTCTAATCTTGAATAATGGTAGAGAGTAGATAATAAGCAAGCCTATGGTAGTGCAAGAAGCATGTGTGTATGAGTGAGCTCCATTTTCATCATGAATTTAGCACTTAGGAGGAGAGCCACCAAAAATTACCTTGAAAGGCTTAGTGAGTGAAATTCATCTCAATGAATCATGAAGGTTGAAATTGTTAAGTTGTTGATTTAAGGACAAGATATTAGTCTATAGAGTTTAGATTTTTGAGAATTAACAACCCTAGGTAATTTCTTTTCAATTGCTTCTACTTATGTTTGGAAATAAACTAGGGGATACATGTTTAGTACTTTTCGCGAGACGCTCAAGCTTAAGTGTGGGGGAGTTGATAAATGACATTTTGTTGATCATTTTATATGTTTAAATCTGTGTTTGTCCCATATTTTACTTGTGTAATTGTGGATTTGGCCTAGGTTTTAGGATTTACACCCTTTTTGGACCTAATTGTAAATCTTGCTATATTTGGGTTGTTTTGTCACTAAATTTTTGATCTACTTTTGTAGGCTTGGAAGGATTATGGACCTAGGTCATGTTGGGTCAAAGTCGAGTCAAAAGTGGACTAGATCAAGTAATCAAGCTCCAATTCATGTGGACCGTCCGATGCAAGAACGGTTAGATCTAGACCATCTGAGAACTTTTGATCAATCCGAGCTGGGGTTAAGTCTAATCAAGTGATCAGATCAAGATCTGAGAGTTTCAACTCAATCGGAGATCATCTAGCCGTTGGATCACATTCAGAGAGATCTAGACCACCCATTCAAATATCAAGTTGATCTGAGCCATCCGTTGGAGATCTGGCATATCCGAGCTACCACGAGGTTGATCTTGACCTCTGATCGAGATCTGGAAATTTTGAATCAAATCGGACAAAGATCCACCGTTGGATGAAGCGGGATTAATCTCAGCCGTCCAAATTAAATGGTTTAAGTTTAAAAGGGAATTCCCTCGGCAGATCTCGGGGTCGCGTCTTCACACCTTCGAGCTCAGTTTCTTCAGCTTCTTCCTCAGTTTTCTTCCAGTTTTCTTTAGCAGAGGGCGTGACCAACTCGATCAGCACCTTGGAGCAAGATCTGGATTCTCGGAGGAGGTTTCTATGGAGATTTAATCACTGATTTGCAGCTGTGCGCGAATCTGTGATCATATCTGAAATTGGAGCTGATTCCCAGCGATTTGCGAGTTTAAGGGTTCTTGGCTTGCCCTTGCGTGACGAACAAGGTGATCTTGATACAAGGAATGGTCGAGATTCAGTTTTATGGCATTTCTTTGAGTTTTTAGCTGTAAATTCATTTCTGCAACGTTTCTGTCTTTGAATTTCTGTATCGGCTGTAGTTTTCTTGTTGAATTACTCTTCCTTAATTAGGTTCCATTCTTTGAGCAATTAGTTAAGGAATTGTTCAGTGATCAAATTGAACTTGATTTCAGTTTAATCCGTGTTTTGACTCAGCGTATCAGAAGTGTTGTAGCTGAATTCCAGTTTATCATTCTGTTTTGCAATTTCCAGCTTGATTAGTTTAGTTTTCGAATTAATCTTGCTTCAATTAGTTCAATTCTGCATTAACATCAGATTAGAAGCTTATTAGAGCACAATAGTTTGAAATCTCAGCTTAACTCTCATTTCAATCCTTGCGTATCAGTTTTGTCTCTGCATTTCATCCTTAAGCTGCATATCAACCCTTTTACCTTGCGTATCAGTTTTTCTCCTTGAGTTTCTGAGTTTTGTATCAAGTTAACTAGAGCTTTCATTCTGAATTTACATTGTAACTTGCCTCATTTACAAAGCATTCGCATTCAATTTTTGCAGTTGATCTCAAGTGAAGCATTCAGTTTTTATTACTGCAGACTTAGTTTGTTTCTGCACAAGTTAACTCCATTGTTGTTTCTTTTCTGCATTCGAGCTCTGAAAACTTAGATTCATTCCTGAAGTTTATAGCAAGCCAACATTAGCTATTCGGAAGTTTAGATGAATGTTAGATAGAAGCATTTGATCTCAAAAAGCTTGGTGAGACTCTAAATTTAGTTTACTGCATCTAGACATTTATATTTCTGAGTTGCTGCTGTCCCTCTTCACTCATCTCTGCATTTCTGGGATCTTGCATTCAATTAGTTTGTTTCAAATTTGACTTTGTTACATCAGTGGTTTTATATGAAGTGTAGTGCTACTTTTCTTGTACCAAGTTCAAATCAAGAGTGCATTTAGTGTAATTAGCTCCTTCTTTTACAATAGCTTTTGGCACAAGGTTTCTCTATTCCTTGGTATCAAGTTTAGTGATTGAATTCATGTATTTCAATTCTGCAATCAGCTCATTCATAAACTGTTGCATTCAATTCCGAAATTGATTTCTTCATTCATGCATTTCGTTTCATTAATAGCCTTGTCTTCCAAGTGATGGATTAGTTCGTTTCTAGAATGTTTCATATTATGTATCAAGTTTCCATGACTTTCTATTGTATTTTCTTGTCTAGTTGAATTCAAACCCCAAATCTTATGTGAAACCCAAAAACATCTACGACACATAAACTCGAGCACGATTCACACAACTTGAACTAGCCCTTGGAAAAATACGACCTGTGGCCCCTTTACTACGCTGTTCTTCTTTGATTGCAAAAAGGGTTTCCAGCTTTCATCTATAAATTCTAAATCTGATGGATCCACATTCGTGACAACTTTTATTAGCTAAATTGGGTCCATCAAGGACTCGGGCTGAAACTCTCGCTACCAGTCGACTGCTCCAAGGGTAGTCGACTGGTACCAGCCAAATTCGACCGTTACACCCCAACGTTCGAATTTTAGCCAACTCACCAGCCACCTACCAGTCGACTGCTCCCAGAGCAGTCGATTGGACCCCAGCTGAATCCCTTCCCGAGTACATTCACACAGCACTCGATCCTCACGACTCGACTGACTCCTCATCCGCAGCCTCGACTATTGCCTTCGCGCCCTCTTCATCTTCGGCTCCCGTCCCTCGGATGCACGCAAGCCTCCAGCTTGCCTCCATGCCATCCTTCACGCATGCCTCGAAGTCTGCGCCCATCAGCTCATCGTCCCTGCTCACCAAGGTCCCTCGGATGCGCACGCAAGCCTCCAGCTTGCCTCCATGCCATCCTTCACCGTACCGAGACCGTCCAGTCAAGTCCATATGTGTAACCTATACAACCTGCACACTCAACATACACATATAAGAATACAAGGGAAAACCTAACTTAAACCCTTTGCCTAAACATCAAAACCTATGATCACTCCGGACCATCTTAGGGCCGATTGCTCCAACACAATTCTCCCCTTTTCTTTAGGTATCCTTAATATGATCAAATACCCTTCTTCTTATCTCGTAACCCTAGATAAATATGTACTTATCAATCTTCCTTGACTTCCATGATATCCATACCATTAAATCATAAGGCAAACCTTTATTCAAGGAGAATAAACAAGGTTTTTAATTTTAAAGTCATATCCTTTCATCCAATATGTCTTTTCCCTCCAAACCTTCGACTGGCAAACCTTACAGAATATTTCTGGGCTGAGATCAGTCGACTGCCCCCAGGGCAGTCGACTGATACCTGAACTTCAGGTTTTCAGTCCAATTTCAGAAATGCCTAAATAATTCCATAAATCTCCAAAAAATCTGAAATTTCGTGGAGAGATTTGTGGAGCCTATGTCAACTTGGGAAAAATATATTTCCAAACAAATGTACTCCAAATCCCATGATTGACACAAAACTCAACTCTTCCTAAATTGTATCATTTAACCTTTTCCAAAAGTCCTAATTTAGGCTTCTCCTCAATGTATCTTCTTATACTTGATCATAATTCTTTTCTATCTCTGAATTATATGATATTCACACATTAAAACCTAATTTTACCCAATATAATCGTATTTTCACCTTTTTCTCTATAATTCTCCTTTTAATGTGTCAATTCTCTAGAATTAAGACTTACTCTAGTCTTTCAATTCTTTTGGCACATTTTCTAGTCCACCTAGACTTTCTAGAGAAACCATTTCTTGAGATCCATTTACTATGGACCCCAAAGGCTCCTAGAGCTCCCCCTTGAGCTCTTAGCACTAGCCACCTCCCTAGGTGACTCAATCCACACTAGGCCACACCGGTGAGCCCCCAGTGATTCTTGGCCTACAAATCTAACCTTCTTAACCTTGGACACCTTATCCTTGGTTAAGTCATTCTTTTTACCTTTAAATGGCACCCCTTGCCATTTTTGGACTTCTCCTTCTTGCCATAATTATATGCTTCCCCAGCATACTTCTTTTCTTTGGCATTGGAGACTTTAGACCGGTATCCCAATCCTGATCTATCATAGTTGGATTTTAAACTACCCAACACCATATCTAAACCCTTAGATCCAACCTTGAATCTTTCTAGGGTTTTCTTCAATGTATCAAGCCTTGCCCTCAAGGCTTGATTTTTCTTTTCTAGACTTTTAACTCTAGTATCCACATATCCACCTTGGACATTCCTAGACCTACCCGCCTTTCTAGGCCCTTTCCTTCTTGGGATTTATGCCTTGATCCTTAGGTACAATGGTCTTAGGTTTTTCATGATGCATGCTTTTCCTAGGGGTTTGATCTACTTTGTTAACCCTACTCCTATCATTGTATTTAAAACCATGATTGTGCATAAGTAAGCAATTTTCATTAATCCTAGCATGCATGGAGGAATAATTAACACTATTTTTAATATGCATGGAGGAACTCAAATTTGAATTACATTTTAACTTAAGGTTAGGAATTACCTCCCTTACCTTTGGAGTTCCTCTTTGATGTGAGTTTCTTCTCTTTCTTTCCTCTTTCCCCCATCTTCGTAAATACTTCATTTTCTTGAGCTTTCCACTCTTTGGGCATTTCGTGTGGAAGTGTCCTAGCTCTCCACATGTGAAACATCTAATTCTCTTCCTTTTAGTTTGGACCTCTCCATTCCTACACCCCATGTTAGATTTAGAAGGAATTGAAATAGGTTTAGGGTTTACCTCCTTTTTACCTAGTGGACACTTGTCCTTATAGTGTCCCTTTTCATTGCATCCAAAGCATATGATATGGTCCTTTTTCTTTGCTTTGGTGGAAGTGGAGGCTAGGTTGACTTCTTCTTCAACCTTGGATGAAGTGGATGCTTCCTCTTGTTCCGACATTGGAGATGGTCTCTTATCTTCTTGTGCCACTTCACTTGAGGAGGTAGATGATTCTTCTTTCTTTTTCTCCTCTTCGGATGTCGAGCTCCTCTCCTCATCCGATTGGTCCTTCTCCTCTTCTTGGACCATTAAGCTCATTTCCTTGGGCACTTCTTCTTCTTCTACTCGTGCAGGGTTTTCATGAAGCGCTACTAGCTTGCTCCATAATTCCTTAGCATCCCTATACTCACCTATCCTATCCAAAATGTCATTAGGTATTAAATTGATTAACATTTTGGTTACCTTGTTATTGATTTCGGATTGATGAATTTGCTCCTCGGTCCACTTCTTCTTCTTAAGAATCCTTCCCTTTTTGTCCTTGGGAGAATCGAAGCCTATTTCTATACACATCCAATCTTCAATATTAGTCATAAGAAAATATGACATTTTATCTTTCCAATACGCGAAATCGTCGCGGTCGTACGAAGGTGGAATCCGGATATCCCATCCTAGCGGACCTTCTCCTTCCATTTTCCTCTAGCTTTCTTTGCTCCCTTGGTTGTTAGTCCAATAAGAGTGGTCTTTGCTCTTATACCACTTGTTATATCTTGTTCAGTTTGCTAGAGGGGGGGGTGAATAGCACTTTGTCAAATTTTCTTTACAAGATTGTTAGCGCAATACAAACAAAAATAATAAACAATAAGAAAGCAATGCTAACAAGAAGAGTTTACTTGGTATCCACCCCTAAAGGTGACTAATCCAAGAATCCTTCAGTGGATCACTCCCCGGATAACCTCCAGCTAGCCCTTGTCGCTCCTTGTGGGTGGAGAAACCTCGCCACAACACCTCGACAATATCTGAGCACCAAGACTACTATTTGACTCTTACCCAAAGCCAAATTCGTCAAACCTTTTAGTTAACACGAAGTCCTCTTAAATAGAACTAAGGCTGAAACCCTTGCCACCAGTCGACTGCTCCCAGGGTAGTCGACTGGTGCCAGCCAAACAGCAGTCCAACGGCTCACTGTAACGGCTAGTTTTTGACTTCACCAGTCGACTGCTCCCAGGGCAGTCGACTGGTCCCCAGCCGAAAACTTTCTATGAGTTTTATCAGTCGATGGCCCCAATGGCAGTCGACTGGCCCACTCACACACCTAGGGTTTCCCTTCCCTTGGAGTACACTTCTCTCAGCACTCGAACCCTAGGATTTTTCCGAGTACAATCACTCAGCACTCGTACCCTCACGACTCAGCTGACCCCTCACTAGCAGCCTCGATTATTGCCTCACGCCCTCTTCATCTTCGGTTCCCATCCCTCGGATGCACACAAGCCTCCATCTTGTCTCCATGTCATCCTTCACGCATGCCTCGAAGTCCGTGCCCCTCGGCTCATCGTCTCTGCTCTTCATAGTCCCTCAGGTGTGCACACAAGCCCGCGGCTTGTCTCCATACCACCCTTCACAGTACCGAGGCCGTCCAGCTAAGCCAATATATGTAACCTGCACATCTGCACACTCACATACACATATCAAATACACAAGGGTAAACATAACTTAAACCCTTTGCCCAAACATCAAAACACATGGCCACTCCGGACCACAGATTGTCTCAACAGGACGCTCGAGGGGTGAAAGGCTGGAGTTGGGTTCGGGTGAGCTTAACTCCGGTTGGCCAGAAATTACCCAAGAAGATCGGAAGATAGGTTGGAGAATGGTCAGCGGCTGCTGACCAAAACAGCCACCGTCGGGCGCCCGTGAGCACACAGGCACCTGAGCTATCGAGTGCCCGAGCACTCGGGCGCCCTTGTGCTATCAGGTGCCCGAGAGGCTAAGTTTTAGCCATTTGCGAATGTTGCTTTCTGGATAAGCATCAGGCCACGTGTCAGGCGCCCAAGAGTTCTCAGGCGCCCTATAACTACCACGTCAGCAAACGGATAATTCCTACTGGGGCTATAAATAGACTCTTGAAGCTCAATTTCATTCAACCAATGCATTCCACGCTTTAGCAAATAAGTTTAGTGTAATTCTTCTTTCTTTTTCTGAACTTTCCATGTGTAAGAGGCTTTTCCGCCCGAAGGAGTTATATTCAGGAGAATCGAGCCATATTCAACCTTGGATTAGCAACCTCCCAGGTTGCAAACCAAGTAAATTTTATCGTCTCTTTATTTATTGTTTGCTTTAGTTATTTATGATATTTGTGTTCTAACTAATATCTTTGTTAAGCAAAAACAAGAGATTGAGTTTTATTTTTCAGGGGCAATTCACCCCCTCTCTTGCTGACCTTCGATCACTCTCAATTGGTATCAGAACATGGTCGCTCCAGAAGGACTAACTACAACAAATATGACTATCTACAACGCGCAATTATTCTATCCGCAGCATACATTGTATGCTGCACAACTCCAAGCTGTTAAAAGTCATAACACATTGACAGCGCATGGCCGCGTGCTGCGGATAATAACAATAGCAGCATGCAACCGCGCGTCGCGGATAATAGCAATCGCAGCACGCGACCGCGCGCTGCGAATAATAGCAATCACAGCACACAACTACACGCTGTGAATAATAGCATATAAAAATAAAAATAAAAATAAATAAATATCACACATATTAATTATCAACACTATATAATTATCAATACTATTTATTTAAAATACATAATCCAAATTTAATCTTAATATGGATATCTAATTTTTATTCATCTCATAATCATTTTACAAAGCTCACAAATCTTTATAAATCAACACCGAATATTTTACAAAAAAAAATATGAATCACTAACCATCAAAGAAATATAACAAATGACCCTAAAAAATATAGGGCAAAAATTAAAAGAGCGATCCTAGCCTTTATCTCAAGACTTCTCAACATTGTTGTGTCGTTCTCATTAGCTCCAAATTTTCCAACAAGCTCTACCAAGAAGAACGTGATGCACTTTTACTTTGGGATCTGTGGATGCAATTCGACCTTCTGCAACAACTCCATCAATACTCCAATGAAGCAGCTTGCATTTAGTATTATCAATGATATCTCCATGACTCAAGGTCTTTAGTTGTAACTGTATAACCAAAAAAATCTGTAAGTTATAGCAAAGATATTTTTACGATAAAAATTAACCAAGCTACAATTCAAGTGTTGCAATTCAAGTGGACATTTTAAAGGAGAAGCTACTGGATGCAATTCAATTTGGATAAGTTACAAGATAACATTGGAAGTGCTACAAGGTTTGGTTCCAATGTTGTATGGTCTCCCAACAAGCTGGTGTTGCATCATTAGCCAATATCCCGAGGCAGATAACAAGGAATATACAAATAAAATTTATATTAAGCACAATCAACAAAATCAAGTAAAGGCAAAGGGTGCCAGCTCAGTAATAATGTCTAGATAAGTGAGATTAGAGAGTAAATTTGCATGCTCCTTTACCATTTTGTCAGTCACGAAACTCTCTGGCATTTCCCTGCCACGAATAAGCAAAGTATCATTTCCCTACATCAGCTGAATATAAAAAGATATGAACCACCACAATTGGATTTCCCTACCATGAATAAGCAAAGTATCATTTAGGCAATATAAACTGCAATTTAGTTTCACACGTATGTGAAAATATAGGTTGTGAATAGCATCATATTCATGTCGTACAATCACCATGTCATGAAGCTACTAGTACTTAAAAAATACAAATTGCAGTAGATTAGTAGCATTTTCTTTACAAAATTGAATCTTAATAACATATAGTAATGGGTATAAAGCAAGATAAAACATACAATAACAAATGGACCCGTCAAAAATTGACTAATTTTTTTTAACTAATTCATGACAATTAAGATCTTAGTATCTATAGAGAATAAAAGAACAAAATTTCAATACCTGTGCAACCATAAAACCATAAAGATCACACCCATGTACGAAGAAGACATCATCTAAGAAGTGCATTATTGCATTTCACAAGTTTAAAAAAAAGACAGATAATGATTGACACTACAAGAAAAATACTTATTAACAATGGTTTTTCACCGTTATCGTGGGCTAAAAAAACTATTGTTACGTTGTTAAAAGGGATGCTCAATGATAGTGGTAATGCCAGTGATAATGATACTGTCGCAATGCCAGTGATAATGATAGCCAATGATAATGACAGGTCGTAAATATTAAGAATTAAACTGGCATTAACTTTAACAAAGGAAGCCTAGGATGGGAATGGGAAATACATTTTACCTCTATCTTTATACCCAACACCAATGACAAGACTGCAGCAACCATCAGAATGATAAGAGTTAAATCTTGGCAAGCTTCCCAAAGGAAGACCTAGAATTGTAAGACAAAGATTTATAGAATTTTTGCTGCAATTGAAAAACATGGAATAAAAAATTAAATTGCAATCTGAACATATACCCAAAACTCCTTCCTTTCTTTTGAGGGTAAGTGTTAGCCCCAAACATATTCCTCCGACGCAGTATTTCTGTGTCGTCATCTCTAATTCCTCTGTCCAAATTAGTTTTTAGCAAATTTGCAAGACCTTTTACCTGCAAATGGGCAAAAGGTTCGTTCAATTATGGAAATAATTGTTAATACAGACTAATACAACTATTTCACCTACCCCACCATACTCTTGTAGAGGAGAAAAATCATGATCTCTCGTCAATTTAGTTAGTTGCTCCTCTCCAATTCCAAACACACCTGAAGGAAGTGCTGGCGTAGGAACAGAAGTGCCTGTACAGATGGGGAACAAATCTAATTGGGATTGAAAATCTTTCATAATGTAGCTGACTATACCAAATAATATTTAAAAGTCAACCTGCAAGCATTTGGTGATCATCAACTTGGAAATCTAAGTTAACTTAAATGATTGTGATAGAAAAACATGGGGACAATAGAAAAACAAAAACTCATATTCACTTCAAGGTATTTCTACACCATGCAGTTAAAGTGCCATAAATTTTACTAGCTAGTTAAAGAGCACCTGATGTTGCCCTTTGCCCTTTGCCCTGCTTCTTGGAAAAGCAACGCAGCCTAAAATTGACTTACATTGGAATGAACCAGAACTTAAGATCCTTAACTAGTTGTAGATAAAATGTAGGAATATTACAGGGCAACTATGAATTTTAGAGAAATATTTATCTTAATATTTTTTGTATTGTTCCATGCTGGTCCATAACCAGGAAGATTCTCTCAAATTGAGTGTTTAATGCAATGTTATACTACTTCAATATCTGCTTGATTTCAGGATGTTTTTAGAAATGATGAGAAGGCAATTGTGATTTGACATTATTATTTTTCACATAACCCTCAACCATTGTTACACCAAATCGCATTTAACAGAAATTCATTAATTTTGATAGAATGATTCCTTGAACATTTCAAATGGAAATGCATTCAGATGAACTTTTAGGACTTGGAATCATCCAGCAGATAACTACAAGGAACAATTAACACAACATTATAGTACTTGGGAGTTCAGGAAGTGAGCTTGAGCAAAACTTATTAAGCTAAAGAATGCTATTGGGAATATGATAAACCTCCTAAACATTCATCAATGGATGTACTACAGAATGATTGAAGACATGAAGTAGCTTGGAATGGCATAACAAAAGAGTGTTAGGAGTTTTGAGAAACATTTAGATAGGATTAGATTTCTAAGCCAAATAGTATTGAAGCAAGCAATAGAAAGAAATGAGGTCCAATATAAGGTTTGTTTGTATTCAACATCAGATGAAAGTAACATAGTATTTACTTAGCATAATTTGCTCATTCAGATGTAAACACAAAATAGTAAATACCAACATGTTCTACAAATTCTAAAAACTAGTTTGTACATAGTGTTTCAACGGAATTGTTTTCCTTATCAACCTTTTGAAGCAAAACATAAGGTAAACAAACACAAGTTAAATAGAAAAAAAATCAAACCTTTCTCTGCCTGCATAGGGCTTCAGAAGGTTCCAAAAAATTCAAACATTTCTCTACACACATAGGATTGGTGATAGACTCGACGTCGATGACGATGAGATTCAAGTGGAAGAGAGAGAGGAGATTGAGTGACAGCGATGGGTCGAATGGGCATAATCAAAAAGAGGGAGAGGTACCTTCCTAGTCGTGTCCGAAGTGGATGATGACGAGGGATGATTTTCCTTCCCCTTCTTCCTCTCTCGAATGTTGACTTTTGGTTCACTGAGATAGGGCGAAGGCTGCACCTGGCTAGGAGTAAGAGAGCTTGAGCACAACCTTCACATACAGCGAGGAGACGCAGATGCTAGCGTCGTCGAGGGCGCGATCGACGGAGGAAGGGCTAGAGGAGGCGAGGATCTTATAGAGAAAATGAGAAGAGGCTCGATGAGGAGGAGGAGGAGGAGGAGGAGGAGAAGTGTAGGTTGGCGAAGCGGAGGGAGAGGGAAAAGGGTGGTGAATTGACGAGAAGTGGAGGAGGGAGAGGAAGGAGGCGAAGGCATTTGGGGATTAAGACCATCTCCAACCCAAAACACCATATTTGGTATCAATTCCATACTAAAATGGTGCAATTTCAGCACCAAACACTATTTCAGCTCCAACCCACAACACCATATCACACCAAAAAGAAATATTCTATTTCGTCTTATTCAAAATTTAATTATCCACATAAATTTTAATTTAATAATCTATACATGATACGTATTATATTTAAAATTAATATTTTAATAAGTTAATTTTTAAAATTTTTACATCCAACCAATCTATATAAAAATATTTTAAAATCACACACAATTAACACAATTATTAATTTTTATTTAAAATAAACAATAACATTTAATTTTAATTATTTTATTATATATATATATATATTTTGAAATTAATAATATAATTTATAAATATAATTATAATTAAAATATGCTTAATAAATAAATTTTTTATTAAATTAAATTTTTATAAGTTTAATTAAATTAAAATACGATATTATATTTTTTAATTAATATTATAATAACTAATTAATATTTTTAAATAATTATGAAAAAAATCATAATTATAAATTAATTTTTATTAATGATATTTAGTAATATAATATTTAATAATATATATTATATTTGATTTTATTGATTATATAATATAATAAGAATTTTTAAATATTAAAAAATAATAAAAAATTCCAACACCAAATTACCAAATTTGGTGTTTTGGTGTATTGGTTGGAGATGGCCTAAGGGTTTGTCGGTCGGGTGGAAAAAGTCGCGATGATTAGATGTTTAAACGGGTGAGGGTGATATTGACAGCGTGTTTTTTTACACGTCATTGTTAATAATATCAATAAATATTAACGAGCTATTTTATATATTATTAATATTAAATATTTAATAGCGCACTATGTACATCGTAGAAAAAAATATTGACAGCATATATTTCTTGCATGTTGTTATTTGTAAAATTATTATTAACAACGTGCTTTTAATATGCCGTTAATAATAATATTAACAACGTGCTTTTAATGTACGTCGTTGATGTTTCTTTTTTTAAAAAAATTTATGGTATTAACAACGCATATCAATATGCATGCCGTTAATAATACTATTAACAACGTGCTTTTAATGTGCGCTGTTAATAACGCGCTGCGGAAAAGTAATTTTCTTGTAGTAACTGTCGTTTGAAGTAACAACAAAATGGTCGGACCAGTCATCTACTCGCCAAAGTTCGAGGGGGAGTTCACGAGTTGGAAGCGCAAAATACAAGTTTTTTAAAAAACATATTTCAATTTAATTTTATTGATGAAAAACGGTTTTGTAGATTCGAAGGACACTGACAACAAACCCAAAGATGAAAGTTAGTGGACTAAGAAGGAACAGGCTGACTTTGTGGCGAATGAAAAAATAGAATATCATCTACTAACCGTACTCCCTGTGCAAGAAGTCAATCAAGTCGGAAACTATCGATCGGTGAAAGAACTTTGGGAAAAGTTCCTTAAACTCCATGAAGGTACCTCCAAACCAAAATTAGCAAAAAGAGATCTGCTTCGGAATCAGCTCAGCAACCTTCGACTGGAAGAAGGAGAGTCCATAGCACAACTTCACGCTAAGCTGAAGGAGCTGATGACAGAACACAACAATCTCGAAGAATCGGTAAGTAATCGGGATGTGCAAAGGTACATATTGAATGCCTTCTCGAGAACCCCTAACTGGATCTCAATAATCGACGCCTACTACATCTCTAAGGACCTTGAGGTAAGTACCTTAGAGGAATTTTTTTCTACGTTAGAACTTCACGAATCCAGATGTGCAATAAAAAGGAAATTGGACAACATCGCCCTAGGAACCAGAAGGATCCAAGATGAAGAGGATTCTTCAGAAAATGATGAGAACACAGCATATATGGTAAGGAAGTTGTCCAAGTATTTTAAAACTAAAAAATTTAATAAGGTCTAGGGTAAGAAGCAAAGGAAGATCCAATGTTACAATTGTAACAAAGAAGGACCCCAAAGCGAAGAACAAAGGAAAATGGGAACAAAAGACAAAAGCACACAATTTAAAGGCGACTTGGGACAAGTCTTCATCAGAAGACTCAGATCTCAAGGAACACGCTAGACTTGCTCTGATGGCTTTATACCAAGAAGACGAGAGTATCAATGAAGGGGGAGCCACCTAAGAGGACAACAATGAAGAAGAGGGAACTTCGAATTTCAAAATAGATATGGTAAGTGAAGTATGTTTTCTACCTCCTGATCAGTTATATTTTGGAATAAAGAAAATGATGAAATCCTTGTATCATCATCTTGCCCACTAAAAATGTATGATAAATTAAAATTTGAAAATGAAAATTTGAAGATTCAAATTGAAATTTCGAAAAATAACTATTCATGTTTAAGAAATTCAAAATTTAATTATCATGACAAACTTAATTGGTATTACAAATTTCATAGGGGTTAAATTGCAAAAATTTCCAAATCAGATGTTCCATCCAAGTTTTTAATAAATCTTGTTGGTAAAAATCTATATTGGGTTCCTAAATATATTTTAAACTGTTGATTTTTTTAAAAAAATAATTTTACAATTAATGCTTTATTTTTTTCGATAACTACTTGTAGGAAAGTTTTTTATAAGAAGTGTCCTATCTATATTTTCAAAAAAAAAATTACAACAAAAAAATCACATTTATTATAATTTTCAAAAATGCTAGAAAACTTATCTAAAGTTAATTTTTTATAAATGTGTTAAACATAATTTCCCTTAACATTTTTAATTTTTGATATGATCAAAAGGGGAGAACTAGTGTTAAGTTTAGGGGTAGGCTCTAATTTCATTATTTTTTTCAGCGCTTACATTGTCATACATTTATTCTTGTTTTTTATTTATTTACCCTAACTTAACTCGGGTTGATGCATATCAAAAAAGGGGAGATTGTAAGTACTTCAGGTTGGTTTTGATGTGATCAACCGATTTAGTTAGGTCATGATGTATTTAATCCCTGTGTCTAAGTGTACAGGAACTTAGGAGCGCAGGCAATCGAACGGAAGACGCAGCGGTCATGAAGGATGTCACGGAAAGGGAGCCGACGAGCTCGGTGGATCTGAGGGATGCAGAGCTCTGCAAAATAGTACGCTAGTGGAGCGACAAGGACACGCGCGGCGTCCGAGGGATGAGAAGCAGGGAGGAAGGACGCTCGAGGGGCGAAAGGCTGGAGTCGGGTTCAGGTGAGCCTAACTCCAGTTGGCCGGAAAACACCCAAGAAGATCGGAAGACAGGCTGGAGAATGGTCTGCGGTTGCTGACCAAAACAGCCACTGTCGGGTGCCTGTGAGCACACGGGCGCCTGGGCTGTCAGGCGCCCGAGCACTCAGGCACCCCTGTGCTATCAGGCGCTCGAGAGACTAAGTTTTAGTCGTTTGCGAATGTTGCTTTCTGGATAAGCATCAGACCACGTGTCAGACGCCCAAGAGCTCTTGGGTGCAAAACAACTGTCACGTCAACAATCGGATAATTCCTACTGGGGCTATAAATAGACCTCTGAAGCTCAGTTTCATTCAACCAATGCATTCCACGCTCTAGCAAACAAGTTTAGTGTAATTCTTATTTCTTTTTCTGAGCTTTCCACGTGTAAGAGGCTTTTCTGCCCGGAGGAGTTATATTCAGAAGAATCGAGTCATATTCAGCCTTGGATTAACATTGCAAAACCAAGTAAATTCGGTCGCCTCTTTATTTATTGTTTGCTTTAGTTATCTATGATATTTGTGTTCTAACTAATATCTTTGTTAAGCAAAAACAAGATATTGTGTTTTATTTTTCAGGGGCAATTCACTCCCCTCTTGCCAACCTTCGATCACCCTCATTTTAGAGACACAAATTTAAATTCATGACTCAAATAGCGATGGATTTAATATTCTGTTGCTAAATTAGAGATGGAGTATTATTTCGTTTCAAATTAATGACATCAACATAATTCTGTCGCTACTTTAACGATGAAAATTTAATTCCGTCGTTAAAATAGAGACGGATTTAATATTCCATCGCTAATTAAATAGGTTAAAATTGGCGGAATTGGACATGGAATTTAATATCCGTCGCTAATTAGCAATGAAATTTAATAATATCCATTGCTAAATAGCAATAGAATTTACATTTCGTCGTTATATAGCGATGGAATTTAAATTTCATCGTTAAATTTGATTATTCTTGTAGTGAAAGATTAAAAACAAGACATAAATGATTTATTAAGTCATTTTATTTTAATTAAAAAGATGTATAATTATTTTTTAAACCCCAGATATCTAGTTCTTACACCCCAACTAATGCTAGAGGCGTCCAGCACGTCCTCACGGAAAATTTCCACCCATCCCCAGGATAAATCATGGAAGTGCTCCAACAAGTTGTCTACAGTGGACCTAGCGGTCTTCGTCGCCCCTATAAGACCGTCGAATGCTGAATCAAATCTTCTCTCATGAAGGCAAACTCGTGGGGGCTTTTTCCACCCATGGGTATTTTGGCTTACGACCACCCAACCTAAGTTTTTCCACTAAATTTAGTGTAAGCACATGTCCCATCAAAGGATCAAACCGTGGAACTCTCTTTAACTCCGGTGTGCCTTAACCGTTGCACCATGACCATGGGGGCATACGTATGACTACTTTTTCACTGTAACCATAAATGCTTGCCGGATAATAAGTGATATGCACATAGTGGTTAATATATTTTTAATCATACCGATTTAATTCTAGTAGGGTTATCACTCATCCCAAACGGTTCAGTATCATCTACAAGACAAGATACAAATAAATAAATCACGGGGAATATTTTACCCTAGCACTGACCATTTCCATGGAGGAGGTCAAGCACTCAACGAGGTATATATTTTGTGTTGGAGCAATCTAGGTACCCTAGGTTTTGATATTTGGGCACAGATTTAAACTAGGTTTATTGTTGTATTTGATATGCATTGTGAGTATGCAGGATACAGGTACAACAAGGAAAGTCCAAATGGGATCTTGGCAAAGGAAGACCCGACAACAAGGATCAAGGACGAAGAAAGCTCCAAAAGACAAGTTGTGAAGGATGGAGAAGCATCCGAGGGACGCAAGGTTGATGGAGGAGGCTAGAATGCTAAGTCTAAGTTGGTTAGGCGAGAACGAGTGCGGAGTAATTGCACTCGGGGTTGAAAGCCTAGACATAGGATTTAGACAGTCGACTGCTACTAGGAGCAGTCGACTAATAGAGGGCACAGTAGGAATCACTACAAAAAATAATAATTTAGCGATGAATTTTTGCAACAAAAAATTTTCGTCATAAAATTGCGACAAATTTTGTGACGAAATCGAAATTGTCATATATTTGTAACAAATTTGGCAACAAAAAAATTTAATCGCTAATTAGCAACAAAATCTTTTTTGTGGCCAAATTTGTTACAATTTTGTGATGAAATTTAATATTCATTGTAAAATCTACGACGAAAAATTAATTAGTCGCAATTTTTGCAACGAAAAAGATATTTGTTGCAAAATTTGCGATAAATTTTAAATTCATCGCAAATTATGTAACAAATATTGAATTCGTTGCAAAATAATTTTTTTACCAATTAATGATATTTCACAGAATTTGCGACGAATTTGAAATTCGTCATAAAATTAGCAACGAATATATAACTTGACACAGATTCTATGACAAAAATCATATTAGTCGTCGATTTTGCGACGAATCCAATACTCGTCGTAGATTTTTTGATGAATTCCAAATTCATTGTAGATTTTACAACAAATATGAAAATTCGTTGCAAAGTTTTGATTTTTTTAAAAAATCAAAATAAATGGTTTTGAAATACCACATATAAATCTACCCACCGTGGAATTTCATGAAACAAGTTTCTTCGTGTCCGTATCATTGTATTTGTGTTATAAATGACCTCAATCTCGAATTTCACCAAATATATATTTATTATTAATTTTTGGGGAAAAAAATATTTCCAAACTCATTCATATTAAAAAAAATTTACATATGTAAAAATATTAGGTGAAATTTGTGTTTGAGATTATTAATATGATCATGAGATCGATACGAATATATAAACTTGTTTCATGAAATTTTGAGGTTTATAGATCAATCTGTACTATTTTCAATTTTTTATAGATTTTTTAATAAAAAAATAAATTTTGTGATGACTTTTCAAATTTGTCATAGAATATGCGACGAATCTGAAAATTTGTTACAAAATCTGTGACGAATAAGAGGAACTTCATCACAGAATTTAATTTTTATTAGAAAATCTATAAAATATTGAAAATAGCACAGATTGACCATAGACCTCGGAATTTCATGAAACAAATTTCTTTGTGTTCTCTTCTAATCACATTAATGACCTCAAATATGAATTTCATTAAAATCTCTAAAGATGAATGAGGGTTTAATATCAAAAAGTCATTAACATTTTCAAACTTAATAATTTTCACTAAGTCATTAGCACATCTAATTAATATAACTAAAAAATATATATTTGGTGAAATTCGTACATAAGGATATTTATATTATCAAGAGATCAATACAAATACACAAAAACTTATTTCATGTAATTTTGAGTTTTCTTGGTCTATCTACGATATTTAAAAAGAATTTATTTTGATTTTTTTCAAATATAAAATTCTTCTACAAATTTTTAAATTCGTCACGGATTTGTGACGAATCCAGGAATTCGTTGAAAATTTTGTGACAAAGTTTTGGATTCATCGCAGAATGTATTTATTTTTTTAAATAAAAAAAATTTAAAATGACATAGACGGACTTACAAATATCAAAATTTCATGAAATAAGTTTCTAGGTGTTCGTATCATTGTATTTGTGTTATAATGACCTCAATCTCGAATTTCTTCAAATATATATTTATTATTAATTTTTTTTAAAAAATTATATTTTTAAACTCATTCATATTTAAAAATTTATATATATAAAAATATTAGGTGAAATTTGTGTTTGAATCGTTAATATGATCATGAGATCGATACAAATATATAGAATCTTATTTCATAAAATTCCGAGATTTTTAGGTCAATCTGTACTATTTTTAATGTTATATAGATTTTTTAATAAAAATTAAGTTTTGCGATGAATTTTCAAATCTGTCTTGCGATGAATCTGAAATTTTGTTGCAAAAATTGGGACGAATATGGAAATTCATCGCAAATCTACGACAAATTTGGAAATTCATCGCAGAATTTAATTTTTATTAAAAAATGTTGAAAATAGCACAGATTGACCTACAGACCTTGAAATTTCATGAAATAAGTTTTTATATATTCATATCGATCTCCTAATCACATTAATGACCTTAAATATGAATTTCATTAAAATCTCTAGAGATGAATGAGTTTAATATCAAAAAGCCATTAACATTTTCAAACTTAATATACTTCACTAAGTCATTAGCACATCTAATTAATATAACTTAAAAAATGTATATTTGTTGAAATTCATATATTAGGACGTTTATATTATCAAGAGATCGATATGAATCACATAAAAATTTATTTCATGTAATTCCGAGTTCTCTAGGTCAATCTACAACATTTAAAAAAGAATTTATTTTGATTTTTTCAAATATAAAATTCTATGGCAAATTTTAAAATTCATCATAGATTTGCGATGAATCCAGGAATTCATTGCAAAATCTACGATAAATTTTTGGATTCGTCACAGAATTTATTTATTTATTTATAAATCAAAAATAGTTTAAAATGACACAGACGAACTTACAGATATAGAAATTTCATGAAACAAGTTTCTACGTGTCTGTATCAATGTCTTCGTGTTATAAATGACCTCAATCTCAAATTTCACCAAATATATTTTTAAGTTTTGAAAAAATATTATATTTTCAAATTTGTTCATATTAAAACAATTTACATATGTAAAAATATTAGGTGAAATTTGTATTTGAGATCGTTAATATTATCATGAGATCAATACGAATATATAGAAACTTGTTTTATAAAATTCTAAAATTTGTAGGTCAATCTATATTATTTTCAATGTTTTATATATTTTTTAATAAATATTAAATTTTGTAATGAATTTTAAATTTGTCACAGAATTTATGATGAATCTGAAAATTCGTTACAAAAATGGCTAGTTATAATTTACAACAAATATAACAACGATTTTTTTTCGCAAAACCCTAAAATTATAAATATCCCAAATCTGTTTTTCCTAATTTCATATGCCGCACACCATCCCCGTCCCCGTATTTGCCGCCGCTCTGCCTTCCCCTTTCCTTCTCTCCCGCGCGACTCTGGCCATCCCCTAATCGTTGTCGCCGCCGCCCCCCCCCTCCCTCTCTGATCCTCTCCCTTCCTTCTCTCCCGCGCGACCCTACCCAGCCGAGGGCTAGATTTGAGTTTGCCCTAATCCTATCCGTCGCACCCTCCCTCTCGCTCTATTGTTTCGGCGGCGGCGGCGGCAGGCTGCATCAAGGTCGGCTCCTCCTCTCCCTTCCTTCTCTCCCTCCTCTTCTCAGGGACATGTGCATCGCGCGGCGGCAGCGGGAGGCCGCGCGCGGCCCTAGCCAGCAGAGGGGAAGTGGCGCGCTGCCTCCTGCGGTCGGCCAGTTTTGCGCGCTTCCTCCCGCAGCCGGCCTGGGCCGAGCGCGGCCTTGCGCCGACGCCGCTCTGACTTGCCGGTCGACCGCATCCCTGGCCTTGCCCGGTCGCGCGCGGCCCTGGCCTTTGCCGGTCGCGCGCGGCCCTGGCCTTTGCCGGTCGAGCGCGGCCCTGGCCAAGGTCAACCGCCGAACCCTTGGCCCAGCCCGGCGGCCAAGCCTACCGCCCTTGGCCAGGCCCGACACGGCACATCCCGCCGGCCCTTGGCTCTTTTACTACCGCAGATGGGCCTTGGCCCAGCCCATTGCCTAGCCGGCCCCTGGCTAGGCCTGACTACTCTTCACTATTATTAGTTTGAAATTAAACAGGTTTTGATGTATATATATCATTTTCTCACCAATTTTGTTTGCTTTACTCGTTAACACTCTTTATTTTTCTTATTTAATATTTTTTCTGAAATTTCCATCACATTTGTTTTTTGGTCTAAGGAAAAATGTGTAGCCATTCAGACACATATAAATGATATAGTGCATCGAATTGATACTGTTGGATCATGTTTTTTCTCATTTTAGTAAGGCGATCCTCAGATATGCGCGAAAAGCGCATTAAGATTTGTCCAGACCAATTGCAGAATCACAAAAGAATATTGATGGAGTAAGTAGTCTACTTGATCATATGTTTCTATGATGTTCTATTTTATCATAAATGGTTTGCCCAGATGATGATTTCTATTAATAGTATTGAGTCCACTTTTAAATTCCACATGAAATCATTCTCTTCCAGATGATGTTTTTTTATTTTAATATAAAAAATGATGATATTTTATTTTATTATTATTTTTTGGCTTTAAGTTAATTTAGTTTTAATCTGTAAATTTATATAACTCGTAATTCAATTATTTATATATCTAATGTCTATTTTGTAAACTTTTATATATTATCTTTTAATGCTCTGTATTTCTTACTATATATATATATATATATATATATATATATATATATATATAATATATATATATATATATATATATATAGAGGTTATTATAGGTGATATCTTATTGTGTCAGGATTCACACACTCTCACTCTATATACAGATATGGTAATTTTTTTAGTGTTATTTATTATGCATCAAATTAATTTTACTAGTAATGACATATTTTTGATTTTTCATGATTTCTTTCGACGGAGTCGTGGTAGTAGATGGAGTTCTCAAGGCGAGTCTGAACCTAGTAATGTACCTACAACCTCCCTAATTGATTAAGCAGGGCTATCACAATCGCCTTTCCCGATACCATCACTGTATGAGTCCCTAGGACCTAGCTAAATTCCTCTCAAATACTCAATTTTAGAGGGGTAAGATATTCATCAGTTTATAGTCCCTTGTTATGATGGATGTGTATGATTTTGTATGATTATTATTTGTCTCTTTATTGCTAGTTTTGAATAATTATTTGATTGTGTCATTTTTATATTTTTAATTAATAATGTTCAATTTTTTTTAACAAGATTAGGGTGATTTCGGTGTACGAGAAGGGCGTTTGGTTCAAATTTGTTAATCGGAATGGTAATGGGATTCATTGAGGGGTCAATGGGAATGAGATTCATGATTCCATTGGTAGCGTTTGGTTCAAATCCTGGAATGAAAATTATTGTTATTGATGATGTTTGGTTCAGTTTAACTTTAGTAATGGGAATCCATAAAAATTTCAAAGTTACCTAAAATAATAGAATTATTACAAAATAGAGAAAGTGAAATAAAATGAGTTGAGAGATAAATTAGAAAAATATAGAGAGAAATTATGAGAAGGTAAAAAAAGAAATTAGAAGAAAAAAATAGGAGAAAATACAATAATAGAGAAAATAAAGAGAAAAAGTAGAGAGAAAAAAATAAGATAAGATAGATATGATAAAAAATAGAGAGAGAAATCACTAAAAAAATATAGAGAGAAAAAATGAAATGAGAGAGATAGAAAAAATGATATAGAAAATGTAGAGAGAGAAAGTGATAGAAGATATAGAGATAAGTAAAAAATAAATATAGATAAATTATGATAAGAGAGGTAGAGAGAGAAAGTAATATTAAATATATATAGAGAGAATGAGATGAGAGAGATAGAGAGAGTGTGATATAGAAAATGTAGAGAGAGAAAGTAATATAGAAAATATAGAGAAAAAGTAAAAAATAAAGATAGATAAATTATAATAAGAGAGGTAGAGAGAGAAAGTGATATTGAAAATATATAGAGAGAAAGTGATATAGAAAATGTAGAGAGAGAAAGTGATATATGAAATATACAGAAAAAATGAAAAATAATGATAAATAAATTATGATAAGAGAGGTAGAGAGAGAAAGTGATTATCAAAATATACAGAGAGAGAATGAGATGAGAAAGGTAGAGAGAGAAAGTGATATAGAAAATATAGAGAGAGAAAGTGATAGAAGATATAGAGAAAAGTAAAAAATAAATATAGATAAATTATGATAAGAGAGGTAGAGAGAGAAAGTAATATTAAATATATATAGAGAGAAAATGAGATGTGAGAGGTAGAGAGAGAGTGATATAGAAAATGTAGAGAGAGAAGTAATATAGAAAATATAGAGAAAAAGTAAAAAATAAAGATAGATAAATTATAATAAGAGAGGTAGAGAGAGAAAGTGATATTGAAAATATATATAGAGAAAGTGATATAGAAAATGTAGAGAGAGAAAGTGATATATGAAATATACAGAAAAAATGAAAAATAATGATAAATAAATTATGATAAAAGAGGTAGAGAGAGAAAGTGATTATCAAAATATACAGACAGAGAATGAGATGAGCAAGGTAGAGAGAGAAAGTGATATAGAAAATATAGAGAGAAAAAGTGATATAGAAAATATAGAGAAAAAGTAATATAGAAAATATTTTAAAAAAAGTGAAAAATTAAAATAGATAAATTATAATAAGAGAGGTAGAGAGAGAAAGTAATATTGAAAATATATAAAGAGAAAATGAGATCAGAAAGGTAGAGGGAGTAAATAATAGAAAATGTAGAGAGAGAAAAGAATAAATATGTAGAGAGAAATTTAAAATGTAGAGAGAGAAAGTAAAATGAGATAATATAAAAAGAAATAGTAAAATGAAAAATATAAAATAAAAAAGGAGTGTTTTGGATCTATGAAAAGGAAGGAATGATTGAGGAATTTGATTGATGAGGGGGGAGTAGGGAATGAAAATAAGGGATCATTCCCATTGACACTTACTAAACAGTGTCAATGGGACTGATTACCATCCATTCCCATTCCCTAGTGCCTATTATCCTAAACCAAACACCCCCTAAGTTTTGTTTCATATATATTGTTTTTTTTACACTAATATTGTTTGTTTAATTTGACGTAGGAAGCAAAAAAATATTTTGAAAGAAGAGGAAGAGAATACCTGTAGAGGACATTTATGCATTGGAATAAAAGGTGGAACCGTCACCTTAGCGGCCCTTTGGTCCCTGTCCCACGGGTGTTTAGAGGGAGATAAATCACAGTTTACTGGTCGGGTAAGACGTCTGAGACCGAGAGAATTTAAGCCAACAGACTATTTATGTATTGGTGATGCATGGGATAATGGTTAGTGATGTTTGAATTTATTTAATGTTTTTAGTTATATGTTGTATGGATTTATGTGATGTGTATTTGGATGGTTCATGTGTTTTGGAGATATGTTTGATGATGTGATTGTATTTGGATGTTAATGTTTCAAATATTTGGATATTATGAGATGTAAGAATAGATATAATTATATGATGATGTATTTGGATATTTGATTTGGTTGATATGCGAAGTAGATGGATACATTGAGTGGTTTAGTTATTATGTGGTGTATTTCGATATTTAATTTGTTTTTTATGTGAAGTAAATGAGTTGATGTTATATTTTAATGTTAGTAAACAGATTAATATAATATTTAAATGATATATGCAAATAAAATTATTTTTAAAAAAAATATTTTCATTTTGTGATAAATTTGGCGATGAAAATAGTTTTGTCGCCAAAATATCGAAATTTATTATAATTCCTATATATTGCAAATTTGAGATGAATTTAGAAATTCGTCGCAAAATACGTGATAAATATACGAATCCGTTGTAAAAATTTGTAACGAATTTTTAAAATTGTCACAAAAATCTATGACGAATTTATAAATTTGTCACCAATTCTAGGATGAATATACGAATTTGTCGCAGAAATTAGCAATGAATTTCTAAATTCATCGCCAATTCTATGATGAATATATGAATTTGTCGCAGAAATTTACGACGAATTTCTAAATTTGTCATAAATATTCGCGATGAATTTCTAAATTTGTCACAAATATCTGTGACGAATTTATGAATTTGTCACAGAAATTTGCTAAAATTTAAATATTCATTACAAACTCCGGAAAAAAATAAAGAATTAATTAAATTTTAGAAATTTATTGAAAAAAATTGACAACAAATTTTCAAATGTGGGAGGAAATGCTCCGTTTTACGAAGAGTTAACAAAAATAAATTGAAATTATATAAATTTCAACTTATCTGTTGAGTGACCCGAGCTGTCTTTAATGTAGAACATAGTCTTCCGAGCTGGAATTCTCGAGCCGAAATCTCCCGAGCCGGACGTCTCCCGACCAGGGTCGCCTGAGCAGTAATCGGATGTCTCCCGACCAGGGTCTCCCGAGCAGTAGTCGGACGTCTCCCGACCAGGTCTCCCGAGCAGTAGTTGGACGTCTCCTGACCTGTATCACCCGACCAGGTCTCCTGAGCAGGAAGTGGAGAGGTGTTGAGGTCTGCGTTACGCAGTTTCCTTGAAACTGCTTTTTCTCCCTTCGACGGTGCTTCGAGGCTCCAATGGGTGTCTGTCTCTCAGGATACAACAGCGGAACCACGGGCACAACGAAGCACGCTATCAAGGGAGGTTGGGAACGAGGTGGAAGATAATCTATATCCTCTCTATATCTTTAGCTCTCGGTCACAGCCTCTTTATATAGGCTCAGACCCCCGCAGTAATCAATGACCGAATTAATATCATTTACTACCAATAACCGGCCAGATCCAAACATTTGGGGGTTACATTTTCCATTAATCAATAGTTAATGCTTCAATTACATTTGAGCAAAAAATTTGGCAAAACGTTGGTTCATCCGCTTGGACAAATTTTGCCCCAACCGGTCAGGCATTCAACGCGCGCAGATCATGCACGCACACGTGTCCACTTGGTTCAGTACAAATCAGGGCCCTGGATTTGCACCCCCCCTACGCACTCACGCGTGAGAGAGAGCCTCTCCCCTTACATTTGTTCACAACTAATATGCTTGTGAAACAATATAAACCAACAATTATGTCTTAAAACTCTCAATATGGGACTAGAGTCTCATTCACAATGGAGTCTTTTTTTCTCAGCCTCCCTTTCCATTCATTAGAAACTCCCAATGTGGGACTAAAGTCCCATTCACAATGGAGTATCTTTCCTCCTCACTTCCCTTTCCATTTACACTATATCCAATATGTTGGTGCAGAAAGCACCATATCGAACTTTGTTTTGATATTGGCAAAGGATTCAAAGTTAAGTGTTATTTGTGATCTAACGATGTTACTAAGTGTGCAGGAAACAAAGTCCTAGCGAAGGGCTGCTAGGCACCTGGCGAAGGAATGCCAGGATACAAAGCCCTAGCGAAGGACTGCTAGGCACCTGGCGAAGGAATGCCAGGATACAAAGCCCTAGCGAAGGACTGCTAGGCACCTGGCGAAGGAATGCAAGGAGACAAAGACCTAGCGAAGGACTGCTAGGCACCGGGCGAAGGACAGCCTGGGATCCAAGACCTAGCGAAGGACTGCTAGGCACCTGACGAAGGACTGCCAGGATCCGAAGACCTGGCGAAGGACTGCTAGGCACCGGGCAAAGGACAACCTGGTATCCAAGACCTGGCAAAGGACCGCTAGGCAAAAGTCCAACCGGAGGAGCCGGTTGGCATCAGGTAAATTCTCCCGAGAGGAGTAGATGAGGACGCGTTCCCCGTCGAGGGAACAGTAGGCGTCGGTTCGACCTAGGGCTCGATTTTGGAGGCCCAAAGTCAGAACCAAGACAGCTAAGGCTATATAAACTAACATCTTACTGCTTTATGTTGTTTTGGACTAACCCTGGATGCAGGACCGAAGGAACGAGTGTTTGCAGCTCAGAGAGCCACAAAGGAGTGAGACAGCAGCTGACCAGGGCGCCCGGAGTGTCCCGGGCGCCCCCAAGGTGAACACAAAACACATGAAGCAAAGGCAGGCTTTGACAGCTCATGGGCGGGGCGCCCCCGTGCTCCCGGGCGCCCCCAGCGTCCCGGGCGCCCCCAGTTGAAGCTAACGAAGCAGAACCCAGCGAAGCCAACGGATAAGAGGAGTCTCGGTCAACCCGGGCGCCCCTAGCGTTCCGGGCGCCCCCGTCAAAGCCTGATCTCGAGTTTTAAGGGATCAGAGCTGACCGAGAGGGAATCGGATCGGCTGACACGTGGGGGGGGGGGGGGGAGGGGGGGGGGGGGGCGCCCCCGACGTTTCGGGCGCCCCCAGGGGCTATAAATAGGCCCTCGACCCCAAGGCTTCCAACAACGAATTCTTCCAACGCATTCACGCTCTTCTGCTCCCGCGCTCTGCTCCGGAAACCTCCCGACTTGAGATATAAGCGCCGACGACGTCCTCCTGCTCCAAAAAGACAATCTACACCGGACGTCGGTAACGAAGAGCTTTCTTTACAGTTTACTTTACTATACTTGTAATTCAATCTTGTAAACTGGTTTTGCGAAAATATAGAATTGCCCGCAGAAAACGGTCAACGACCGTGGGCCTTGGAGTAGGAGCCGACCACGACTCCGAACCAAGTAAAAAACTTGGTGTTTGCGTGTTTGATTTAAATTTCCGCTGCGTAATTTCTCTAACTTATTAATCCGAACGTTTTACGATATTCACCCCCCCTCTATCGTTTCTCTCAATCCAACAAGTGGTATCAGAGCGGGGAAGCTCAAATTTGGTGCAACCACTAATTTGAGAATTTTTCAGATTTTTTTAAATTTTTTTAAATCTTTTTCTTTTCTTTTCGAAATTTTTTTCGTTAGTCGAGGTTGGTGCAACACCCCTCGATAAATATTTCTTTCTTCATACCACACTACTAATCCAAGACCAAGTCTTGGGATATCTCTCTTTTTCTTAAGATTCAGATAAATGGCCATGCAAAAAGGCTTCAGCACTGCAAGACCACCTCTCTTCAATGGGGAAGACTTCTCCTACTGAAAGAGCAGAATGGAGGTCCACCTGAAAACTCAGGTGGACATGTGGATAATCATCCAGTCCGGACTGGAGATTCCGAAGAATGCTGAAGGAGTACCTCAGACCTACACAGAATGGGACACCGCTCTGAAACGGAAGATTGAAGCTGATACAAAGGCGACCCAGACCCTCCAATGCGGCTTAACAAAAGAAGAGCTGAACCGGGTAGGTCCTTTCAACAGTGCCAAGGAGCTGTGGGGGAAACTAATCGAGCTGCACGAAGGAACGTCAGACACTCGGATCAGCAAGAGAGATTTGCTCCTGAACAAGCTGTATACAATCAAAATGACCGACAACGAAACAACAGCTCAGCTTCACGCTTGAATCCAGGAACTAATGAATGGACTGCACACCATCGGTCATAAGGTAGAAAACCGTGACCTAATAAGGTACGCTTTAAATGCTTTCCCAAGAAACACCTTATGGGAATCTATGGTAGATGTATACAAGGTTTCAAGGGACCTCTCAAAAATTAAATTAGATGAATTGTTTTCTGAATTAGAATTACATGAGTAGACTAACTGCACCCTGGCCAAGAAAGGCATTGCCTTTATTGCAGGTAAATCTGAAAAGAAATCCAAGAAGAAAACTCAACCAACACCTGAGTTTGAATCAGACTCAGACTCAGAAGACGAAGGAGATCGACCAAAGCTGGTCCAACTGACAAGAAACTACTACAAATAATTGAAGAACCAAACCAACAGAAGGAAAGCCAGCCGAAGAAAGGATGAACCAGTTGAACCCGCAAATGAAAAGAGCAAGCCCAACGTAACCTGTTACGAGTGCAAGAAGAAGGGTCACTACAAGACCGAATGCCCTAACTTGAAGGAAGCAAAGAAGACAAGGAAGAAGAAAACACTTCAAGCAACGTGGGACGAGTCCTCCTCCTCCGAAGAAGAAGAGGTCCCACAATCGAACCTACTCGCACTAACCGCCTCAGAAGAAGTCGAGACCGAGTCATAATCAGAACAGGACGACGGTAGACTGACATTTTCAGAGGACGGCGAAATCAAGGTAAGTGGATTTACTAGAAGTCAATTAAATGAATTAATATCTTATCTTTCTCGAGATTTGGCGAAAGCTAAACTCCAAGTCGAATCCCTCCGACAGGAAGTAAAACTCCTGAAAGAGGGAGCTGACTCTAAACCCTTAACTGAGAAGGTTCAAGAAGGAACCTCTAATCAAGTTGAAAAACTTGAGAAAGAGAATTTCTCCCTGAAAACTCAGGTTAAGGATCTTAGATCAGCTTTAGAACGATTCACTTCTGGTTCCAAGGGTCTTGACATGATTCTTGGAAAACAGAAGTCCGTTCTAAATCGATCCGGACTAGGCTATAGAACCAAATCTAGACAAAGATCCTATTTTGCTGTACTGAATCAGTCCAGAAATAAAGTTCAGGCATGGGTACCTAAACTGTACCTAAACAAACAAACTGGATCAAATCAGTATTGGATCCCCAAGGACAAGATTCACATCTTGCCTAACCATTACCGTGGCTTTAGTCCAGGGGGAGCCAAATTAAAAACTATATTTATTGTTAGATAGAATTTAATTCTTGATTGCAAATTGCTTGGTTAATTGTTTATTTAATTTCTGGAATTTACCATGCTTAGACTTAGGAATGGTTAGTGTAAGGA
The DNA here is from genome assembly GCA_024364735.1 of Boesenbergia rotunda. Classification (NCBI taxonomy): domain Eukaryota; kingdom Viridiplantae; phylum Streptophyta; class Magnoliopsida; order Zingiberales; family Zingiberaceae; genus Boesenbergia; species Boesenbergia rotunda. The sequence continues at coordinate 496,384 of JAGFNQ010005084.1, forward strand.
CTGAACAAACTTAACTGAAATTTGAAGAACATAGTATTGGGTGGCGGTGAGATGATAGTACGTTAGGGAAACCAATTCTAATAAGGTCAAGTATACTTGGTCTCTTTAGACTGGTGAAACTAGCCGAAGCTACCGATCCAAGACCCAAACTAGTTAGACTAGAATTTTTCAAAGATTAATTTTGGAAATGAAATTTCATTAAAAGGCTTTGTCAAGGAAAGGGTTGATGATCCAATAAGGCTACGACCAAAGAAGGCCTAGTGCCTCGCCAAGACCGGGAAACCAATTTTTGAAATTCAAATTCAAATTATTCTTTGTCAAATTCAAATCTAACACAAATTTTCAGTTACGAGTAGATTTAACACATGTTTCAAAATTAACCATTTTTTTTTCAAAATTAAAATATTTGTCTCACACAACCCATAAGGTTAACATGCTTGGTCACGTAGAACTGGGTGAGACATCTATGACCTAAAAACATAAATCACTATCCTTTTTAAATAAAAATTGTTTTCAAAAGTTATTCAAAATTTTTCAAATTAATTTAGTTTACTGTATTCTACTTTTTCATCTCTATTTTTTCAAAATAGTGAATTTCATGTTAAAAATCACAATAGACTCATTTTAAATAGAATCTAAGGCTTGTTTGATTTAGTTATTAATTGGTCAAACATAGTCAACTGAGTTAAACTTGGTCAACATAGTCAAACCCTAGTTAAAATAGTCAAACCTGGTCAACACTGAAGTTTCTTAAGGTACTTAGATAAAATCAGACAGTGTCAGATACAGGGGGAGTTTTTTTTTTAAATTTAGATTTTTAAAAAAAAAACCTTATGCTCTAAAACCTATTATCATCTCAAAATAAGGTTTTCAAAAATTGATTCAAAAACCTTCGTATACTACTATCTGTTTGAAAATTATCATCATTTCAAAATGTTTTTCAAAAACTGTGCTAACATTTCAAGTTATGTTTTCAAAATTTATCTCCTTGAAAGTTATCATTACTCAGAAGGTTGTTCAAAATTGTTTCTTTTGATTTTAATAAACCCTAAAGACACAGAGGAAGGTCCACTTCATGATCTACAAGGACTCCTAGGATGTGTCAAATTTAGGGGGAATTTGAGTCAAAAGAAGAATTTCTGAAATGTTATTGTTAATTATTTGTTTTAAAGTTATTAGATAATTCTTATAATTTAAATCAAACCTTAAAACTCAGAGGAAGATTGCTTGTAGTCAACAAGCTTCCTAGGACTGGGTCAAGTTTAGGGGGAGATCAAATTAAAAGAATTATTGAACATTTTCAAAATTATATGTTTTCATGCACTGCACGTTTAAAATCCTTTTGAAAACTTAAATAATTTTTTTTCAAAATACTATTATTTTATTTTTCAAAATTTTTGTGGCTTATGAAATTATCTTTGAAATAATATTTACTTGGGTTGGAGAAATTTCCAAGACACTTAGGAAAATGTCCTTGTAGTCAACAAGGTTTCCTGTGATTGTGTCAGACTGAATGATAAACCAAGTCAAGTAAAATATTGTGTCTTCAAAAGTTCACACATTTTTCAAAATGTACTAGCATATATTTTCAAAGTACTATCATTTTGGATTATCAAAATTCTGCTTAAAAATAATATTTACTTGAGTTTGAAAAACTTCCAGGACACTTAGGAAAATATCCTTGTAGTTAACAAGGTTTCCTAGGATTGTGTCAGACTGGAAAAGAAACCCAGTCAAGTAAAATATTATGTTTTCAAAATGCATAATACCTTTCAAAAATTACTCATATTTTTCACAGTCTAATAATTTTCAAAAACTTCACTTAGACTTTCCAAAAAGGCTCAATTTATTTTTTTTAAAAAAATACTTATATTTTCAAAAAATGTATAATATCTTTCAAAGTGACTTATATTTTTTTAAAGATACAGAGTACTTGCAGCTCTCAAAAAGCTCAATATCTTTTAAAGTACTTGCAGTTTTTAAAATATTCAAAACAAGTAAGCTTATTGATTAAATATTTTTTGTCATGCATGGACTCAATGAAAATATACACTTGACTCCAATTCTAATTTTTTTAGCATAATTCTTCATTCTTACAAAATGTTGTTAATTAAAAATTATCATTTTTAACATTATTCTCTCATTCAAATATTTATGTTTTCAAAACCCATGAGCTCTGATACACAAATTTTAAATGTTTTTCAAAATATATTTTTCAAGAGTTCTTTATTGATATATGGCCAAGGGGGAGAGTAGAAAAAGTTCTTCCTTAAACTTTTTCCCTTTTTAAAGAAACTTTATTGAAAACTTTGAGTTGCTCTTAATTAAGAATTTCCTTTGTGATACTCAGAAGTTTTTCAAAATACCTTTTTTGAACTTAGAAATGGTCTAAAACATAAGGAGACGAATTTCACATTAAGGGGGAGAGAAAGGAAATTTTGTTTAATTTTTTTAAAGTGCTTCAAAAATTTCTAAGCATTTCTAAGTGTTTCAAAATTTTTTAAGTGTATGTTTTTTCTTAAGTAAAATTCTTCTTAGTAAACAGAATTTGTCTGAGCAAAACTTTTTTGAAAATTTTGACAAATGTTTCTAAGTAGAGTTTTTTTTGGTGAAAAACTTGTCTAGAAGTTTTACAAATTTTGTTTTTCAAAATACACAAAGTATTTCCAAGCAAATTCGTCTAAGTGTGTAAATTATTTTAAAACAAATTTTTTCCCAATTCTCAAAGTTGAACTTTTTTTTGGGGAAATTTGGCTTCAAAATTTTACCTAAGTAAAATTCCTTTTTCCAAAGCCTTGTAAGTAAAAGCTTTTTTAAACAAAATTTAGGTTTACAAAACCTTTCAAAATTGTCTAAATGCAAAAAGTTTTTTTGAAATGCTTTTTAAAAACACTTTGTCAAAAAACTTAGAAGTTTTACACAAACTCAAAAACTCTCTATTAGAAACCTTGTTCACCCATGTTTGTTTTTGATATATGTCAAAGGGGGAGGAAAGGTCAAAGTTAAGTTAAGTGTTTTATAACACAATTATTCAAGGGGAGTATGAGAAAATTTTCTGTTCAAATTACATTGGTTTTAGACTATTCAGAATTGCTATATTTCATTAGGTCTTAACCTTATTTCTTAACTGTTATAAGTTTTTACTTAACTTTGAATTGTGTTGCCATAAATCAAAAAGGGGGAGATTGTTGGTGCAGAAAGCACCATATCGAACCTTGTTTTGATATTGGCAAAGGATTCAAAGTTAAGTGTTATTTGTGATCTAACGATGTTACTAAGTGTGCAGGAAACAAAGTCCTAGCGAAGGGCTGCTAGGCACCTGGCGAAGGACTGCCAGGAAACAAAGCCCTAGCGAAGGACTGCTAGGCACCTGGCGAAGGAATGCCAGGATACAAAGCCCTAGCGAAGGACTGCTAGGCACCGGGCGAAGGACAGCCTGAGATCCAAGACCTAGCGAAGGACTGCTAGGCACCTGACGAAGGACTGCCAGGATCCGAAGACCTGGCGAAGGACTGCTAGGCACCGGGCGAAGGACAACCTGGTATCCAAGACCTGACAAAGGACCGCTAGGCAAAAGCCCATCCATTGATGTTCCCTTCCTAACTGAGTACTGCTCCACTGTCATGGAGATTGTCACTTACTACAATCTGGGTTTTCTTCTTTCCTTAGTACGGACCATAAATTACGACCTAGTCTCTGAATTCTACAATAACTTACAACAAGGTCCTCAAGGGGGTTTCGAGTTCACTACTCGTGTCGGGAAAATGAACCTTGATTTTTCATATGAGATTTTAGCCAAATACTTAGGTGGTCGACGATCACCTAACCTCTATTCGATTTATCCCGAGCTTCCTGATCCTCTGCTGGCCTCCTTCTCAGATGTTACCCCTGACTCTATCTATCAGCACTTTTTTGGTCATCCTCGCCCCGCCGGACTTGACGAATTGGGTCCAGTTTTCCCTACTTTTGCAGCCCTCCGCCTTGCTCCAGCTGATTATGTCCTTTTCAAGATCATCACAAATTGCATCTTACCCATTACTTCAAAGCCGTTGGCCGAGATCCGACCCTACCACTGCCTCATGCTCTACGGCATGCATTGCCGGATGGACTTTGATATCATGGAGAGCATTTTTCAGTCTATCCTATCCTACCGTGAGCCTAGCCGTCGCACGGTTTATATGTCTTTTGGTCATATCATCACTGATTGGCTTATGTCAGTTGGTGTTGATGTCACCAAAGGCAGGACCATGCCCATGGTTAAGCAAGATTGTCGTTTGGGTCGGCGAGCTTTTGCGAAGTCTGGTATTATCATTAGTGAGCGTGATGGGGTCTTGGTGTGGAAGGATGGACGCAGACTTGGTGAGCTGCCTGGCGGAGCACCACATTTTCAGGCACCTCATGAGGCTCCTGCTGCTGATGCTGAGTCTAACGATGAGCCCGAGCCAGATCTTCGCTGGCAGATCGCGGAGCTGGATCAGACCTTCCAGCAGGATTTTCAGTTGCGAGAGGCTTACCGCGTGGAGACCCGATCACGGTTCAGCTCTATTGAGCACAGATTGACAGCGATTGAGACTGACGTCTCTGGGACCCGTGCCCTCCAGCAGACATGGTATGATGAGTGGCGCAGCCACACATTTCCAGGAGGTGCACCTTCATCGAGTACTGCACCAGGGTCCTTTGCTCCTACTGATGCGACGATGGATGACCTTATGCACGATGATGACCCACCCGCTGATCATTGAGCTTGGATGTTTGTTATCTCTTTTCATGATGTGTGTACTTGACCTGTTTGACTTTTGGGTTGTATGCCCTTGACTTGATTAGTGTGGCTTTGTGTCACACGTCTCTGGATTTCGATACCTGTGACTTGCATCGTGTTATGTCTTAGGATATTTTATGACCTACTCTTTATGATGCTGATGCATGTTTTATTCTACTACTTGTTGATGCTATGATGACTACTATTTGCATTCGTGCTATATTGCCATGATTATGGTTTTATCTCATGATAGTATGCTTATTGTTGATGTCATGTTGATTATCTGTCTATTATCTGCATGCTTGCTACATTGCTATGTTCATGTCTATGCTACCATGCTCATATGATACATATGCCTGTTTAGCCATTCGATATCTTTTTGCCATATGTGATCGTATGATTATCAATAGTCAAACATATTCTTGTTGATTTGAGATACCCCTAGGGTTGAGGGGGAGTATGGTTTAAACTTATCAGCCCTTCTAGCCCCTTTTCGGTGTTCGACAAAGGGGGAGAGTGTTGGTTGGTTAAGTTTAGGTTGATCATGTTGAAGGGGGAGGATCCTGATTCCCCTATGATTCTGGATTTGAGGAAATGGATTGAGATTCCCTAAACTTAGATCGGGTTGTCAAACAACAAAAAGGGGGAGATTGTTGATGCAGTCTGGCCTTGATTGTTGTTTTGGTGTTGACGCTGATTTAAGTTTAGGTGGATGATTATTGATTATGATTAAGTCCTGATCGGGGATCAGGCATGGTATGGAAAATCCTAGTCTGGAGGGCTAGGTGCTGGAAAATCCTAACCTAGAGGGTTAGGTGTTGAAAATCCTAGCTTGGAGTGCTAGGTGTGTGAAAAGTCCTAATTCGGAAGAGGTGGGTGAAAAGTCCTAGCTTGGAGGGCTAGGTGAAAAGTCCTAACTTGGAGGGTTAGGTGCAAATTCCCATCTTGAAGAATTAGGTGAAAAAGTCCTGGCTTGGAGGTTCAGGTCCTAGCTTGGAGGGCTAGGTTTGGAATGTCCTAATCCGGAAGAGTTGGGTGAAAAGTCCTAGCTTGGAGGGCTAGGTGAAAAGTCCTAGCTTGGAGGGCTAGGTGAAAAGTCCTAACTTGAAGGGTTAGGTTCAAATTCCCAACTTGGAGGGTTAGGTGAAAAATCCTTAGCTTGGAGGGCTAAGGTGGAAGAGAACTTAGCTTGGAGGGCTAAGTTTACTTCCCTGGATCGGTCTGGTGATCGGTCAGGGAAGCTGGCACGCTGCCCTGTTGTGGATCGGTCTGGTGACCGATCCAGCAACGACTGATCGGTCTAGTGACCGATCAGGGAGCACACAGTAAGGTTGGGAACCTACTGTACTGCTCCCGATCGATCCGGTGACCGATCAGGGAGTGTGTGTGTTTCACCTACTGCTTGGCTCCTGATCGATCTGGTGACCGATCAGGGAGCGAACAGTTGAGGTTGAGTTCCCTTCCTGATCTGAACCTGATCGGTCTGGAGACCAATCAGGATCACTGTGCAGATCGTTCCGGAGAACGATCCAGCATCGCAGGTTCCTCTCTATGATCGATCAGGCTCTAGCCTGATCGGTCTGGTCATGTTCTGATCGGTCTGGTGACCGATCAGGAGGCTGCCTGATCGGTCTGGTGACCGATCAGGAGGTCTGGACTGCAAAGCTCAGAAATCGCACAAGAAAGAGGTGGATCGGTCGGGTGAACGATCCACAACCTGGGATCGGTCTGGTGATCGATCCAGGAGAAGTCACAAAGAAATCACGATTTCTAATCGAGCGTTGGGGATCGATCAGGACGGAGCCTGATCGGTCTGAACCTTGCCTGATCGGTCTGGTGACTGATCAGGGATCGCTCTGATCGGTCCGGTGACCGATCACTTTAATTCAAATGCACTGTCAGACGCTCTGATCGCGTCTGAACGTATCCGATTTGCTGCCACTTACATCTGATATTTGATTTACTGTATGATACGCTGCTCTAACACTCTGATTAAGCTGCAGGTGACAGGGGAGGATTCAAACACTCAAGGAGAGGTCAAAAGAGGCTTTCCTTGGAGCAGGTTTGTCCGATTCTCCATTTCAGGTTGCAACGGCGAGCTGCAGACTGGAGCCGAGACTGGGGCTTGGCTGAGGGGATCTCAGGAAGACCAGAGAGGGCTCAGTGGTAGCTGGCGTTGGCAGCTGGAGGCTACGGAGGATGTTGTCACCTAGTGCTGTGTGGAGAATCAAAAGCACGGAAGCTGGCTTCGTGGAAGTAGAGTTCGACAGAGTTTTTAAGAGTTCGAAAACTGACTCCTTGCTGCGCCTTGTGTTCTCCACAACAAGCTTGCTGCGTTCTTGAAGTTTCATCATCTTAAGCAAGCCACTGATTTTCGAGAAGCAATCATCCATTACTTGAGTGCTTGAAGGAGAGAACAAGGAGCTGAGAGTCCGACAGTGGGAAGACACGAAGAAGGGTTCTTGCGTGAGATCGCCACTGGGTGGAGCTCAGGGAAGCTTGCTGTATTCTTGAGCTTGCTGAGTACTTGAGTAAGATCCTTCTTGTTGTTTCATTGAGCTTAAACATTTATCTGTGATTGAAACGCTGTGGAGAGGTTTCTCCTCCGAGAAGGAGGTTGCTTCATATCCGGTGATAACCGGGGCTTGATCTGCCGACGATCAAGGGATCGCCCACCTTAAGGGCACGCCAAGGAGTAGGGGCAAGTTATCCCCGAACCTTGTAAACCCTCCTTGTTAGCGATCTTGCTAGCTGTGATTGTTTGTTCTCGGTTTCCATTTTGGTTTACTGCACTGCTTTGTTGTTTTATTTCTTCCGCTGTGCTACTGATAAGTTTAAGTGCAGAAACAAGTTACTTGCCAAAGATAAAAGTGATTGGCTATATTCACCCCCCCCTCTCTAGCCATCCCGTATCCAACATATTGGGTTGGTTACGACAACAGTTTTTAAATAACCGTTGTCTATTGGTGTTGCTTACGTGGTAATACACAACAACGAGCAAGCGGGAAAATGAAAACGCCCGCCGTTTACATTGAGTAATAGTGATCCCTCTCGCCACTTTCACTAGTCTTCGTCTTCGTGCCCTAGCCAAAGGAGCAGAGGTGTTGCCCCTCACCTCAAAGAGTCTTCGTCTTTGTCTTCCTCTTCGAGCCCTAGGCCGTTGCCCCCCTCCCAGTGAGCGTCTTGCTCTTTGATCCCTAGCTACCGCTGCCCCCCTCCCAGTCAACAACTCGTTTTGCTCATACCCAAAGGTTTCCGCTGGTAAGGTCAGTCCCAAATGTTGCCGTTGCCTTTCTCCTCACCTGCGCCCATGCCCTGGCCACAACCCTTTTAAAAGACTCCCCTCTTCGCACACACGACGAGAACCGCAGCCACGCTGTCTCCCTCGTCGCCCTCTTCTCGGCCTTCCTTCTCTTCTACTACGCGAGCTACTCTTCTTCCTCGCGCTGCCTCTTGATCTCCGACTCCCTGGACGCCCCTCTCGGCCTCTCCAAGGGGAGCCCTAATCCTGCCCCTCCTCCCGAGTACTCCTTCCTCGCGTCGCTCGAGAAGTTCCTGACGTCGCGCGCGCCCCTGCCGGATCCCCGGGCGTCACTTCTGCTGCTGATGGCGGATCTCCCTCTGTCGTGGTCACGGCGCTCGACGACTCGATCTGAAAGGAAGAGGCGGAGAGGCTTTATGGAAGCGAATGATTCGCCGCTCGATTTCTTCCAATTTTTTTCTTTCGATCGTCTTCGCCGACCTAATCGAGGCAAAGGATAATCTTTGGTGTAATCTTTCAATTCGTCGGCTTCTTTCTGCTCTCCGCTGGTTCCAATCGATTCCAGTGAGAAAGGTTCGATTTTTTATCAGTTGATGTTCAGTTATCTTTTAACGTGGAATTTAGTCTTTCTTGTTAAAATTTAGCGCATATACTCGAGGTACTCGACACACGCCAGTACTTCAAGGTACTCGACACACGCAGAGAGCCATGAGAAGCACAAAGCAACAGAAAGATTGAAGATGAAGTATTCAAGAATAGGGGATGATTACAACTCCATTGAACAGGTGAATACTTTTTTTTAATCCATTTCAATTGGTCTGAAGCTTTCCTTTTTTATTATTGTAACCAAATTGCTAGTGCATGGCGATGTTCTTGGCATAGAAGGGATGAAATTTGTATATGCCTAACTCAAATACTTTAATTGAAGTAGGTTTATGAGGGCATTATCATATATCCATGGGTTTGAATTTTTGAATACATTAGTTGATTAGTAGTTTAACTTGAATATCAGGGAGCTAATCAGGTAAAACCATTTGCCCGTGACTAGTAACTGATTCATCTAGAACTGGTATTGCCCAGTTAATAACTCATAGTTCCTATATTTAAATTGAAAAAGTATGTTAACATGATAGCGGTGAATTGGTGATACCATGTCATACTCACTACTGAAACATAATGGGTATCTATCACATGGGTGCTTATTACATGTGTAGGGATACCGTTAGTTTCACTGAATCAAAATGCCACTATATCCATGGATAAGCAAATCCTTGCTCAACTCTTAAACACCTTTTCCATTCTTGTTGGTTCAATACACAGTTTAGCAATGCCTACTAATTTTAGGAAGAAGTTTCTAAACAATTATCTTCTTCTCAAAAAATTGGTTGCAAACAAGGAATAATATAGCCTGACTCAATTATTTGGAATTTACTAGCTTGAAGAAATTTCACACTCTGCATCTTATATAAAATATTGCATTTTTTTCTTGTAATGTTGTGTGAACAGTTAATCTGTTTTTATCATATATTGCTAATCCAGTCTTTGGGTGGCTATCTGAGTTGCAAGGTCTGTATTTCCTGGTTGTGTGTAAGCATACTAAGAAGTATATAAGAGCTAGTCATACTTAAAAGAAATTTAAGCATCTTCTATTGTGCTAGTGATATTGATCCAAAAACATTGGAATCAGAAAAAATTGTGTGTGAATAGAAGTTAGAAGTTTTGTGGCTACATTTTATACTACACAAACCTGTATCTTCTGTCCAGATTATAGATGTTATTTACATACAGTAATTTGTGCAATTTGGTTTCTGTGTTTTCCTTTTATTGTCCTTTACTGACTTGCACTTTTTGTGTGTTCTAGGCCTATGAAAAATTGACTAAGCAATAAGCAATTACCATATCACAGGTCCAACATCTTTTGCTCCAATAATTGAAATAGCAATAAGCATTGTAGATCAAACTGGTGGCCAATATCATGTTCTCCTCATTATAGCAGATGGCCAGGTTAGTTATCAAATATGCATTTACTATCTCAAATAATTTGACAATTTTGCAAGATGTATTTTGATCCTTTCGCCTTCATTTGCTCTCTTCAGTAATATATTTACAACGATCTTAATTTGTGCTTAATGAGCCTAAGAAATAGTAAGATGCTTCTATTTTTTCCTCCAGTTAATTTACAATTTCTAGTTATCATTCTTTATATCATGGTTATCATACCACATGCTAAAAAATAGGCATCACGTTTACACTTGGATGTTCCCATACCATGAGTGTACTGCTCATTCACTGAAATTTTGGAGAATCTACACATGTACTTCTTTACCATTCTGCTATTTTGCTGAAGCTTCGAACCAGCGAATTTGGCTTGCTTTCACAAATTGCAGTTTCCAAGATTGTAGTTCTAATATGCTGACCTCCTCTTTTCTTACTGCAAAATCTGTATGTGAGTTTGATTAATTCAAAAGGAAGTACAATTTCTCATCCAACAATTGTCAAAACTTTAATTGTACTTGCTATTGGGAATCATCAACCATGCACATGTTACTGAATAGACTTCTGCTCAACTACCCTTTGGTTTTTCCCGAATCTAAAATAAACTATAAACTCCTTATCAGGGAAACAAAGCTTCCATTAGTCTTTCTTCAGCTATGCATAAGTACAATTTTTGCATCCATTTTTTTGTGTGTTAATCTATTCCTCTTGTTTATTCATTATTCTGCATCATTGCCAGGTGATGGAGAAAGGAGGGCCAGCTTCATGGAGAGGAAGACAAGCACGGTGAAGAAAAGCAGGACAGGTATAAAGTGTTTGGAAACTTTGGATAAATAGAGCTGGCTTTTAAAGTTCCTTTCTCAGATTTTTTTTTTCTCTCTTGGTTTTCAGAGCGATTGTATAAGAACTCAGATCGAGTTCGGCGAGGAAGATTTGATGGCGATGCTGCTCAAGTTACAGATATGCAAGATTATAAGTAATATATCTGTTTTGGCCTTTTTTGGGGGAACATCAATGTGATTAGTGATTATAAATTTAGTTGTAGGATTTTTGTATCGACATGGAATGTAGGTGGAAAGTCCCCAACAAAAAAATTGAATCTTGAGGAATGGATCCATATATGATGTATGATATTTGATGATATTTTGATGTATGATAGTTTGAAGTGTGTTTGCAAAATATTGTTTAATTATTTAAATAATTTATTTTTTAAATGGTATTTATTGTAAATTGTTGGCTGCCTCAACCAAAAGACAACGATTTTTATTTGTTGTCAAACTATTGTTTAAATCATACACAAACAACGGTTTAATACTATTGTTAACCTGTTGTCGATCATATTAAAAGACAACGGTGAAAACTCATTGCTACACTGTTATTATTGACTATAAACGACAACGGTTTGTAACTGTTGATGTTGAGCACCCCTTTTAACAACATGGCCTTTAACAACAGTATTTTTGGCCTACGACAACGGTGAACGCCCGATGTTAATAAGCATTTTTCTACTAGTGATTTGTGAATTTCTCAAGAATCTTGTCCACGTAATGAGACTGACTAAGAATAAGTCTTTCTGCTGTTCTAAGAATTTTGATTCCTAGAATCACATCAGCTAGGCCCATGTCTTTCATGTCAAATCTTGAGTGCAACATGTCTTTAGTAGATTTGATTATCTTATTATTACTTTCAATGATAAGTATGTCATCTACATATAAGCACAAGATGACAAAGTCATCTTCTGTAGCTTTCGTGTAGACACATTTATCACATTGATTGAGTTTAAATCCACCTTCTCGCATGACATTATCAAATTTCTTATGTCACTGCTTTGGTGCTTGTTTCAAGCCGTATAAAGACTTCACCAATTTGCAAACCTAGTTATTCTGTCCTAGCACAAAAAACCCCTCAGGTTGCTCCATATAAATTTCCTCTTCTAAATCTCAATTTAAAAATGCTGTCATTACATCCATCTGATATATTTCCAGGTTCCATAGAGCAGCAATAGCCAACAATACTCTAATGGAAGTTATTTTTGACACCGGAGAATACGTATCAAAGTAATCAAGGCCCTCTCATTATCGGTAACCTTTAATTACCAACCTGGCCTTATACTTGTCAATTGTGCCATCTGATTTTATCTTCTTTTTGAAGATCCATTTGCAACCTAATGGTTTACTCCCCGTAGGAAGGCCGACAAGTTCCCAAGTGTGATTTTGCAAGATTGATTCTATCTCAGATGCAATTACCTCTTTTCAGTGAGGTCCCTCAGAAGAGTTTACTGCTTCTAAGTAACTTTGGAGCTCACCTTCCAGTATGAAAATGATAAAATCTGTTCCATAAGATTTTTCCACCCGAGCTCTCTTACTTCGCCTTGGCGCAACCTCAACTGCTTCATCATCATCTTCTTCTTCCTCTGGTATTTCCTCCACCCGTTTTGAGGAGCTAGCATTCTATCGGGTCTTATATGAAAACACATGTTCGAAGAAAAGCTCACATCAAGGGGGGGCTACAAGGGTAAGGGAGGTAATCCCTAACTTTAGATGTAATTCAAATTCCTCCATGCATGTTAGAAATAATAAGAATTATATACATATGCATAATTTTGGTTTTAGATATTGTGATAAAAATAGGGTTAATGTTGTATATCAAAATCCTAGGGAAATTATGTATCATGATAAACCTAAAATCTTTAGACCTAAGGACCAAGACATTAATCCAAAGAAAGGAAGACATATGCCTAGACAAATGGATAGATCTAGAAATGTCCAAGATGGACATGGTGATGCTAAGGTTAAAAACCTAGAGAGGGAAAATCAAGCTTTGAGGGCAAAGCTTGACAAATTAGAGAAAACCCTAGAGAGATTCATTAATGGATCTAAGGGCTTAGGCATGGTGTCGGGTAGTCAAAACTCCAACAATGATAGATCGGGTCTAGGATACCGATCTATGAGATCAAATGTTATGGAAAAGTCATACGCAAGGATGCCATATGATTATAGCAAAGGGAAGGCCAAAAATGGCAAGGGAAAGCCATTTAAAGGGAAGAAGAAAAACTTAACCAAGGACAAGGTGTTCAAAGTTAAGAAAGTTAGGGTTGAAGGCCAAAAGTCGCCGGAGGTATACCGGTGTGGTCTTGCAATTATAGATGAGTCACCTAGGAAGGTGACTAAGGCTAAGAGCTCAAGGAAGAGCTCTAGGAGCCAAGTTGGAACCCATGGTCAATGGGTCTCGGGAGGAGTTCTTCTGAAAGTCTAGATGGATGATGGAGTGTGCCAAAGGATGTGGAGACGGATTTGAGGCTCAATCCTAGAGATTTGGCACATTGGGTTTGAGTATCAATGCATAAAATATGACATTGGGGTCATATTGCATGGAAGTTGGTTTTTGATGTGTAAATGTCATATAAACCAATGTTAGGGATGCATTGTGGTTTGGTATGGGTAGAGACATCAAGAGGTGATCAAAACTAGAACTTTATGTCAATGTTCAATTGAATCATTTAGATAGTTTTGGGTTTTAGTCAATCTTGGGATTGGTGATAGATACATATGTGAATGTATTTTCCCTAAGAAGACACGGTCACCACAAACCTCTCCATAAAATTTGAGAATTTTTGGAGATTTGTGGAATTTATGGTGCATTTCTGAAATTGGGTCAGAAATGTTGAAAATAAAGTTTTTAGGGTACCAGTCGACTGGTTTAGAGGGCAGTCGAATGGTAACAGTGTTGTCGGAGAGAGACTAGATACTGTATGGTTTTTTGATGGGGATTAGTCGACTGGTAACTGTCGCAGTCGACTGATAAAAGCTGAAACTATTTTTCAGCAATAAAAAAGTATCATAATGATGTAAAACAAGTGTATAATCTTATGGGGGGTTAATATACTGTGTTTATGATCATTAGAGGTTAAAGGATCTAATAAGAGGAAAATTATTGGAGTCCTTTTGATGTGTGACAAAGGGGGAGAAGTGTTGGGTGTAAGTGGGAAACCAAACACACCTTTGCAAGCAATCCTAGGTCAAGGGGGAGCTTAGGTAAAGGGGGAGCATTGTTGCTCATTTGGTGGCAAAAGGGGAACCTTGAAGAGGTTCTTAAAAACCTTTGTAAGTCCAATATAGGGTGAGCCTTGGGGAGGTCTTAAAAAGCCCAGTTTGGTGTGAGAATGCCTTGTGATAGGATCCATGCATGTTTGCATTGCATATGCACTGGCGGTATAAGTCCAAGGTGAAGCCTTGGCAACGTAAGTTCAAATGGTTGTTAGCATTGTATTTGCTATTTGTTTTCCCTAACTTAAACGTATTGTCAAACATCAAAAAGGGGAAGATTGTTGGAGCAATCTATGGTCCAGAGTGACCATGTGTTTTGATGTTTGGGCAAAGGATTTAAGTTAGGGTTTCATGTTGATCTAATATGTGTATTTGAGTGTGCAAGTTTGCAGGATACACATAGACTTAGTTGAACTTCTTCAGGTCCAGTGAAGGATGACATGGGGCGACGAGCCATGGGCTTGCATGCATCCGAGGGACCGTGGACAAAGCAAGGACGATGAGCCGAGGGAAGCACACTTCGAGGCATACGTGAAGGATGGCATGAGAGACGAGCCGTGGTCTTGCATGCATCCGAGGGACGAGAGCCAAAGTCGAAGAAGGCTTGAAGGCAATAGGTCAAGGCTGCTGAATTAAGAGTCAATTAAGTCGTGAGAATTCGAGTGCTGAGAGAATTGTACTCGAGAAGGAAAATCCTAGGGTTCGAGTGCTGAGAGAATTGTACTCGGGAAGGGAAACCTTATGTGGCAGTCGACTGATGCTTGGATCAGTCGACTGATGCTTGGATCAGTCGACTGATAAAATGCACAGAAAGATCAGTTGACTGATCTAGGATCAGTAGACTGATGGCAGCAGGAATTCAAACGTTGGGATGTAACGTTCGAATCCAAGTTGGACCAGTTGACTGGTAACAACTCTTTTCAGCTATGAACTCTATTTAAGAGAGATCAGTTTGGCTAGGAAAGGGTTGACGAAATAAGCTTGGTTAAAGCTTATTAGTAGTCTTCTAGTGCTCAGGTATTGTCGGGAGGTTGTGGCGAGGTTTCTCCACCCACAAGGAGCGACAAGAGCTAGCCGGAGGTCTTCCGGGGACTCATCCATCGACGGATCTGGATCGTCCACCTTACGGACAGCCATGGAGTAGGAGCTTCATCTCTGAACCATGTAAACAGTTTGTGTTCGAGTTTGTTTATTTGTGTTATTAGTATTTCCGCTTGCGCACGCTAACATTATAGGAAGAAAATCAAAATTGAAGTGGGTGATCGGCTATTCACCCCCTCTAGCCGTACGTCAAGGTCCCAACAAATCTTGCCGTTGCGCCAGCTCAGCCTCCATCTGCCAGCTTTCAGGCGCCTGAGTCCCATTCAGGCGCCCCAGTCAAGCTGCTTCAACTTTTTCAGCTGCAACATGGGTTTGTTCTATACATCCAATAATATATAAATAAAGCATATATGAAACACAGTCAGTGTTGTCTTGGTCCTAACTTTCAGGTTTTGACCGAAACCCTAAGTCGAACCAACGCCTATTGTTCCCTCATCGAGGAGCACGTTTTCACCTACTCCTCTCAGGAGAGTTTACCAGTTGTCACCCAGAACCTCCGGTTGGACTTTTGCTCGGCCTTCGAGAACCCGGAACTCGACGACATTCAACCTCGACCTGTCTCGACTCCTGTCCACGATCCCCGCTTTGCAAAGTCTTCTGTTTGATCCCCTGTACCAAGTCTTCATGCTCGATTTCAGTCGCCAAGTCTTCGTTGCCCGATCCCTGACTAGGACTTTATGCTCAACCCTGCAGATCAAGACTTCTTGCCTAGCTTACCTAAGACTTTCTTGCAAAATCCATAAATCCATTAGTACACAATACCAACTTAACTTGAACCCTTTGTCATTTATTAAAACAAGGTTCAATATAGTGCTTCTAGCACCAACACAATCAACTGATAGAGGGTACAGAAGGATCGATCGACTAATCTTCTGTGTAGTCAATTGATCTTTTGTGTAGTCGACTGGTGTCGGTTGGAATTCAAACGTTGAGCTGTAACATTCGAATTCGGCTAGAGCAGTCGATTGGTGTTGGCACCATTCGACTGGTAACGGCTAGTTCAGCAACAGAGTTCTATTTAAAAGAACTCGGGATAGCTGGCTAGGGTTGACGAAAAAAACTTGATTAAAGCTTATTAGTAGCCTTCTTTGATCTCTAGTGTTCTTGGTGAGTTTGAGGTGAGGTTTCTCCACCCACAAGAAGCTACACGAACTAGCAGTAGGTTTACCGGGGATTCACCCATCGACAGATCGGGATCGTCCACCTTACGGACTGCCGTGGAGTAGGAGCGTTATCTCTGAACCATGTTAAAGGTTTTGTGTTAACAATTTGTTTTCTTTGTTAATTTAATTTATTTTTGTATTCCGCTATGCACTAACAAAGTGTAGGAGAAAATCACAATTGAGGGTGATCGGCTATTCACCCTCTCTAGTCGGGTCAACGATTTCCAACATTTTGTACCCATGAAATTGACCCCAAGATTTCTTGGAGAAACAACCATACATGTACTAACTATGTCAACCCATGTGGACAACCAATCACTCACAACCCCCGCTTAGGTTACAAGCTGATGCAACATAGCTTAACCGTTATGCTATGTTTACTAGGGAGGGCAGATTTTAAAAACTAAAGAAAATTTTTCGCACAAAACTTTCTATTGTTAATTTATTTCGTTACAAAGGATGGATTATTAATTTACTTGTTATGAAATACTAGATGGACGAATTTACAAATCGTCCGAGGATGAGTTTTCAGACAATTTTTGTCAGCAAAATCCTTTCTCTTTTGCCCTCAATCGCATGAGCCACTGGCGTAATGTCCACCTTCTTGTCGCTGTCGACACTACGCGACACCCTCGCACAGGGTGACCCTATGTAGCAACATTGCGGGACTACTCGCACAATGGCACTGCACAATTGTCTACGAAGGGAAACAGTATACATCCAACACACTGAAGGCTACCACCTCATCCTCCTTTTGCTTCCACTTGCAATCGCAATCTTTCTTCTTTTTCTTGCTTAATTATAAAATGATGAGTTCAAATGGACTAGAGGGTCGATTGAGAAGGGGCGGGCAGAGAAAGAACCACCCTCCTCTTGTGACCTCTTCCTACCTTCTTCCTCTTTTGCTCTTCTTCATTTTCTTGATGATTATGATGCAATTTTTGTCTTCCTCCTCCTACCTTCGTCCATGAGAGAAGCTAAGGCTAATCTCCTTTACAACCTGGCCTTCCCGAGGACCTTTCTATCCAGTGGCGGATCTAGAAATTCAAACACGAGGGGGTGATCGTGAATCATGATATGAGCTAACCTAATGAACATATTTTCTCTCCACTACATATTTACGGATCTTAATAAATACCCAACTTGACCTAGACTCTCTAATCTCCTGATTAGAAAAAACTAGAAATTATAGGTAATAACCCCATAAAATATTGGGAACACTATAAAATATATTGTCACTTAACAATAATCAATTCAGATCTTACTATAAAGGCCTAAGACTTAAAATATACTAATTGGGAAACCGAATGAACTTAATAAATACCCAACTTGACCTAGACTCTCTAATCTCCCGATTAGAAAAACTAGAAATTATAGGTAATACCCCCATAAAATATTGGGAACACGATAAAATATATTGTCACTTAACAATAATCAATTCAGATCTTACTATAAAGGCCCAAGACTTAAAATATACTAACTGAGAAATCGAAGAATGCACAATGCACATCAACCAATTATTAGCTCTTGGAGTCATTCAACGCTCAACCTCTAGACACAGAAGTCTAGCCTTCATTTAACTACAAACAACTAAATGATAACTGCCAGGAAGATGGATATAAAATCCCTGATAAAGACCAACTACTTAACAAAATTCAAGACTCTAATTGGTACTCAAAATTTGATATAAAATCTAGGTTCTAGCAAGTAAAGATGCATCCTAATTCTATAGAATGGATTGTTTTTTCTTGTCCAGAAAGTCACTTTAAATGATTAGTCATGTCACTTGGTCTAAAAGTAGCACCACAAATTTTTCAGAGGAAAATGAACACTATTTTTAGAAACCCAGCCAATTGTATTTGTGTCTATATTGATGATATTCTGGTGTTCTCCAAAACATTGGAAGAACACTACGCACATTTACATATGATATTTAACTTATTTGAGACTCATAGTTTAATAATCTCTAGAAGCAAAATGAAGCTAGTAGTTAAACATATAGATTTCATTGGAGCTGAAATTTGACAAGGAACAAACGCCTTACAACCTCATATTACCTCAAAAATATTAGATTTTCCCGACAAAATGGAAGACACAAAAATTCTAAGATCATTCTTAGGACTTCTCAACTATGCTAGACAATACCTGAAAGACTTAGGAAAGATTTGTGGACCCTTATACAACAAGACGTCCTTAACAGGACAAAAATACTTTAATCAACAAGACCTAAACCTAGTTAGACAGATTAAAGAAAAGGTAAAAAATACCAGTCTTACGACTCCCCCTGGATACTGATTATTTAATTATAGAAATCGATAGTTGTGAAATTGGACGGAGAGGAGTTCTTTATCGAAAACCATCTAAATATGACCCAAAAACATCCGAGACTATCTGCCAATATGCTTTTGACCAATACAAAGAAAAAGGACATTGAACTTCTTTTGACAATGAAATACTGACGGTAATTTATTATTTAGATGCTTTCAGCAAATAAGAAATTATCGCCCGAATAGATTATGAAGCTATAGTCAAGTACAGTCAACAGACAAAAGGATTAAGAAAGGACTTAGTACAAAAAGATGGTTAAAGTTTACAGATATAATTATAAATAAAGGATTAACTATTCACTGGGAACATATTAAAGGAAGTAATAATTCCTTAGTCGACACACTTTCTAGGCTTTTACATTAACTTCATAACCATGGCAGGCACAAAAATGGATAAACAAAAGAAAGTAAAAAATGTTTGCAATGAGAACCATATAGTTTGGCAACCTAGAACTTCAATAGTTTACTCATTATGAGGAACAATTTCACTTTACAACAAGAGATAAGTTTGATCACATCCAAATTTTCTTACTTGACAACATCTAAAATATTCTGACTATTCCAAAAAGTGTCAACTACAAGATAGCAATTATCAATGCTCTAGCCAATTACTTCCAGACAACATTACAAAGTCCAGTAGGAAAAAAGTTCTCTTGTTATGTGGTATTCTCTGGTACACAAGCAAGAGTCTACTATGACTAGGAAGAAGTCACTATTGTTATACAAGAATATGACCATCCTTCATTCAAAGGTTTCTATTGCCTGGAAGATGCCTTTACTGCAGCAAATACAGTCATTGGACCAATCTTCATTGTTAGTTCATTGCTCAAAACTGGTGTAAAAGCACTCATAGAAACAGAAATAGAAGAATTAGACAAAACTTATACTCAAGTTCTCACAACCATGTCAATCCCAAAGAATACAGAACCAATTATCCATAGGCCAAAGTATCTAATTTTGGGACAATTAAGAACTATATCAGAAGTTACTGCAGCACAAAGAAAATCAAAGGCAATGCTATTAGAACTTCTAAATACTATTCCAGAAGACATTTCTATCTACATAAGAAGACTGGCCGAAGAATCTAATTTCGAAGTCTTTACTGAATTATGTGATGGCCTAAAACTTATGCACCAAAATGTACCTAAAGGAATGACAATTCAGTATGAAGTTGAATTCAATCCTAAACTGTGTGGGATCGTAAGAGCGATAAAGGGGGGTGAATATCGCATTTTGAAAAATTCTGATTTAAATCGAGTTTGTGCAACGGAAAAATAAACTTAAGTAAAATAATCGCTAACACTTTTATTTTTACTTGGTTTAGAGTCTGTGACGGCTCCTACTCCAAGGCCCATTATCCTTGACCGTTTACTTTGGGTTATTTTATAAGTCGCGAATAATGTTATAAAGATGCAATGTTAAGTACAGAAATATAATAAAATATACTGATAACTTTAAGTAAGAAGAAGAAGTAACGCGTCATTGTCGGAGTAGCGTTTCAGTGTTTCTGGATCGCTTCAGAGTATCACACTTGAGCACAAAAGCTGTAGAAAATTGATCTTGAAGTCTGTGATTGAAACCCCTATAAAGGGGTATACGGGCGCCTGAGTGCCTATAGGGGTGCCCCCAATGTTGCAATCCAATCGCATCCCAATCTGTTGTGTGGTCATCCCTTATCCTTCTCGAGCATCTGAGAGTCTCTGGGTACCTGTGTTGTTGATGTGGTGACTCCAACCAACTCACGCCAACTCAGCCTCTCCTAGGCTGAGTCACCCATATAGGGGCGGGGCGCCCAAGACCTCTCGGGCGCCTGTGTTCTCGGGCACCCCAGATGTGGTCAATCCCCAAGTACTTCAGCTGCAACACAAGATTAGGCCAAATATAAATAATATGCAAAATAAATACATGTACGACAGCTAATGTTGTCCGATCCTGACTTTGGATTTTAACTGAAATCCTAGGTCGGATCAACGCCTACTCTTCCCTCTTCCGGGGAATGCGTCCTCACCTACTCCACTCTAGACAAGTTACTTGTTGCCAACCGACACCTCCAGTTGTACTTTTGCTCGACCTCCGAAGATTCCGGATCTCGAGACGTCCATACCTCGACCCATCCCTACTTATGTCTGTTGCCCTCTCTCGGCTAAGATTGCTGCCTGATCTTCCGGATCAGGTCTTTGGTGCCCGACCCCCGGTCAAGTCTTCATGCCTAGTCTTCTCAAGCAGGTCTTCATGTTCGACTTCACTCACCAGGTTTTCAATTCTCAACCCTCGATCAGATCTTTGTGTCGGTTTTCATGTCCGACTTCATGCCTACTCTTCCCTCTTCCGAGGAATGCGTCCTCACCTACTCTACTCTAGACAAGTTACTTGTTGCCAACCGACACCTCCAGTTGTACTTTTGCTCGACCTCCATAGATTTCGGATCTTGAGACGTCCATACCTTGACCCATCCCTACTTATGTTTATTGCCCTCTCTCGGCTAAGACTGCTGCCTGATCTTCCGGATCAGGTCTTTGGTGCCCGACCCCCGGTCACGTCTTCATGCCTAGTCTTCTGAAGCAGGTCTTCATGTCTGACTTCACTCACTAGGTTTTCAGTTCTCAACCCTCGATCAGATCTTTGTGCTCAACCTGTTGGTCAGGACTTGGTGTCTAGTTATACTAGGACTTTCCTGCACACTTAATACAACACATTAGATCCAAAAGCATACATAACTTTGAACTCTTTGTCATTATCAAAACCAGATTCGTTTTGGTGCTTCCAACACCAACAAACTAAAGTATCAAAATAGGAACAAAGTTTGTGAAATCTCAAAAAAATATGACTATCAATGTCAGCTCATATATTATTTCCGAAGGGTCAATATTAACATTGATCAAAGGAAGGTTAATTACGTCATTCCTTTTAATGGACTACGGGTTACTAGCCAAGTTATGGGTCTATGACCCTGATTCTATCAGAAACATCCTAATGAAACTGGGCCAAATTACTTCCTTAGTCCTTGAAGAAGAAGAAACATATGTTATCTGTACAATTGAAAGCTCTTCTCCAGAATGAGTAAATTTAAAAATTGAGTCTGCCAAACATCTATCAGAATAGATGTTGATGACTTTCCTAATAGACAACCAGAGTTTGAAGACTACTCTTCTGATTTTGATAATGGGAGAGCCTCTGTCCAAGGATTTAACTAGACTTGGGATAGGCTAAAAGATTCTAATGAATATCTCTTAGCAGAAGAGACATATACTCAAAAGATCTATTAGCAGAGGGACATGGGTACAAGATTTTTCCCTTCACAACGCAACACACAACTTTATTTCAACATTATCAGAAGAAAATAGAACGATGGGCCCGCAAAGAAAGAGTCACCTCTGCCCTCTCTACCAGATTATACCAAGCAGCATTTGCTAGAAATCAACTACACAATCAGCAGACCCAACCTGATCAGCCATCCCAAACCAGCTAGCCAACCCAATAAGCTCAATTTCACATAGCCCAAGAAAATAATACACCATCTCTAAACTCTACAGGAGAACAAAACCTAGAAAATATGATGGAATCCTAAGGGACCCACCACCTCCTCACACTGACATCCACTCATGTCACTTCCTCTCCAACTCCTCACTTTCTAGCACCATTTCACGTCCTTGAGATTTGTTCTAATCCTCTACCACTAGCTGCCTCTTCCTCCGATTATTTAGTTTGTTCATTTAGATTTAATGACTTCTAGTAGAGTATGCATATTTTTGAGGTCCTCTACTATCTTTGTTGTGATTATTTCTTTCAGTTGTAATAGGACCGTTTGAGTTTGATGCTCAAATTGCTTGGATGGTAGTTCAAAGAGGTTATGTTTATTATTTACTTCTATTAGTTTTGATAGACTTAAAATTTCTTTCTTGATGGGAATACTAAGTGGATTAAGCTGACTAACTCTTCTGTTTAATGAATCGTGAAAGTCTTTTAAGAAATATAGGTTTTTTCTCAAGTTTTCTAGTAGTTGTGTTTGTTGGATTACAGTCGTAGATACTTGTTCTAATATATGATAGATATGGTTTTGTTGAAATGCTAGAGAACTGCCTAAGCTAAGAACCAAGTATGTGAGAGTATTTAAATGGGGGTTTTCACTATGTAGGCAGTGGTTGGATGCTCTAGATCGAGTATAACAATTATGTTTAAAATAATCTGTTGTTATGATCTTTCTAGTTGAGGTTTGTAGTGCTAGATCAAAATAGTCTAATTTTTGAAACTCTTTAAACACAGCTGTACTAGAAGTCATGCATTTGTGGTCCACAAAATCATAGGGCTCTAATATCAATATTTTGCTTTTGTGAACAGTAATTTAAAATATTAATTATAAACAGTAATTGTGAACAATAATCTCAAACAGTAATTATCAACAGTAACTTTGTATAGTAATTTTGAATAGTAATTGTGAACAGTAATTTTGCACATATTTTTTTCTTTTTTCTCTACCCTACTATTTTCCCTTTTTACCAATGAGCCTCACCTATAGAGAACTTCACAATAAGACCGATGCCCCGACTTTTTCAGGGACAGGCAGCTTGTCCATTTTTAGCCCACACATGTCTTATCCAGTCAGAGTTCTATGAAATCATTACAGTTACTGTTCATCGAGTGGTTACTTGGAGAAGGATTGAGGTATGGAGAGGAAAGGTAGGTTCACAAAAATTAAACAGTAATTGGCCTAACATGAACTTATTTTACATGAACTTACTTCCGCATTAATTAAGGGTGTATATTACAAACCGACATACAAACTTAAAACATCATACACACAGATAAATAGACATAGGAGCACACTATATACATACTAACATGCAAAAAGTACTGATATATGTTACATGATGGACTTATGAACAGACATTGATGAACATAATAGGGAAGAAAGGAAAGAACTTACAAATGTTGAGGGCTGAAACTTGAGTGAAACTTGTTAGGATCTCACTGTGAAGCTAGAGGGGGGGGGGGTGAATAGCATTCGTTTGATTTTCTACCTACAATGTTAGCATGCGCAAGCTGAAATACTAAATAAAAACTAAAACATTGCTAACGCAAACCGTTTACGTGGTTCGGAGATGACACTCCTACTCCACGGCTATCCGTAAGGTGGACGATCCCTAATCCGTCGGTGGATGACTTCCCGGAAGACCTCCGGCTAGCTCGTGTAGCTCTTTGTGGGTGGAGAAATCTTGCCACAAACCAAACTTCACTTCTGAGCTCTTAGACTACTATTTGGGCTTTAACCAAAGCCAAATCCGTCAAGAAGTCTCAGCCAAAATGGAGCTCTCTTAAATAGATCCTAAGGCTGAACTAGCTGCTGCCAGTCGACTGCCCCCAGGGCAGTCGACTGATCCCACTGTAAGAGCTAGCCAACGACTAGATTTTCGGGTTTACCAGTCGACTGGTCCTGGACCAGTAGACTGATGTTACTGTGAGTTCGAGTCCTCTGCTGGTAGTCGACTGATTTATTCTCAGTCAACTGCCCAGCTTACAAAACCACTCTTCCTCACTCTGAAGACCCTGTTGGGACCGGGTGCATGTCGACAAGGATACGAGTTCGTAAAATTCAAAATTTTTACGTGCAGCGGAAGAGTTTGCATAAAATAATTTCTTAAATTATTTTAACTTCGTATCTAGCATGCAACCTTACATTGTGTTGACATAATCATAAAATAAAACTTTGCGAAAAAGTAAACTAATTTACTTTTATACCTCGCGTATCTCGAAGGAAGGGACGAGATCCAACCGTAGCGTCCCTTGGAAGCTTCGCCTCTATTCGCGTCCACGCCGAGTTCTCTTCGGGATGACTTCGCAAAGTCACGAGTTTTGTGCCGACGAGAACTACTAGACTCTCGGAAGGCACAACTAGAAGAATAAGAGAAATAATGGAAAACTAACCAACGAAGTAACGGAATCGTATTCCGGGAAGAGAGGAGTCGCTATCCGCTTCTTCTTCTTCGTGTTCGGGTTCTCCTTCTTCTTCAATGCTCACGGCAACTTCACCTTCTTGGATTTGGTTGGGCGCCGGCCCTAGAGGAGCTAGGGTGCACCGGCCCTAAGGGAAGAAGAAGAGGAGGAGAGGAGAGATTAAGAGAGAGAGGGAGAGAGTAATTAATCTCTTAATTAGTTAGGAATAAGGGCTAGCCTTTGGTTCCTTTATATAGTAGCAACTCCTTTGCTAAGTCTCCCTCTAAACCGAATTAACGGAATTAACGGAATTGGTTATAAGAAATTTATCTTATAAATTTTCTTATTAATTATTCCGTTTAAACCAAGTCTTTATTATAAACTAATTTATAATAAAACTAATTCTTCTTCTCTTTTAAATTATGGAATAAATTTTTATAAGAAATTTATAAACTTTCTTATTATGAAAAAATCAATTCATAATTGATTTTATAAAATTAAAATAAACCAATTCATGGATTATTTTAATCTTCCATAAAAGAATAAATTTCTACAAATTTTATTTATATAAATTTCTTTATACAAATTTATTTATCCATAATTTATAAAATAAATCACACTAGATTTATTTTATTAATTAAACCAATTAAATTGGTTTTTCTCCTCTTATTTGGCCGGCCACCAAAGAGGGTTTAACACCCTCTTTGGCCGGCCAAAACCAACTCAATAAACCGCGAATTAAACTCATTTAATTCGCCCAAAAAGCCTTCAAAAGACTTAGCCATTTTTGGCTTCCATTGCGCCTCTGACTAACTCAGATTCGACTTGTTTCTCTTGATCGAAAAATCCAATTTTCAACTCATTTTAAATCCCTCGGATTACTCCTATTGCGTGTGACTAAATAGGCTTTCGATTTATGTTGGCCGTCTATAATTAACCCATTTATAGAACGATCATGAGTGGCACCTAGTAGTACATCATGATCCCCAATTAATCGAAAGATCAACGGTTTGACCTCAGAAGAAATTATTCTGAAACTCTTCAGCAGCTCTAATGAATCGTGCCTCATTCCCTTCACCACCTTATACCCACTTGGTTCAGGACACGGTCTATGGTGTCAGTCCCCACTAGGCTGACTACGTCACACCTAGCCCAAGTAGTGTCTTCCTCGTCCTTTGGATTTCTAATTACTCTCATGTATTTAAGAGACTCGCACTCTTAACATGATTTGCTCTGGCCAGAGGCTTTGAGTAACAATCCGACGATAGGCCTGGGTATACATCTCCTCGCAAGGAGTGGTGAATCCTTTGTAGGCTGTTCAAACATCTTCAGGCACTTCGGCTTGTACCCGATCATCCTGGGTCCACACCTCCTCGGAGATGCTTGCTTAAGATGTCAAAGTATAAGTCTCCATGACCAAGATGACTTGAACACCGCAAGTCAAAGGAACATCGCACTTAAGCCGCAGTAAGATCTTCATTGACATATCTACATGTAGATTCCCATATGAAGTCTTACAGCTAGTCACTCCAATGAACTAGTTCCCTTAACTAGCATCCATGTTTATCTCCGGACATCCCAATATCACCAGCTAGTGAGAATCAGCTGATTAGAGAATAACCCATGCTAGTCTCAACAGAATTGATAGTGTCCGTTTTTATCAATTCATCGACTAGGGATAATTTCAATACTTCACAATTGCACATTAGAGATAATCACTAGTTGTGATCCCATCACAAATTCTCTTATGCTGTGAGTTGTATTGCGGACATTCAGTAGATGAGTTTAAGATCCCAATCAAATACACAAAACATGTATACTCAAATAGTGAATTATCATTTATTAAAATAAATGTTTACATCATAAGGCGATTGCCTTAGGACACTTCTCTCATATCACTAACAGACCCTCCTTCACGTATGCCTTCAAGTACACTCCCTTGGCTTTCCCCTTGAAGTCCTCTTCCACCGGCTATCGTCCCTCGGATGCGCATGCAAGCCCTTGGCTTGCCTCCATGCCACCCTTCACGTGTGCCCTTAGAAGTCCACTTCCCAGCTTGCCCTTAGAATCCTCTTCCCTCGGCTCACGTCCCTCGGATGTGTGTTCCATGTGTGACTCACCAAGTCCTGCAAACTCAATCATACATATCAAACCACAAAGGTAAACCTAACTTAAACCCTTTGCCTGAACATCAAAACACATGGTCACTCCGGACCATAGATTGCCCCAACAATCTCCCTATTTTTTATGTTTGGCAATACGTTTAAGTTAGGGAAAACAAATAGCAAATATGCATGGATCCTATCACAAGGCATCCCCACACCTAACCTCCCCAAGAGTTAGGGCTTTTACCAAAACGGGCTTTTTAAAACCTTCCCAAGGCTCCCCCTACATTGGATTTACAATGTAACGCCCGTCTTTTTTTTTCCCCCACACCTTACGGTGAGGCGAGAGACGGCGTTACGCTAACATACATATAGGCACATGAACATCGTAATGCAGCGGAATAATTTAAAACTTTTATACTTACATGCACTTAACACTTGAATGTTGTAGACATGTCTTATACTATCATTCCTAAACATAGCGACATGGTAACTTAGCATGTTAACATCATACATAACATCATGACATAAAAATCACATAAAGCAGCCATAAGCATCATAGGTAGTAAGTTATTCTTCAGACATAACTATCATAAGTATAGCATGAAACTTAAGAAGACAGTGCAAAACATAAGCCATGAGACAAAGTATAAATATGAGAATCTTTTTCCCTTTTTTTTTCCTTGCCATGTCACTACCACACACATACTTTTGCCCCTCCTGCTGCTTCTCTTAATATCCTCTTGCTTGATCTGCGGTATAAGACAATAAAACTATAAGCACATAGGCTTAGTAAGACCCTTCCCTACTCACTAAAACCATACGTCACATAAAATATAAGCATAGGAACATTTAACATGACATGATTCTTAACATAAAACATAAACATAATAAACATTCGACATGTTATGGTTCTTAATCATAAAACATAAACATCATGAACATGGTTCTTAATCATAAAACATGAACATAATAAACATGGTTCTTAATCATAAAACATGAACATAATAAACATTTAACATGGCATGGTTCTTAATCATAAAACATGAACATAATAAACATGATTCTTAATCATAAAACATGAACATAATAAACATTTAACATGACATGGTTCTTAATCATAAAACATATGTTGGTGCAGAAAGCACCAAAAGTCAAACCTGTGTTTTGATAATGACAACAGGGTTCAAAAGTTAAGTATTACTTGTTATCTAACATGTCACTCTAGTGTGCAGAGTAAAAAGTCCTAGCGAAGGAATGCTAGGCACTGGCGAAGGAATGCCAGGGTAAAAAGTCCTAGCGAAGGAATGCTAGGCACTGGCGAAGGAATGCCAGAGTGAAAAGCCCTAGCGAAGGACTGCTAGGCGCCAGGCGAAGGATAGCTTGGGACTGAAGCCCTAGCGAAGGAATGCTAGGCACCGGGCGAAGGACAGCTCGGTATCCAAGACCTGGCAAAGGACCGCTAGGCAAAAGTCCAACCAAAGGAGCGGTTGGCATCAGGTACATTCTCCCGAGAGGAGTAGGTGAGGGCGCGTTCCCCGTCGAGGGAGCAGTAGGCGTCGGTTCGACCTAGGGCTCCATTTCGGAGGCCCAAAGTCAGAACCAAGACAGCCAAGGCTGTATAAACTAATATTTTATTATTTTATTGTGTTTTGGACTAACCCTGGATGCAGGATCGAAGGAACGAGTGTCTGCAGCTCAGAGAGCCTCAAAGGAATGAGGCAACAACCGACCAGGGTGCCCGGAGTGTCCCAGGCACCCCCAAGGTGAACACAAAAAACAAGAAGGCAAAGCAAGCTTCGACAGTTCAACTCTCGGGCGCCCCCGCTGTCCCGGGCGCCCCCAGCGCTCCGGGCGCCCCCAACAGCAAAGCATTGAAGCTCAACCAAGCGAAGCCAAAGGATAAAGTTTTGACCCGGTCAACCCGGGCACCCCCAGCACTCCGGGCGCCCTGGTCAAGGTCTGATCCCGAATTTGAAGGGATAGAAGCTGACTGAGACCGAGGCGTATCGTGTGACACGTGGGGGGGCGCCCCCGACATCCCGGGCGCCCCCAGGCCCTATATAAAGGGCCCTTGACCCCAGGCTTCAGAAAAACCTTCAATCAACGCTTCTACGCTCATCTGCTCTTGCGCCTCACTCCGGAAACCTCCCAACTCGAGCCGACGACGTCCCGCTGCTCCGAAAAAGACAACCTACATCGGATGTTGGTAAAAGAAGAGCCTCTTTTTAATTGTTAAGTTTACTGTACTGCATTTGTAAATCAATCTTTGTAAACTATTATTGCGCCTCATATAGAATTGCCCAAAGTAAACGGTCAACGACCGTGGGCCTTGGAGTAGGAGTCGACCTAGGCTCCGAACCAAGTAAAAATTTACTGTGTTCGCGTATTTGATTTTATCTTCCGCTGTGCAATTTCTCTTTCCATAAATCCGAACGATTTCCGATATTCACCCCCCCTCTATCGGTTCTCTCGATCCAACAACATAAACATAATAAACATTATTTAACATGAATGCATAACATGAAGGGATGCATGAGTCAAATGTATATAACATATGGATGCTTATTTGAAAATCATACTTATAAATACTTAAATATAATCATCACATCATGGGGGCCCTGGCTTGTACCACATACATACATCATATGCGTGCATCCCTAAGTAAATACGAGGTAGCTAATCTTGACCTACTAGGGTAAGGACAGCTACGGTAGTCCCAGAACCGTGGACAGCTTCTTCGGTAGTCCAGAACCGTGGACAGCTTCATCGGTAGTCCAGAACCGTGGACAGCTTCATCGGTAGTCCAGAACCATGGACAGCTTCATCGGTAGTCCAGAACCGTGGACCTTACTTAGGTCTGGTACAAGCCCATTTATAAAGTAAAATAGTTTCACATGCTTCTTCATTCATAGAACATACATGGCATAATTAAAAACATAAACAGGATCCTATTACATGGGGCATGGTATAAAGCATACTCAATATTTCATCATTCATACTTAATGCATAACATCATCATTATGCCTTAAAGGTATGAACATTATCTTCATTCATCATTTTCATTGCATATCATCATTATGCCTCGAAGGCATGAACCTTATCTTCATTCATCATTTTCGTTCATAAGACATGACATACATACATAATTATGTCCTGAGGTATAAACATCATCTTAGTTTATAAAGCTTGCATGATCATGGTACCTCAGGTAAGCATGCATTACATACATGGTACATATCACATATCGTACACGATCATGGTATTTATCATAAAACATGCATGGGTAAGATCCATATGAACATGATACATACTATCTAGGTTCATAACATTCAACATAAACATGAATAAGTTTACATAACTATCTTATACATATGTCCAAAGTGTTTATCTTAATGCATGCATACTTCTACCTACCTCACGACACATGTGTTCATAACCTATGGTGGAAGACATTCATAAATAAATCCTACTAGAACATGATACATAACATAACATATAGGGTCATAATGCATAACATATAAACTTAGGATTTGGATATTACCAAAAACCATACAACATCCTTGAACCTATTCACATACAATACATACACTACCATAGGAAACCATTAGAACCCTTGATTGGAGTTAACCCTAACTCCTAGCCCTACATCTTGGTCTTGGCCGAAACCCTATAAGGTCACAAGCACATAGGAGAATTCATAAAACTCCCAATTAACATCTAATACCATATAAATAATACCATAGGAGCCATTAGAACCCATGATTAGAGTTAACCCTAGCTCTTAGCCCTATATCATGCCTTGGCCGAAACTTGCAAGGGCACAAGGGCATGTAAAATTTATACAATTCACCATTAACATCCCTTGTATATTAAGGAACCATAAGGAACATGCTTGGAGAGTTAGATCTAGTCCTAACCATGAACCCATGGTGGTGGCCGAAAGTTACCAAGGGCCTTTGGTGCTTCAAAAATTCCACCACTCACCATACCCTCTTTATTTATCTTAAGGAAGCATTAGGAAACATGAATGAGGTTTTAACATCATCCTAACCCTAAAACCTACCTTGGCCGAAAGTTGTAGGAGTCAAGTTCATGGTTTTCCCAACATGGAACCCAACAAAACTTCATATCATGATAAACATCAAGGAAAAACCATTATACCACAGGTGAGGGAGTCTGACCTTGGTTTATCTTGATTATAACCTTGAATAGAGAAGCAAAAAGAGAACCTCCTTGACCTTAGATCACCCCTAGTCCTTGTAGTCTTGTAGGAAGCCCTTGGATCTTGAAGAATAAGTCTTCTTGTGAAGCTTCTCCAAGGGGAAACCCCTTTGTAGGTTTTCGGCTAGGAGGAAGAAGAGGGAGAGAAGGAGCTTTGGTGGAAGAAGAAAACAATAACTTAAGTGATAAGTTGTCTCTTCCCTTCCCCTCTCTTTTATACTAAGTGAAGGGGGCAAATGAAGGGGCATGGTGCCTCTTCTCATGGTGACCCTTCACTTCCTTAAACCTTAACTAAAATCCTCTTCATTTCCTAATAGCACTCCCCTGCTAGGTGAATTGGTTAGTACATGCATGGTGATACACTAGGTCCAAGGTTCAATCCTTGGTGCATGCACTTCTTTTTATTACTTTTATAATTTTTTTTTCCAAGGCCCATATAAGAGCCCACTAAGACTCATGTTAATATTTCTAATTAAAATCTATTTCCATTCTTGATAAAATTTTTACCTAAGGTCTCTTAATAGCCATGGTATTAGAAGGGCCCATGTAAGGCTCATACTACTTCCTAATCTATATCAAAAAGCATGGATAATCATGCTAAGGTTCATACTAGTGTCCCTATGCTCCTTGAGACTCTATCTAGGCATGATCAATATTTTTAAAGAAAATATTGAGAAAATTTTCCGGGTCGTTACATACAAAGGCTTTTTAAGAACCTCTCCAAGGTTCCCCTTACGCCACACATGAGCAACAATGCTCCCCCTTTACCTAAGCTCCCCCTTGACATAGGATTTCTTACAAAGGCGTGTTTGGTTTCCCACTTAAACCCAATACTTCTCCCCCTTTATCATACATCAAAAAGGACTCCAATAATTTCCCTCTTATCAAATCCTTTAACCCTTAATGATCATAAACACAGTGTACTAACCCCCCATAAGATTACACACTTGTTTTACATAATTTTGACACCTTTTGACTGCTGAAAAACTATTTCAGCAAACATCAGTCGACTGCCCCATCACTAGTCGACTGATACTCTGAAAAACCCAATTTCAGCATTTCTGACCCAAATTCAGAAATGCACCAGAAATTCCATGAATCTCCATAAATTTTAAAATTTTGTGGAGAGGTTTGTGGTACCCGTGTCTACTTGGAAAAAATACACTCAAAATGTATCTATCACCATTCCCAAGATTGACACAAAATCTAAAACTAGCTAAATGGTTCAATTGAACCTTGAGCTGAAGTCCTAGTTTTGACCTCATCTTGATGTCTCTGCCCATACCAAGCCACAATGCATCCCTAACATTGATTTATATGACATTTACATATCACAAACCAACTTCCATGCTATATGACCCCAATGTCATATTTCCATGCATGATACACAAATCTAATGTGCAAAACCCTAGGATTGAGACTCCAAACCCATCTCCACATCCTTTGGCACACTCCATGACCCATCTAGACTTCCAAGAGGAATCCTCCCGGGATCCATAACCCATGTAACACCCCACTAAAATTCCCTCCAATATTATCTCTAATATTGAGTGCGATTCATGAATAATAGTTAGAGTTGTGGGAATTTTAGTGTAAGTGTTAATAGGCCTTATATGGGCTCTAAATGGTGGGAATTCCTAATGGGTCCTAAATAGCACTTCATTAGTTATCCTAATGGGCCCCATGAGGATAAAAGAAATAACACATCATGTAATGGGTCTTACTTTAGATGGGCTTGCAAAAGAATAATAAAAAAAATGTAATGATGTAGGTGCCAATGATTGAACCTTAGACCTTAGAGCTGTTGTAAGCCTTAAGAATGCATGTGTAACCAATTCACCTAGCAAGGAAGTGCTATTAGGAGGATAAAGGGAATTGTAGATAGGTGTAAGGATAAGGGAAGTGAAGAGTCACCATGAGAGGAGGCACCATGCCCTTTCACTTGCCCCTTCACTTGGTATAAAGAGGTGGGATGAGAAGTGAAGAGGCTTAAGTTACTTTTCTCTTCTTCTCTTCCACCAAGGCCCTTCCTCTCCCCTCTCTTCTTCCTTCTTGGCCGAAAATCCCAAAGGGGTTTTCCTCTTGGAAAACTTCACAAGAGGTCTCCCTCTTGAAGATCCAAGTTCTTCTACAAGGCAACAAGGGAAAGGAGTACTCTAAAGTCAAGAAGGTTTCCTTTTGTTTCTCTATTTGAGGTTTATAACTGAGACAACAAGGGTAAGACTCCCCTCACCTACAACATAATAGCTTATATACGATTTGTTCATGATCTTGTATGATCTTGCGATGTGTTGCTAAAAATTGTGAAGTTTTTTCCTATGAGTGGATTTCGGCCAAGCATGGATTTAGGGCCTAGGTTTATGTTTGAGGCTATCTAATGACTCCAATATTTTCTTGATGTTAAGTTATGAGTTATGATGAAAAAAAAGATGAAGCAAAAAGACCCTTAAAAGTTTAGGCCAAGGCTCTCAAGAAGCCATAGACTTTTTGGTCATAAGAAGATGTTTGGGTTCTTTTTGACTAGCTAACGGTTTTTAATTCCTTGTTAATGTTTGTTTAAGGGTTTTATATATATTTTAGGTCATGTTTCCCCTCTGAACATGTTTGGTTAATACCCTAAATAAGAGCAAAAAAATGAGTTAAAGATGTCATGTTACTTGCTAATGCTTCCTAGTGTTAGAGTATGTATTATATGCATGTTGTATGAATCAATTGCTTTTGTTTTTATCATTTTCATGTTGATAAGAACCTTAGAAGTTTCTCATCAGTTTCTTAAATTAGGTTTTAGGATGGGTTAAGGTCACTACTTCACTTGATAAGGTCTCTTGGTAATAGGGTATTCAATGTATGCATGTTGTATGAGTTGTTAAGATATTGTGTTGTGTTTTTATGCCATGATAACCCTATCTAAATGTTTTGATCAGTAGAGTATATGATGAATTATGGTTGAATTAAAGGTATTCATGTTTTATTATGCCATGATAGATGAAAAGAAATAAAAAAGTTAAAGATGCCATGTTACTTGCTAATAATACCTAGTGTTAGAATATATAACATATGCATGTTGTATGAATCAATTATTTTTGTTTCTTGGTCATTTTCATGTTGATATGAACCTTAAAAGTTTATGATCAGTACCTTAAATTGGGTTTTAGGATGGGTTAAGGTCACTACCTCACTTAATGATGTCTCTTGGTAATAGGATATTCAATGTATGCATGTTGTATGAGTTGTGAGATGTTGTGTTGTGTTTTCATGCCATGATAACCCTATCTAAATGTTTTGACCAGTGGAATATATGTTGAATTATGGTTAAATTAAAGGTATCTATGTTCCAATAGGCCATAATAGATGAAAAATTGGAGCAAGTTCCTTAGGTGTATCATCCTTAGTTTTAAACTGAACATTATGTGTTTTATGAATCATGAATGATAAGTTGGCATGTTATGAACTTTCTTAACATGAAATTATGTTTTCACCATGCCATGCTCATGCTTGAAAGTTATGATGACATTTATTCTTTGAATGTATGCCCATGACATGTATGACATTATGAATAAAAGAATGTCTAAAGAGCAATTTCTAAGAAAAGAAGAGAAATGACGAACGCTATGCTAAAGAGAAATTGCTATAGAAAGATAAGGAATCATGTATGCTATTTTACTTTATGTATTGGCTTGTACCGGTTCTTGAAAAAGGTCCAAGGGATGGGCTCCTAAGCAAGGCCTCGGTTCTGGACTACCGTAGCTGTCCACGGTTCTGGGACTACCGTAGCTGTCCAACAGGGATGGGCTCCTTATGAAAGCCTCGGTTCTGGGACTACCGTAGCTGTCCTCGGTTCTGGGACTACCGAAGCTGTCCTTGATGTGTGGTACAAGCCAGGGTTCCCCAATGATGATGATCTGTTGATGTTCAAGTATTATATTATATATATTTTCAAAAGAGCATCCTTAATGTTTATGCATATGTTTAATGATATTTGTTTAATGTTATGCATATGTTTATGATTAATGATATTGCATATGCTATGTTTAATGTTTATGCACATGTTTATGTTTAATGATATTGCATATGCTATGTTTAATGTTTATGCACATGTTTATGTTTAATGATATTGCATATGCTAGGTCTAATGTTTATGCACATGATTATGTTTTAAAGATTATGCAAATGTTATGTGCTTTAAGTACTTACTCATGCCATATGTCCTTAATAACAACACACATATTCATGTTTTAAGTGTTTATGCTTATGTGCTTTAGATGCTTAAAGTGTTTATTCATGTTATATGTTTATGTCAAATGATGTAGATTTTTACTTATATGTGATGTACGGATTTTGTGAGTAAGCAAGGAGCTTACTAAGCATTTTATGCTTATCGTCTACCTTCTTATGTTGCAGATCAGACTAAAGGTTTCTAAAGAAGGGGAAGCAGTAGGAGGGCATGTGTGTGTGTGTGGCAGTGACTTGGCAGAACGATCCTACTGTTGTCTTTACTCTTACTTATGGATTTATTTCTCATGGACTTAATGTTGCTACTTATAAATGCATGTGTTAGTTCTTATGTTTACGCTTACAACTTGTTGGAGTTGAAGTTTTTTATGATATGCATGCTTAATGTAGAACTATATACTCTCTTGTTAGATATGTCATGCTATGATTCACATGCTTAAAGTAGTTTAGTTAGAAAGAAATTTATCCAATTGCATATGTTCATGATTTAGTATTATTTCCGCTGCTATATTTATGTTTCATATGCAATAATGTACGAAAGAAAGAAAAAAAAAGTAACGCGTCGCTCACGTAAGGGGTGGGTGTTACAGCTTGGTATCAGAGTAGTTTGTCATCTCACTACACACACATCAAGCCTGCATCCTGCCGCTTCCAAGTAAGATCTTACCTTACATAATTTAAGTATGTTTGCTTTATGTTTACCTATGATAGGAATGTTTCTAGACTAACCATACAAGTAGATGTAATACCCTATATGGTTCTAGAACAATAAAGAATGTTTATGACTAAGTATGCAAATACAAAATTATGGAACCATGATTTTACCTGGGAATGGAAACTTAGGGTAGTACCTTACCTTACCTTATAATGAAAAAGATACACATGCATGTATATACATGAAGATGATGAAAATGATAAATGATCTTATACTTGCTCATTGTTGTAAAATGCTTAAACAGCAGAGCAAGAAGACTACATAAATTTAAAATGTAAGAACATCTAGAAAGAGATATTAGTAGAATGAAAATATTTTTTGTATGTGATATACATAAGTGATAGATAATAGGAGAAAATAACAGTGTTGGAAGATTAGCATTTGAATTAAGAATAGAAATAATATTATTATAATGAGTATAAATCTATAAACGTTTAATCCATATTCGCATACTTTTTTTTCTTACTTTTATTTGTTTTTGTAGGTAAATTATGCAACTTACTAACTGAAATATCAATATAGTTCTTATATCTACACTATCTTAACTTATTATATATGTCACTGTTATTTTCCTGTTTTTACATCTACCAAAACTACACTATTGTTAATATCTTAATACACCAT
This sequence comes from Boesenbergia rotunda, assembly GCA_024364735.1. NCBI lineage: Eukaryota > Viridiplantae > Streptophyta > Magnoliopsida > Zingiberales > Zingiberaceae > Boesenbergia > Boesenbergia rotunda. The sequence goes on from JAGFNQ010005084.1 coordinate 532,869, forward strand.
TTACTACTACTTCATATAAATTTTACTAATTACTATCATCTTTAATATTGTCCATCATGTCCTCTCTCTTAATTAGTATTTATTCCTCCCACTATTATTGCGTATAAGTATTATAAATATAAATAAATACAATTCAGCAAAAAAAAATCTCTTAAAGTAGAGAAGAGACAGAAGCTGTAACCGGTAATTAATTCAGTTTTGGTTCGATTAATTTAAATTGGACTCAAGTTTAGTTTAATGAGATTAGGTTGGTCCAATCGGTTTCGGTTCAAACCATTAGTTGGTTTAACCAAACCAGTTTGATCAAATAATCCGAACTAAACTAACTGATTTGATCACTATGTTGAACCCTAACTTAAATAGGCTTAAGGGAAGCAACAACAGTAAGACATACAAATCGATCAGACCAGTAGCATAAGTAATTGTAACTACTAAAGTATAGGGAACTTATTGTTTTGGGTGCTTCTTTCTGTGCATATATTTATGAATTGAAAAAAAAAACTAGTTTTGTTACTGGTTTTTGTCAGTTTTGTACTGACTATGTCATTTTTCAATTCCAGATGTCGCATGAGATGTGCACCACGACTCGTTGCTATGGGCGATGTCGTGAGCTAATGGAGCAGATAGAAGAAGTTGACTATAGTCCGATTCTTGGAATCCAAGGCAATATAGGAAATTTGATCGACTATTTTGGAAACTCGAGCAGGAAGAGTTCCCAATCTTGGATGACTATAGAATTGGAGCATTGATTCGTTCATTGCCAAAGCGTGCGAGAGAAGTTGCTCATCAGATATGGGGGCATCATGAATGTCGTATCTCATATACTGAGTTATGTAGGCAGCTACTTCACCATGAGTTTCCAGAGGATCTAGGAGATTCTGAGGAGGACCCCGAACAAGATCCTGAAATATTCGAGGAAGATCCCGAAATGATCGAGGAAGATCCCGAAATGATCAAGGAAGATCCTGAAATGTTCGAGGAAGATCCCGAGATGTTCGAGGAAAATCCAGAAATGTTTGAGGAAGATCTTGAAATGCCTGAGGAAGATCCTGAAATAGTTGAGGAAGATCCTGATATTGTAATGATATAGGAGGATCCGAAAATAATAGAGGAAGATCCGATAGAATCTGTAGAAGATCCTGAGACTAGCCGATTAGAGATGAACGAGAGAGTGATAGTCACTGCCATAATATTTTTTATTATGGGAATGATGTCAGCCTACCTAGTTCATTAAATTCTACTGTTGGGTGTACGAACTTCTTAGGCCTATTAAATAAAGTTGTGCTATGTGTTAACTGGCTTGACAAATGATTAGTTCGTTTAATGGGATGTATATAATAGAATTGATCAATGTTAATTAGACTTGATTTCGTAAACCAAGTCTAACATAGAGTATATGATATGTGTTGATGGAGATTTAAAGAAAGTGGAAAATGACTAAGATTAAAAGATAACTGAGGGAGTAATTGGATAAATGTTTTTATGGCTGGAGAAGTAAGTGTCGCTGAGAATAGAGCATTCGCAATGACAACAAAGAAATGATCTGTAACATTAGTGGAAGATAACTGCGACATTAATTTTAAGTTCGAGGATGAACTTTCCAGAAGGTGTGGAGAATTGTAACACCCCAATAAAATTCCCTCCAATATTATCTCTAATATTGAGTGTGATTCATGAATAATAATTAGAGTTGTGAGAATTTTAGTGTAAGTGTTAATAGGCCTTATATGGGCTCTAAATGGTGGGAATTCCTAATGGGTCTTAAATAGCACTTCATTAGTTATCCTAATGGGCCCCATGAGGATAAAAGAAATAACACATCATGTAATAGGCCTTACTTTAGATGGGCTTGCAAAAGAATAATAAAAAAAATGTAATGATGTAGGTGCTAAGGATTGAACCTTAGACCTTAGAGATGTTGTAAGCCTTAAGAATGCATGTGTAACCAATTCACCTAGCAGGGGAGTGCTATTAGGAGGATAAAGGGAATTGTAGATAGGTGTAAGGATAAGGGAAGTGAAGAGTTACCATGAGAAGAGGCACCATGCCCTTTCACTTGCCCCTTCACTTGGTATAAAGAGGTGGGATGAGAAGTGAAGAGGCTTAAGTTACTTTTCTCTTCTTCTCTTCCACCAAGGCCTTCCTCTCCCCTCTCTTCTTCCTTCTTGGCTGAAAATCCCAAAGGGGTTTTCCTCTTGGAAAACTTCACAAGATGTCTCCCTCTTGAAGATCCAAGTTCTTCTACAAAGCTACAAGGGAAAGGAGTACTCTAAAGTCAAGAAGGTTTCCTTTTGTTTCTCTATTTGAGGTTTATAACTGAGACAACAAGGGTAAGACTCCCCTCAACTACAACATAATAGCTTATATACGTTTTGTTTATGTTCTTGTATGATCTTGCGATGTGTTGCTAAAACTTGTGAAGTTTTTCCCTATGAGTGGATTTCGGCCAAGCATGGATTTAGGGCCTAGGTTTGTGTTTGAGGCTATCTAATGACTCCAATGTTTTCTTGATGTTAAGTTATGAGTTATGATAAAAAAAAAAGATGAAGCAAAAAGACCCTTAAAAGTTTAGGCCAAGGCTCTTAAGAAGCCATAGACTTTTTGGCCATAAGAAGATGTTTGAATTCTTTTTGACTAGCTAATGGTTTTTAATTCCTTGTTAATGTTTGTTTAAGGGTATTATATATATTTTAGGTCATGTTTCCCCTCTGAACATGTTCGGTTAATACCCTAAATAAGGGCAAAAAAATGAGTTAAAGATGTCATGTTACTTGCTAATGCTTCCTAGTGTTAGAGTATGTATTATATGCATGTTGTATGAATCAATTGCTTTTGTTTTTATCATTTTCATGTTGATAAGAACCTTAGAAGTTTCTCATCAGTTTCTTAAATTAGGTTTTAGGATGGGTTAAGGTCACTACTTCACTTGATAAGGTCTCTTGGTAATAGGGTATTCAATGTATGCATATTGTATGAGTTGTTAAGATGTTGTGTTGTGTTTTTATACCATGATAACCCTATCTAAATGTTTTGATCAGTAGAGTATATGATGAATTATGGTTGAATTAAAGGTATTCATGTTTTATTATGCCATGATAGATGAAAAGAAATAAAAGAGTTGAAGATGCCATGTTACTTGCTAATAATACCTAGTGTTAGAATATATAACATATGCATGTTGTATGAATCAATTATTTTTGTTTCTTGGTCATTTTCATGTTGATATGAACCTTAGAAGTTTATGATCAGTACCTTAAATTGGGTTTTAGGATGGGTTAAGGTCACTACCTCACTTGATGATGTCTCTTGGTAATAGGATATTCAATGTATGCATGTTGTATGAGTTGTGAGATGTTGTGTTGTGTTTTCATGCCATGATAACCCTATCTAAATGTTTTGACCAGTGGAATATATGTTGAATTATGGTTAAATTAAAGGTATCTATGTTCCATTAGGCCATGATAGATGAAAAATTGGAACAAGTTCTCTAGGTGTATCATCCTTAGTTTTAAACTGAACATTATGTGTTTTATGAATCATGAATGATAAGTTGGCATGTTATGAACTTTCTTAACATGAAATTATGTTTTCTCCATGCCATGCTCATGCTTGAAAGTTATGATGACATTTATGCTTTGAATGTATGCCCATGACATGTATGACATTATGAATAAAAGAATGTCTAAAGAGCAATTTCTAAGAAAAGAAGAGAAATGACGAACGCTATGCTAAAGAGAAATTGTTATAGAAAGAAAAGGAATCATGTATGCTATTTTACTTTATGTATTGGCTTGTACCGGATCTTGAAAAAGGTCAAAGGGATGGGCTCCTAAGCAAGGCCCCGGTTCTGGGACTACCGTAGCTGTCCAACAGGGATGGGCTCCTTATGAAAGCCTCGGTTCTGGGACTACCGTAGCTGTCCTCGGTTCTAGGACTACCGAAGCTATCCTTGATGTGTGGTACAAGCCAGGGATCCCCAATGATGATGATATGTTGATGTTCAAGTATTATATTATATATATTTTCAAAAGAGCATCCTTAATGTTTATGCATATGTTTATGTTTAATGATATTTGTATAATGTTATGCACATGTTTATGATTAATGATATTGCATATGCTATGTTTAATGTTTATGCACATGTTTATGTTTAATGATATTGCATATGCTATGTTTAATGTTTATGCACATGTGTATGTTTAGTGATATTCCATATGCTAGGTCTAATGTTTATGCACATGATTATGTTTTAAAGATTATGCAAATGTTATGTGCTTTAAGTACTTACTCATGCCATATGTCCTTAATAACGACACACATATTCATGTTTTAAGTGTTTATGCTTATGTGCTTTAGATGCTTAAAGTGTTTATTCATGTTATATGTTTATGTCAAATGATGTAGATTTCTACTTATATGTGATGTACGGATTTTGTGAGTAAGCAAGGAGCTTACTAAGCATTTTATACTTATAATCTATCTTCTTATGTTGCAGATCAAACTAAAGGTTTCTAAAGAAGGGGAAGCAGTAGGAGGGCATGTGTGTGTGTGGCAATGACTTGACAGAACGATCCTACTGTTGTCTTTACTCTTACTTATGGACTTATTTCTCATGGACTTAATGTTGCTACTTATAAATGCATGTGTTAGTTCTTATGTTTATGCTTACTACTTGTTGGAGTTGAAGTTCTTTATGATATGCATGCTTAATGTAGAACTATATACTCTCTTGTTAGATATGTCATGCTATGATTCACATGCTTAAAGTAGTTTAGTTAGAAAGAAATTTATCCAATTGCATATGTTCATGATTTAGTATTATTTCCGCTGCTATATTTATGTTTCATATGCAATAATGTACGAAAGAAAGAAAAAAAAGTAACGCGTCGCTCACGTAAGGGGCGGGCATTACAACCCATGGGTTTCAACTTGGCTCCTAGAGCTCCCCCTTGAGCTCTTAGCCTTAGCCACCTTCCTAGGTGACTCATTCACATCCATAAGGCCACACCGGTGTACCTCCGGTGGCTCTTGACCTACAAACTTAACCATCTTAACTTTGGACCCCTTGTCCATAGTTAAGACATTTCTCTTTCCTTTTAATGGCATCCCCTTGCCATTCTTGGATTTTTGCTCCTTGCCATAATTTTATGCTACCCTAGCATATTTTTTTTCATTGGCATTGGATGTTAGTAATATGAGAGAAGTGTCCTAAGGCAATCACCTTATGATTGTAATCATTTACTTTAATAAATGAATATTCACTATTTGAGTGTACATGTTCATGTATTTGATTGAGATCTTGAACTCATTTACTGAATGTCCACAATACAATTCACAGCATGAGAGAATTTGTGATGAATTCACAACTAGTGATTATCTCTACATGTGCAATTGTGAAGTATTGAAATTGTCCCTAGTCGATGAATTGATAAACACGGACACTATCAATTCTATTGAGACTAGCATGGGTTATTCTCTAATCAGCTGATTCTCACTGGCTGGTGACATTGGGATGTCCGGTGATAAACATGGATGCTAGTTAAGGGAACTAGTTCATTGGAGTGACTAGCTATAAAACTTCATATGGTAATCTACTTATAGATATATCAATGAAAGTTCTTACTGCAGCTTGAGTGCGATGTTCCTTTGACTTGCGGTGTTCAAGTCATCTTGGTCATGAAGACTTATACTTTGACATCTTAAGCAAGCATCTCTGAGGAGGTGTGGACCTAGGATGGTTGGGTATAAGCCGAAGTGCCCGAAGATGTTTGAACAGCCTACAAAGGATTCACCACTCCTTGCGAGAAGATGTATACCCAAGGCCTATCGTTGGATTGTTACTCGAAGCCTCTGGCCAGAGCATAACATGTTTCGAGTATGAATCTCTAGGAAACATGAGAGTAATTAGAATCCGTTGGACGAGAAAGACATTACTTGGGCTAGGTGTGACGTAGTCAGCCTAGTGGGGACTGACACATATAGACCGTGTCCTGAACCAAGTGGGTATAAGATGGTGAAGGGAATGAGGCATGATTCATTAGAGCTGCTGAAGGGTTTCAGAATTATTTCTGAGGTCAACCGTTGATCTTTCGATTAATTGGGGATCATGATGTACTACTAGGTGCCACTCATGATCGTTCTATAATTGGTTGATTATAGACGACCAACATAAATCGAAAGCCTATTTAGTCACATGCACAACGGGTAATCCGAGGGATTTAAAACGAGTTGAAAATTGGATTTTCCGATCAAGAGAAATAAGTCGAATCTGAATTTGTCAGAGGCGCATCGGAAGCTTAAATTGGCTAAGTCTTTTGAAGGCTTATTGGGCGAATTAAATGAGTTTAATTCGCGAGGAGAAGGGCTTGGTGTGGCCGGCCAAAGAGGGTGTCCACCCTCTTTGGTTTGGCCGGCCACAATAAAGAGGGAAACCAATTTATTTGGTTTAAATTATAAAATAAATCAAGTGCGATTTGTTTTATAAAATTATGGATAAATAAATTGATATAAAGAAATTTATATAAAGAGATTTATATAAAGAAATTTATATAAAGAAATTTATAGAAATTTATTCTTTTTATGGAAATTAAAATGAACCATAGATTGGTTTATTTTATTTTATAAAATCAATTATGAATTGATTTTTCCATGATAAGAAAAATTTATATAATAAATTTCTTATAAATTTTATTCCATAATAAAAGGTGAGATGAGTTTGTTTTATTATAAATTTAGTTATAATAAAACTTGGCATAATGGAATAATTCATAAGAAAATTTATAGGATAAATTTCTTATGAAAATTTATTCCGTTAAGAGGAGACTTAGCAATGGAGAGGCTACTATATAAAGGAACCAAGGCAAGCCTTGAATTCTGATTAATAAAGAGGTTAAGAAGCTCTCTCTCTCTCTCTCATTCTCTCCCTCTCTCTCTCTAGGGCCGGTGCCCCTTCTCTCTCTAGGGCCGGCGCCCCTTTCTCCCTCTAGGGCCGGCGCCACCTCCCTTGCCGTGAGCCACCACCAAGACGAAGCGGGTCGCGACTCCTTCCTCCCTTCACGGAATCTTGATTCCGTTACTTGGTGGTTAGTTTCTATCTCTTTCTCTTGATATTTTAGTTGTGCCTTTAGAGAATCTAGTAGTTCTCGTCGGCACAAAACTCGTGGCTTTGCGAAGTCATCCCGAAGAGAACTCGGCGTGGACGCGAATAGAGGCGGAGCTTCCAAGGGACGTTACGGTTGGATCTCGTCCCTTACTTCGAGTTACGCGAGGTATTGAGTAAATTAGTTTACTTTCTGCAAAATTTTAATCTATGATCATGTCCACACATCATAAGGTCGCATGCTAGATACGTGATTAAAAATAATTTGAGAAATTATTTATGCTAATTCTTCCGCTGCACGTAAATATTTTAAAATTTACGAACCCGTATCCTTGTCAACATGCACCCGGTCCCAACAGTGGTATCAGAGCCGGTTAGTGTTCGACATAATCATATAATTGTTTTGCGGAAAACTTTGTCATAATCTCAATTTTGGAAAAATTTTCAATTATGGAAATTTTCCAATTATTATAAATTTTAGATTTAGGAATTTCAAAGTTTGGAAATCCTCATGAAATTTCGCAAACGTTTGAAATATCCTAGTTTCTGAAATTTTATGATAATTGAGAAAACTTCCCATCTTTGGAAACTTTCCCATTTTGGAAATTTCTTATTTTGGAAATTTTTCAATTTTGGAAATATGTAAGTTTTCTTTGTACCAGAAACTTACAATTATTCTGAAAACCTATTATGAAATCTCGCAATTTTGGGCACTTTCTTTCAAGAAAGTCTAGACAAATTTATGGATAATTAATTGACAATTAAATTCAAATTGGTTTTAAATTATCAACAAAATTCTTTATTTTGGATTGAGCCTCGGGGAGCCGTCCAATTTAAAATTAGTTGTTGTAATTTAATTTCCCAATTTTGAATGAAATTGTCATGTTTAATTTGGTTCCGCTTCAGAAGCGGACCAAATTGAATTTACGACAAATTTCTTTTCTTTGGGTATTTGAGCCTCGGGGAGCCACCCTTAGAAAACAATTTGTTGTAATTAATTAAACCCATGAATAAAATATGATTTAAGAGGTGATGCTCTTACATATTGTTGTCTCCAAAATTAATTAGGAAAATGGTTTCCTATAGAGTTTTCTTAAAAGAGATTTTTATGAAAATAATATGTCGTTGAATTAAGGGAATTGCCTCTTAATTTAATAAGATTTGATTTAGAGAAATCAAAGTCTTAAACATATTATTTCCGAAATTGATTATGACAATTTAGGAAATTATTTCCCAAAACAATTCCTTTAATAAAGTATGAAATTAGAATGAGGAAATCCGGTTCCTAATTCAATTAATGAGACTTGATAAATTAAGTCGCATACATACTTTATTAAGGAAATCGTTAGTCATGACATAATTATATGTCATGAATGTGCTTAGAAATGAAAGGATGAGACCCAAAATTCCTTACAAAATATTAAGGCTAATACCTTCCATTAATATGGTTAGAACCGAAGTTTTGTTTCTCGTTTGGGTTGATGGACACATCCATGCCCGGCTTGAACCTCAACATGTTCAAACCATGGAATTAGTTTATGAATAATATAGTTGGAGTCAGAGGTCAATCCTTAGTTTTGGTTGTTGGACACATCCAAGCCTGACTGAACGGTTGAATGAGCTCCAACCATATTAAAACTATTTCGTGATTAATGGGTCAGCCTTAAGCTTGGAGCATCGATTTGTTATGCCACAGCCAAGGTCGATGTAAAGAGAGGTGCAGTTGGGTGCTATGTATAATGTTGCATACTTGTTAATGAGTTAACAACCCAATGATTTATGCAAACATTCAATTAGTTGATAGCATAAAGTGATAGTTACATATATGTGATATGTAATCGGTAAATTTACCTACCTTCATAGGTAAGAATAACTTGATGGCCACAGCCATGGTTGTTCTTATCTATGGTTGGATATCAACCTATTTGGAGATGTTCCTACGATCTCCCGAATTGATAAAAAGGGTTATTCAATTCGAAAAATAAATAGGATTTAATTAATGTATGTTGATGCATTCTTTATCATTCTTCTCACATAAGCTCAATTTGTATTTCTAGGTTAATCACTCGATCATGTCTTCTCTGAATTTGCGTTCCATTTTGGACACCAATAAACTGACCGGGCTAAACTTCATGGACTGGCTTCGAAACCTGAGGATAGTCCTCAAGGTAGAGAAGCTTGCTTATGTCATTGAAGATCAACTTCCCAACCGTCCTCCTGAGGGTGCAACTCCAGACCAGTTAATGGCCTATCAGAAACATGTGACCGATTCTGAACTTGCGAGTTGCATCATGCTAGCCTCTATGGTACCTGAGCTGCAAAAGCAGCGTGAGCATATGGATGCTTATACCATCATCCTCCATCTTCATGAGTTATTTGAAGAGCAGGCGAGATCCGAAAGGTTCGAAGTCTCTAGACTCCTCTTCACCTCTAGGATGCAGGAAGGCACTTCTGCCTCACAGTTTGTGTTAAAGATGTTGGGGTACATTGAGCGATTGAGCACACTCGGTTTTACAATGGATCATGAACTAAGTATTGACTTAATTTTGCATTGTTTGCCCAAAAGTTATTCACAATTTGTGATGAACTATCAGATGAACAAGTTGGAGACTACCATTCCTGAGTTGCTCAACCTGCTGAAGACTGTAGAGCCTTCTGTAAAGCAGGATCAAAAGACGGTACTGTTAGTTGGTTCCTCGAAGAAAGGTTCTAAGAGGAAAGCCAAAGAACAGAATAAAGGAAAGAAGAAAAAGGCCAAAAAGACTGAAAAGACACCAAAAGGCACTTGCCATCTGTAACGCCCCAAAATTTCCATTTTTAGTTCTTAAAGTCCTTAGAATTATTTAAAAATGGTTTAGAAATATTCTAGATATTTTTAGGAATTTTTAGAATATTTTTATGGAATTTTCCGAGTCCGTTTGGTATTTTAGAAAAAGGAGAAAGAAATAAAAAAGGAAAAAAATTAAAGGGGCAGCTGGGGGGATTGAACCCGCGACCACAGGGAGGAAGGGAAGCCAGCGAACCAGCTGGGCTAGGTATCAAGCACAGAAAAAGAAGGAGAGAAATTATGTTATCGTTGAGTTAGGCTTTTTCATGAAAGGGTATATCAACTCCCGCTTAAGTCGCGTGAAGCCGATTAGGTTTTCGGGAGGAAGACAGAGGAGGCGCGTGGGGAGGGCTGCGAAACCAAAGGAAAATCAAAGGATCTCTTCCTTCTTCTTCTTCCTCTTGAGTAGAAGCATCTAGGGTTCCTTCCTAGGGCTAAAGGTGGAAGCTTTTCACAAGAAGGAGGGGAAAGGATTTCGTAGGGAGTTTTTCTCCCTGTTTTTGTGAGTTTTTCTTCAAGAACGATGTAAGTAAATCACTCACCTGCAATAGGAGTAGTTTTCGTTACGAAATTCTTGCTATAAAGCCATGATTTCGAAAAAGTAGAAGCACGTTTTGAGAAACCTTGCTAATTGCATGTTTAGATTGTTAAAGTTGCATGTTTTCTTATGTTAGAAATCCAATTAAATGGTATTGAATGTAAGTAGGCCAAGCATGATAAGTTTTAATATGAGAAAGGACCCAAAAGTGAAGTTTTGGGTTAAGGGCACATAGTGTGCTTGATGGAAAGTTTAATGTAAGGAAGGTTAAGTTCTTTTAATGCAAAAGAAAAGTTAGTTGATAAGTATGAATAAGTATAGTAAGAAAAGTATTTTACTTTTGTGAAAGAGACATGTACCGGGCAAATGTAAGGCCCACAGAAAGTTAGTAGAAAGTTCTAATAGGATGCGGTGGCTAGCTACCTCGCAACCTATTAGAAAAGCGCGCAGTTGGTACACTGATACCATGGTACAATGTCAAGGCCTAAGAGAAAGTTGATTATTTATTTTCAAGTATATAAGTATGATCAAGTAGTTTCTTTTTTTGAGAAAGTGTTTAATTATTATATGTGTACCTTGATACAATGCAAGCATGATAAAGTAGTTCAAGTAGTAAGCATGGTTAGTTGTGTACTTTGATACATTAACAAACATGATAAAGTGTTTCAAGTTGTAAGCATGTTTAGTTGTAAGTTTTGAAGTAAGTAAAGTTTTAAATCATTCTTCGAAATGAGCATGTTTAGTATTGACATCATGATTTTGTGAGTAGGGATTTACTTACTAAGCATTGTGCTTATTAGTTGCATTTTCCTTCTATTGCAGATAAAGGAAAAGAGAAAGCGTAAGTTGGGAGGCGACAGGACTTGCATTGATGTTCAGAGGAGGTGGAACCGGGGTAAAAGATCCGTTGGGTTGAGTATGAGTAGAGTTTGGTATTTAGAAACATTTAGTTTTATGTTTTGAATAGTAAAGAGTGAACCAATGTGTTTAATTTCCGCATAGAGTAAGAAGTTGATACAACTTGAAGATGTTTACTTATGTTTTTCCATATGCTTGGTTAGTTTGGTTAAGTTCCGTATTAGTTTCAATTTCAAGAGTTTGGATTGGTTTTGAGTTGCCAATGTGCCAAATAAACTAGTATATATGATAGATTTGAAGTTATATCTTAATGCGAAGTGATAGTGTGTGATTTGTGGATGTTTGAAAGGGATTTTCAGGTCTGAAATTTGCAGTTTCAGGCGTGCCAGTCGACTGGCTCAGATACCAGTCGACTGCTATATCGAACAGAACCTTCTGTTCGATATGGCAGTCGACTGACCATATACCAGTCGACTGACACCAGTCGACTGATATAATAGCAGTCGACTGCTACCATTAAAGAAAAACTGTGTAGAGCAGCTGGTTAGTGCTTTAGTGTTACAACTAAGAGGTCTAGGGGTCAAATCCTGGCAAAGTAAATAAAATGAAAGTTGTTTTGTTTTTTTTGAAAAAAAAAAGAAGGAAGAAAAAAAAAAATTCAGAGCAAGTTAAGGGGACTCAAGTAGGTGTAACCTAAGGCTAAGGATAAGGTAAAGTTAAGGTTAAGCAAATGTGACGTCCGCTTTAAGGAAGTTAAGGGAAGTCGGGTCGTCACACCATCACTGTGGCAAGGAGGGTCACTGGCGAAGAAACTGCAAGGTTTATCTTGAGTCCTTGAAGAAGAAGGCATCCGATGCCCCATCCTCTTCAGGTATCTTCGTTATTGAATGTCACTCTATTTCCTCAAATACCTGGGTACTTGATAGTGGGTGTAGCTCACATATATGTAATGACATACATGGGCTAAGGAATAGAAGAAGACTCGTCAAAGGAGAAGCGAATTTGCGAGTTGGAAATGGAGCAAAGATTGCTGATGTTGCCATCGGAACATATTTGCTAAAGCTCCCCACTGGACGTGTCTTAGAATTGGATAATTGTTATTTCGTTCCTTCGTTAATAAAGAACATTGTATCTATTTCATGTTTGAATGAAAAAGGTTATCATTTAACTTTTAGTAACAATTGTTGTTACATAACTTTAAATGACGTTCTTTATGGGAATGGAACTTTGTGCAATGGCATCTACACGTTAGATTTATCCAGTGACATTTTCAATATCGAAGTTAGCAACAAACGTGCTCGAATAGATAATCGAATAGACTCCTACACTTGGCATTGTCGTCTTGGCCATGTAAGTAAGAAACGCATGACCGAATTACACCGATGTGGAATTCTGGAATCATTTGAACCCGGTTCATTTGATACATGCGAATCATGCTTAAAAGGCAAGATGACCAAATTACCCTTGTCCGGAAAAGGTAATCCAGTGAAAGAATTGCTTGGTCTAATACATACTGATGTATGTGGACCAATGTCAACTCTTGCACAAGGAGGCTATAACTACTTCATCACCTTTATCGATGATCACTCACGATTCGGGTATGTGTTCTTGATGAACACAAATCTGAAGCCTTTGAGAAATTCAAAGAGTTCAGAAATGAAGTAGAGAAACAACTTGGCAAAAGTATTAAGATACTTCGATCCGATCGAGGTGGTGAATACTTAAGTCAAGAGTTTCAAGATTATCTTAGGGACAATGGGATATTGTCCCAATGGACTCCGCCATATACACCACAGCATAATGGTGTATCTGAGAGGCGCAACCGAACCTTAATGGACATGGTTAGGTCGATGATGAATCATGCAACTCTTCCAAAATCCTTTTGGGGCTATGCACTTAAGACAGCTGTTTACTTGCTAAACAGAGTCCCGACCAAGGTAGTCTCTTCTACTCCATATGAGACATGGAATAGTAAGAAACCTCACTTAACTCACCTTAAGATATGGGGTTGTCCTGCTTATGTG